>OFHU01003950.1:0-108861 GCA_900245905.1 Lacerta viridis
GAGAAGAGAAGGTTAAGGGGTGATATGATAGCCATGTTCAAATATATAAAAGGATGTCATATAGAGGAGGGTGAAAGGTTGTTTTCTGCTGCTCCAGAGAAGCGGACACGGGGCAATGGATTCAAACTACAAGAAAGAAGATTCCACCTAAACATTAGGAAGAACTTCCTGACAGTAAGAGCTGTTGGACAGTGGAATTTGCTGCCAAGGAGTGTGGTGGAGTCTCCTTCTTTGGAGGTCTTTAAGCGGAGGCTTGACAGCCATCTGTCAGGAATGCTTTGATGGTGTTTCCTGCTTGGCAGGGGGTTGGACTGGATGGGCCAATTCTATGATTCTAGGAGGGGGTGGGGTGGGGAGAGGGAGGTGGAGATCATGACGACTTTTCAAATGTACAGGAGAGTTTGCCTCGCTCAACAATCCCGGGGCAGTTGTGCGCGATACCTGACCCTCACAGTGTAAACAACCCCCTCCCAATCTCTTCCGTACGGATGAGGGGCAGGAGGACATCAGGGTCCACACAAAATAAAATAGGCGGAAAACACGGGAGCTGAGCAGAGGGTTGTAACAGGAAGAATTATCTGAAAGACGGGTGAGGTGGTGGTGGGGGATACACAGCTGAAACCGGGATCTTCTGGAGGTGGGAAGTAGCTGCTGCGGAGCTTTAATGGTGTTGATTTTGTGGAAGACGTCAGCAGAGGGTGAAGCGGCTTCCAAGCAGGTTTACTCGGAAGTCAACCCCGCGGGTTTTCCTCCCAAGAAAAGCACAGGATAAAAGCACAGAAAAGCCAGGGGAGCCGCTTTGCAGCGAGTGGGGGAGACAGAGGAGCTTTGCCGGTGCTGTTGCTCACGAGCTGCTGGCTTGCCAGAGAGTCAGCCTGGAGGGAGGGGGACGGGGGAGCCACTTTGCTGGGAGGGAAGGAGCGCCACCGGGGCTGCCAATTGGCGCAGCTGCGCCATCCGCCCGGCTGCCGGGGGTGCTGATTGGCGCGCCCACCCACCCAGCTCTTTCAGATGCTTTGCCGCTCGCCCCTTCCTCCGCAACTGCCGCCAGCCATATATAGTTGGTGGGGCATGAAGCGTGTTTGCGTTTCCATGTCCTGCCAGGGATTCAAGGCTGCTTGGGGGGGGCAGCTGGCTTCTACCTGCCCCCCCCTCGGTACGCCCATGAGAGAGAGAGAGAGAGAGAGAGAGAGAGAGAGCCGGGCAGGGAGGGAGGGAGGCTGAGGGAGGCGCGAGAGGGAAGAGCGAAGCCTGACCCAGCAGCGGCAGCACAGTGACCAGAGCCGTCCCCACCGCAGCCTGCCACTGTGAGCGCGCGACAGGCGCTCCTCCTTCGCCTCCGGGACAGGAGCTGCCTTGGGCAAGGGGGGGGGCAAAGGGAGGAACTCGGGCGGCGGGGACAGCAGCCTCCTCCTCCTCCACTGCCTCCCCTTCTTCTCCGCTCCTCTCCTCCCGCCCCGCTTCTTCCTCAGCATGACGCCGATCATTTTTCTTGGGGGGGGGGCAGCTGCCCCCTGCTGCCCCCCCTTGGGTACGCCCATGATATAAACTGTATGCAACTGATGCTCGGTGCAGTTCGCTGTGAATTATCACGCGGGTGCCTTCCTGCCATTCTAAATGACAGGAATATTAAACTCTTTCTCTATTTCAAATCCTCAGTGTCTTTTTTTTTACTCCTTCCTCCCTCACCCCCCCCCGGGTGCAACAAAGAACCCAAGGTTAACAGAAAGGTCTGCAATAAGGCTACACTATGGGCCATATTAAATCCCTCATAGCAAGCTTGGCCGGTGATCCAGTAGCATTGGGCCCGCCTCTCAGCCGGAGCGGATGGTCTCCTTTAATGCTGTGCCTGTCAATCCAGTCCTCAGACAAGGCCATCGCCTCGGCTGGATTTTACCTCCTGCCAAGTTGACATTCAGCATGGAGGGAGAGGAGCTCCCGGCACCGGGGCTTTAATTTCTGACTCCCAATTTCGCGGAGTCTGGTTCTGTCCTCTTCGCAGCCCCCGGTGCGGGTGGGGGAGCGTCTGCTCGGCAGGCAGCTAGGAGGGGGGCAGTGACTGCCCCCCCCCCCCGGGTCAGGAGGCCTTTTTAGTCCCAACCTGGGCCTGCTTCTGGGGCTGGTATCTCACCCGTTTCCTTTCGTCAGTCTCTCCCAGGTATTTCGCTGCAGTATCCCGAGCCTGAGTTCCCTGCTGAGGTCAGCCTGCCAGTGCCAGCACAAGCATCTTCAGGCGGAAGCGCCGCCACAAAGACATTCCAGAAAGCCGGCCAAATAGGAGCCAGGGAGTCTCTTCTTTTCGTCAACGGCCTCTTCCAGGTACCTCGGCCCAAGGGGCGATTCGCCATGCCAGGAGCACTTCCTGGTGGGGCAGCAATAAGTGCTGGCAGGCTTGCACAGCTAAGCAGTCTCTTCCAAGGTTTAAATTGGTTGGGATTCGCCTGTTGTGATCCATGGAAACTGGCCAAAATGACCCTTAGGGCCACACTCACCTCGTCAGTTACTTGATTCTACGATACCTCTCGCTATTGGGTGCAGAACTTTCACTACTTGTTGCCAGGCAGGCACCCCCCCCCTGTTGGGGGGGGGGAAGGGAGCTCGGCAGCAGCTCAACGGGCCCACTGTCCAAGCAGGGATGGGTTCGACAAGCATTAAAACCTTACCTTTTGCACTTACTCCTGTAAGTTTGTCTCTATCAAAATCTGGCAAGAAGTTTTTACAGATTAATTAGCTGCTTCGTACTTGTGGGAAGGGTCTTCCCAATATTTCTAGGATTCCCGTGGCTTTCCAGCCCGTGGTCAGGAACACAGCACTTTAAATTTGGGAGCGAGCTACCTGATGTAGCCTGGGGGAGGGGCGAGCAAGGACCCTGCAATGAGTTGCACGATGGGCCCCATTCCGATTCTCCTTGTGTACCTGACTTGCATTCACCCACATCGGGGTTTTTTGTCCTTAAGTGAGCCTCATGTGATTTCTGTCTGTTCCATATCCTGGCATCTACATGCCCCCAGTGAACGACGCTATCCCGTCGGTACCTTATTCCATGAAATACGTGTCTTGGATCAGGCGGTTGAGCTTATCAAAGCTTACAAACAAACAATTAAGCAATGGGAAAAACAGCCCTTGTGGTCAAAAGGCATCATTGAATCCGCCTTGAGGTTATTGCCAGTTCGCCTGCAACTTTTGAGTAATATAAGGTTGTTAATTAATAATAATATTATTGTTATACCTGCCCATCTGGCTGAGTCCCCGCCATTGGGCGCTTCTGACAGCACATAAGATGCTATATCCATTCATCACAAAGCGGTTGGGCTTTCTTGTGGAAGGAGCCTATCATATTGATAAGGAGTCGCCCTGGGCCGTACTATAGCCTGTGCAGCACTCAAGCACTTTATTACCTTCTTTGATTGGTCATGGCGTGTTAGCTTGGTTAACCTGGTTCAACCGGGCAACCTGTTAATAGGATTATTGCTCCTTGCGGGTTCATGGGACAACATGGCTTAGTTATAGGGCACCTTTATCCTTTCACTGAGATGCTGTGTGCCCTGTTGGCAGGTCATCTATTGCTTTTGCAGGCAAAGTAGTTCCCCAGGCGTTCCCCGTTCTGCTTCCAAGTAAGCCACAGATGAATCTTAGGCGGAGGTTACAACCTCTAGGCCACTGCAATAGTGTTCACCAGGGCTGGATAATGGAACCTGCACAATGTCTTCGGTTCATTCCGATGCTACCGGAATTTGCTTAGGGTTTTATTTCAGGGACGGCAGCTGTTCAATGCCATGGCCCTGAGTCCGGTGTAGCGAGGCAATCATGTGACCTAACCTTTCTTGAGTTTTCCCCATTGTAGTAACAGGGCCCATCTGGACTGAGGAGTTCAGTGTCCGTTGGAAGTGTACTTGGTATGTCGACCAGGCAGTGGGGACCCTTGGCAAATGGCCCTCACTTTCCAGTAGAGTTCTGCCCCCCTTTTTTATACACATTCGTCAGCTGCACTACTTAAGGTTTAAATGGTGTTTGCTGCTCACGTTCTTACGGGTTCATCTGAGGTTTCATCATTGCCCTCTCCCATATTTTCAGGTGGGGACCTTCAGGTCCTGGGCTCTGGTCGCTCAGCTGGAGCCGGAATTTCCTGGAACTCTTGTGGCAATTTAGCGACAATTATTTATTATGGGAAGTAGCTTCCGTTCTCTCTGCCACTTTAGGTTTTGAGCAGGTCTGGAGTGACTTCTTAACCTTTTGCTGGCAGTCTTGACTATTTGGAGGGACTTGCCCCATCCTCTGAGCAGGCGTTGCAGTCCTTGGCTCGCCTGCTCTGGTTCGGATGGGCCTCTAATATCATCCAGATTCAGTCCACTGCAATTTCCTTTATAGCTCACCTGAAATAGGGGCCCCATACCCGGCCGTAGGCAACGGGGAAGCCAGGTTCTGGCCCAGTGAAGGACATGGTTTAGTATTTGGGCTTTGAGAACGCCAGGATAGGGCACATTTTAGTGCATGTAAATGCCCTTCCTTGCCCGGCGTCAGTTTGCCAGGGTCATGAGCAAGGCCATAGTGGCCTACGGCTCTTCGGCTGGTAATTACCCCCCTCACACTTCCCGTATTGGCCCGCCAGGACGGCGGCGCTTTGGGGTTTGCCGGCAGATGGAATGTTGGGACTGGGAAGGTGGAAGTCCGCTGCTCATAAGGGGTTTGTGAGACTTCGGTCTTGATTCCTGAATTGATACTGCCTGTTTTCTGCTTTCAGGTCCTGAGCCCATCCGCATTTGGATTGTCGGGCACAGCATTGTGCATTGGACCGGCGCCAGAGCTTGGGAATCGGGGCCATATAATGGCTTTGGACTGTATCGCATGTGCGTGTGTCATAGCTTGGCAGATGGGGGATGACTCGGGTGGTGCTTACCTCCTTATTCCGCAATTGCAAATTTTGGGGCGGTTTCATTTTGGTGCAGCCGGTGGAGAACGATTTATCCAGTGAGGATTGCCGCACCTTGCACTTTAGTTCAGCGGGATATGCGATACCCGGCTGCTTATTTCCCTGGTTATATTTGAGTGTTCTTGGTGGCTCCCCCAGATGTTATGATGATACAGGTAGGGGAGTACGTTTTATCCAAGAAGGACTACTGCACTTTGCCCACTCTGATTCAGAGGGATTTGAGGGTTTTGGGGGCCAGTTGGTTTACCACATTTGAATTGGTCGCACATGCCACAACGCTGCTCCCGGCGGGGAGCTCGATCCTCGGCCACTGAGGAAAAGGCACGAAAATGCATCAATGCCGTAGTGGTTAACTCAGTGCATCCACTGGGTGGTATGGCATATACCGCGTCCCGGCATTCTTTACCAGCTGCCTCCCTGTTGAAGGGACGGTGTTTATTTGTCCCCTGAGGGGAATGTCCTGTGGCAGGGGGCGTTGGCCCATGGCCTCAGGGTTTGCCTGTGTAGGTGAGTGGTTTTGGTGGGAGCCGTCAGCTCTGGTGGCGGTTAGGCATTGGTTATGTTTTGGATTGCTGGAAGGCTGATGCCCCACCTCCGCAATCATGATGATGATGGTACAGGGAATTCCGTTAAAAGAATCTGGCGGCTCTTATGCTTTGTCCGAACCCCCGGTCGGGGATAGGGCCGTAGCCAGAGCCCCCGGGACCGCTGGGGAGGGGAGGTTCTGTCCCCAGCCTCCTTAACTCTCCCCAGCTGCATTCTCCCGACGCTGACTGGAGGTCAGCAGCTGTCCCGGTTGGACAGATAGTCTGAACCAATGCCTACGCAACCACTCACCGAATTTGTATTTTAATAAAGTTGTGGCCTAAATTATTGCCAAAAACCCAAACAAAAATTATGTCTCTGTGTCTAATTCTTGGGGGTGGCTTGAGGACCTCGACATTGAAGAGGGAGAGTTTTAATTCTCTAGTTTATAAGTTTATAAGTCTGTTTGTAACCAAGCTTTCTTGGTTAGCTTTCTCTCTCTCTGTATAAGTTGAAAAAAAAGTTTTTAGCTAAGAGCTTGTCTGCTAATGCATTCTTTACTGACATACTGTTAATCCAGAAGGGGCTTCCTCCCCTTCTCCTCCCCTTATCTCTTTCTCCTGGTACTGCATGGCAGTGGAGGATTCTTTTTGGCTAGAGCTTTCAACTTTCGCTGAACTGAAAGTCAGGTTTTTTTAGTGGCTCAGAGCCGCGCATTTGGTTTTCTCTGAAGGACAGTCTCTGAACAGAGAGAGAGAGAGAGAGCTTTTAATTTTGAACTGGATTTTCTGGGCTGAAAATCTTCCTTTTTTTGGAAAAGAAAGAGACCCTCCTCCCTGAATACAGGTAGATTCTTCTTCTGAAAGACAGTCTTTTAATTTGCTACCAAGGAGAGACTCCTTCTTTGGAGGTCTTTAAGCAGAGACTTGACAGCCATTTGTCAGGCATGCTTTGATGGTGTTTCCTGCTTGGCAAGGGGTTGGACTGGATGGCCCTTGTGGTCTCTTCCAACCCTATGATTCTATTCTGTGATTATATATTGAAAGCCTCCTGGAAAGCCTGATGTAAGTTCCCCTTTTACCTTGTTCCCTATGCAATTAAGTCCTTTTAATTGACTTTCCTTTCTCTATGTAAGTCTCTCTTAAGTCCCCTTTTTTACCTTCCTTCTTTCTCCCTTTTAAGTCTTTTAAACTGAGATTCTTTGTCTCTCTCTCTAATGCTTTTTAAGTTCTTTTATTTGACATGTAGCTTCTACTGATGTGTAGCATTCCTAGCCTCTCTATAAATGGTATTTAGACTTTACCTGAGTTTGTAAAACTTTGGCTTTTGTCTGTAGCCCCTTTTATTTGATACTATTTGCCTGGCTTTTATTTGATACTATTTGCATGGCCTTTTTAATATTTCTGTTATTGGCATAATATTTAGCTTTTACTGTAAGCTCTGTCTTTGTGCTACTTGCTCTTAGTGCATACCTCTCTGGCATATCATTAATCAATGAAAAGCGCCCCTTCCCTGGAGCGCCCCTTCCCTGGATGGCACAGGAATTCCTGGCCGAGGGATGTGAGAGTTGCCAGATAGCCAGAGACAGGATAATTCTTAGGGAAAGGCGGGAGGTACCAGGGGCAGCCAGGGGCTGCTTAACCCCCACTTTGAGATAAGAGTGTGAGACAGGAACTTTCACCCAATAATGAACTCAAGGCTGAAACCCTTTAAGTAAAAGCTTTTCTGTAAACTGTTTAGATGAAACCTTTTCTGTTAGATATGAACCTTGATTAGTAGTGCATTCCTTACTGGCATATTAAGCCAGGAAAGGAATAGATCAAGAGGGGCCCACTCAAGGAGACAGGCAGGCACCAGGAACGAACTAAGGCTAAGTGACCTTTGCCTTGAAGATAAGATTGTAAGAACAGGAATTTTCAAGGATGTTACTAATGGTGTGACGTGCAAGAAGCAGATTCCTGGGGAGGGGGAATGAGGGGTTTGAAGATTATAAAAGGGCGTACCCAGGATCAAAACTAGGGGGGGGCAAGCCATGGTCGTTCAGGTTGTGACATTTCAGCACGGAAAGGCGAATGAAACCAAAATTTTAGGAAAATTATATATAATTATAGCAGTGCTTTATTACGGTAGTTATTACAATTATTTGCTTGAATCTTGCCTTGAAGATAAGATTGTAAGAACAGGAATTTTCAAGGATGTTACTAATGGTGTGACGTGCAAGAAGCAGATTCCTGGGGAGGGGGAAAGAGGGGTTTGAAGATTATATAAACTGTATGCAACTGATGCTCGGGGCAGTTCGCTGTGAATTATCACGCGGGTGCCTTCCTGCCATTCTAAATGACAGGAATAAAAACTCTTTCTCTATTTCAAATCCTCAGTGTCTTTTTTGACTCCTTCCTCCCTCACCCCCCCGGGTGCAACAAAGAACCCAAGGTTAACGGAAAGGTCTGCAATAAGGCTACAATATACTGTTGAAGACCAGGAAAACAAAAAACCAGCATCTCAAATATCTCCTCTGCTAGGAGGCAGATCTCATTGGAGTTTGGATTTACAAAATAAGGCAATATAATCAGAAGAAAATTGGACTGCACCTCTTTTACTTTTGACAACTACCTTACTGATCGGAAGACTGCAGAAGATCTTAACAAAACTTCTTTATAAGTATAGTGGTACCTCAGGTTACATACACTTCAGGTTACATACGCTTCAGGATACATACTCTGCTAACCCAGAAATAATGCTTCAGGTTAAGAACTTTGCTTCAGGATAAGAACAGAAATTAGGTTTGCACTGTGTGGGGGAGGGGTAGGTTTGTAAATCTTACTACATGTACAAAGCAACAGAAGGCTAACTCAGGGGTAGAATTTTACAGTCACTGAGTAAGCCTGGGAAAGAGACTAGTAGTAGTAAGCTGACCTTGAGAGTACAGGAACAGACATAACTATGAGTAAAGATGTAGCAACACCATCCATAGCGACAAGAAACAGAGCAGCAGCTGCTGCAGAAAAACAAAAGGCCTCGCTGCAGGATGATCAAGGTGCTTCAGATACATAGCTGTCAAGTTTCGGATTTGAAAATAAGGGATCAGCGCACCCTCACCTGTCCCAGGTGTTGTGTCGTTAATAACTGGAGGCAAGAATCAGGTACAACATCTCTTTATTTCAGAAACAGGGAAGAGCCTACAGGAATGGAGAAAACTGGGGTTTATATATGAGTTCCTCATACTTCTTAAGTTTCAGTTGATTATTTTCTCCCTCTAGTAGTTCCTTGTATGTTGGCCAGTTATCTTCCATATTTTTTCTTTTTTACTGCTATTGCCTCAACTGGGGACAGCCACCATGGTGTTTTAGGTTCCAATAATTTTTTTTTTCTTTCCCACACAGTGAATGATTATTTTCTAATTATAAGGTTAAGGAATCTGTGATTTTTAACTTTGTCGTATCCTAGATAACTGTGCCATTTGAATCTGTTGTCCCAGCCTTCAGTATCAAGTATGTTTATATTCTTTAAGGTCATCCAATATTTGAGCCACACCAGGCATGCTGCTTCGCAATATAATTAAAAATTTGGTAACGCGAATCCGCCTCTATCTCTAATTTCCGTTAATAATTTGTATTTTATTCTTGGCTTTTCCCCCTTGCCAAATGAATTTTGCCAAATCTTTTTGCCAATCTTTGAAACAATTTACTCCACTAATTACTGGTATTGTTTGAAATAGGAACAACATATTTGGCAGCACGGTCATCTTAAAGAATATTTGGATATGAAACCAAATAAAAAGGCGGCATTGATTTTAGTAGATGCCAAAAAGGCCTTACACAATGTGTCGTGGGACTTCATGCAGAAAACGATCAAAGTTATGAAACTAGGAGGAGAAACTGGATGCGGAATTAATGCAATTTACAAAAACCAAAAAACTAAATTGATAATAAATAATGAATTAACAGAAACATTTACCATTGAGAAAGGTACCAGACAAGGTTGCCCACTGTCACCGCTCTTATTTATAACAATATTAGAAACACTACTAATAGCAATAAGGAAAGAATAAACAATAAAAGGAATTAATTTAGGTAGTAGATCTTATAAACTCAAAACCTTTGCTAATGACCTCATTATAACTACTTAGAACCCAACAGAAAGTATATCAGAAACACTGACAAAAATAAATGAATTTGGGAAAGTCTCAGGTTTTAAATTAAATAAAGATAAAACAAAATTATTAGTGAAAAATATGGATGAAGTAAAAAGAGAATTAGAAAACAAGACAGGATTAACGATAACCAATAAAGCAAAATATTTAGGAATTTGGATGATGTCAAAAAATATAAATATTTACAAAGATAATTACGTAAAAACATGGAAAGAATTTTTTTTTTAAATGGAAATCTGGGGATGGTTAAATTTGTCCCTTTGGGGAAGGAACAAGTCAATCACTGTTCTTGTATTATTGTATATTTGTCCAGGATGATGACAGGGCTAAATTGGCACTGCTTCCACATTGGAGACCTGTTACAGTGGAGGAAGCCTATACATTAATTGAGACTGAAGAATGGCAAGGCTCCGGGAAAAGACTTTATCCCAGCGGAACTGATTACATCAAATCAGCACTGGTGGGCTCCACTTCTGGCGGCTCTTTTCACAACAGTAAACAACTCGGGCAAGGTACCACATAGCTGGAAACATGCTATAGTTGTTCCAATCTTTAAGAGAGGCCACCCAAATGTACCCTCCAATTACAGGCCAATTAGCCTGCTTTCAGTAATTGGGAAGTTGTATGCTCGTCTCCTCAGTAGCAAACTGACAATGTTTCTAAATGAATATAACATTCTATCTGAAGCCCAGGCAGCCTTTCGCGAGAACCATTCAACATCAGACCACTGTCATATGCTGTCCTTCCTAGCCGAAAAGTATAACAAGCATCTACAGAGCAAACTTTTCGTGGCCTTCATGGATCTGAAATCAGCATTTGATTCAATCCCCAGATCCCAGCTATGGTCCAAATTAGATTTGATACTGCAGGATAAAAGACTTCTCTTCCTTATAAAAGCTCTGTATAATGGAACCAAACTGCAGGTCAGATGCGGTCGACAGGGACAGCTTTCGAACAACATTGAGATGACTAGGGGGGTGAGACAGGGATGTATCCTGGCCCCCACCTTGTTTAGCCTATTCTTAAACGACCTAGAAGAGAGCCTAATGGACCCAGACGGACACCTTCCCAAAATAGGAACGAGACGGACCCCCTTGTTGCTATATGCAGATGATGCAGCCATCATTTCACGTTCCAGACCAGGATTGAAACATCTGCTAAGGAAGTTTTCTGATTACTGTATTGAAAATGGCTTATCCATTAACTATGGGAAATCAAAAATATTAGTATTTGAAAGAAGCTTCTCCCGGTTAAACTGGGTGCTGGATGGCCATAACCTTGAACAGGTTAAGTATTTCAGCTACCTAGGGCTTACATTCCACCATACAAGATCATGGAGATTCCATTGGCAAACTTCCCTTCAAAAGGCAGAGATCACAAAGCTAGCCATAAGCAGATTCTTTTTCACAAAGGGCGGCAAGTTTGTACCAG
This sequence comes from Lacerta viridis, assembly GCA_900245905.1. Classification (NCBI taxonomy): domain Eukaryota; kingdom Metazoa; phylum Chordata; class Lepidosauria; order Squamata; family Lacertidae; genus Lacerta; species Lacerta viridis. Next base: position 11,040 of record OFHU01003950.1, read on the forward strand.
CAGCCTTAAGGGTTTTCAACGCAAAATCCGTTCCCCAACTCCTGTACGCCGCAAATGTCTGGCATATTGGGGACCTGCCTAAGCTAGATGGCTTTCAAGCAAAATTCTTACGATCTTTGCTTCAGGTACCCAACTGTGTCCCCAACTCTATACTTTTGTTAGAAGCTGGTGAATGCCCAATTACAACTAAGGCATGGTGGGCTGCACTAAAACACTGGCTCAAGATTGCAGTGTTTGAGCTAGGGGAGGGTCTGTATAAACATCTGAACAATGAGGAGTATGTCAGCAACTGGCAGAAAACCATGGCTAGAAAAGCCACCTCCATTGGCCTGGCACCCCCCCCCCAACTCTATTGCCTGGGTTATGAAGGTGCCCTAAAGACTCTAAAGCAAAGACTCTGGGATATTGCACACGGTGAACTGCAGTGTCGCTCACACACAGTCTGTAGTCCGCTGGCAGTGGGACTGCAGTATGGGCATGCCTTTAGGATGACAGCTTATATTAAAAATCTGACAGTCCCTAATTACCGAAGGCTATTTACAAAAGCCAGACTTAACGTCTTCCCTTCTGCAGTGTTGGATGGCAGATTGAGAGGAGTTCCTTATCAGGATAGACTGTGTTCGTGTGCCCAAGACATTGACTCTGTAAAGCATATTTTGCTGCACTGTGTGAAATTCGAGCAAGCCAGGGCTGAACTGATATTACCCCTGTTAAGACTTTTCCCGGGAAAATCAGAGGCTTACTATGTCAGGTTCCTACTGGAAGACCGGATAAATGATAGAACATTAGCAGTGGCGAAGTTTCTATCGGTGGTGGCAAGAACTAATGATCTCTCTTCCTAAGTCTGTACATAATGCTTATATAACCTGAAGGCGGGCTGTCAAAACTGTGTACTGTTTTATAATGAATTGTTGGGTCTCTGGACCGTAATAAAGATTTTATCTTTTAAAAAAAAATTGTATATTTGTCTCTCTGGAAGGAAGCTCGCCTGGTTGCCATTGATCGTTCTATTCACAATCTTTTTTAGTGTATTAGCTATTATTCCTGTGAATAATTTATAGTCTGAGTTTAGTAAGGAGATCCGTCTATAATTTTGGATCTTCGTCAAGTCAGATCCTTGTTAGGGCTTCTTTAAAAGATTCAGGTATTTTACCATCTTCTAAGATGTTATTCCGGCCCGGGTGATTTTCCCTTTTTTTTTTGTTGTTTTGTTACTTGTTATATTTCTTCTGTGCTTATGGGCGGGTTTAAATACTTTTGTTCCTCTTCTGTTATTATCGGTAATTTATTTTGATTCAGATATTCTACTAGTTTAATTTCTTCTTTTTCTTCTGTTTTATATAATTTTTGTAATTATTTACGAAGCACCTTTTTATTTTTTCTGGATCCTCAATCTCCTCTCTTTAATAATTTATTTTCCCTATTTTATCTTTTTGCCTTTTATTTAGTAACCATGCTAACATCCTTCCCAGTTTGTTTGCTGATTCAAAACTTTTTTGCCTAAGCCATTTAATTTTGTTTTCTACTTCTTCGTTAATTGAATTTGAAATGTGTGTTTGTAGAATCTTAATATCTTGTCTGGCCGTTTCGTTTTTTGGGTTTTTTACCAAATCTTCCTCACAGTCTAATTTGTTTTGTTATTTGCTGTACATTATTTTCCCTTTCTTTCTTCTTTATTGTTGTCTGTTGGATCCAAAAAACCCTCATAAATGCCTTGCTAGTGTCCCAAACTATGTTTAAGTCTACAGTATTCCTTGTTTGTGATTTATTTCAAAGAACTCTGTCTCTTTGGCTTTTTTCAGTGTTTTCCTCATTCCAAATATAGTCATTCATTCTCCATCTATCTTTGGTTTTCTTATTACTGGGTTGTGGTCTGACAGTACTCTAGGTAATATTTCCTCTTTTTTCCATTTTAATGTTAGGATTTTTTGGAGATCCAAATTCCATCTATTCTACCACCTGATTTTTTTGCCTCTGAAAAATGAGTAATGTATTTTTCATTTGGATGTTTAACTCTCCAAGAATCATGCAAATTAAATGTCAGGGTGGTACACTTCTCTCTTCACCGCAATCACCACTTCCATGAGGTGAGGTTTTAAGGTCTTTATTTACAAAAGTCATTACAAGCTTATTACCATCAGTCAGAGTCCGAGAGATCAGATACCCCCCAATGATTTATGACTCCTTTTCCAGTATCTAAGCTCTGAGTCGCAGGGAGGAGAAAGTTTTGTGTCAGCTCGTGCCAGGTGCGAGGAAAAGAGGCAGAGCCAAATAAGAGTTGTAAAGTTCCCACACTTTAGAAGCAAGAGGAAAGCAAACCAGTACAAACCAGTATGTACCAGCAAGTAATAGGAAGCAAAAGGAAAGCAAACCAGTACAAACCAGTAAGCACCAGTACAAACCAGTACAGACCAGTAAGCACCAGTACAAACCAGTACGCACCAGCAAGTAATAGGAAGCAAGAGGAAAGCGAACCAGTACAAACCAGTAAGCACCAGTACAAACCAGTACAGACCAGTAAGCACCAGTACAAACCAGTACGCACCAGCAAGTAATAGGAAGCAAGAGGAAAGCGAACCAGTACAAACCAGTAAGCACCAGTACAAACCAGTACAGACCAGTAAGCACCAGTACAAACCAGTACGCACCAGCAAGTAATAGGAAGCAAGAGGAAAGCGAACCAGTACAAACCAGTAAGCACCAGTACAAACCAGTACAGACCAGTAGGCACCAGCAAGTAATAGGAAGCAAGAGGAAAGTAACCAGTACAAACCAGTAAGCACCAGTACAAACCAGTACAGACCAGTAAGCACCAGCAAGTAATAGAAAGCAAAAGGAAAGCAAACCAGTACAAACCAGTAAGCACCAGTAGGTAATAGGAAGCAAGAAGAAAGCAAACCAGTAAGCACCAGCAAGTAATAGAAAGCAAGAGGAAAAGTAACAGCCCCAAATGGCTGAAAAACTCAATTTCCCAGGATCCTCAATTTCCCAGGATCCTACTGTGCAAGGGGCCTGGGCGGGGCAGGAAGGGAGCTAGCTCCCTTATCTCCCTCCCCGATCTCCTGCAATCAGCTGTTGAGCGGGTTCCTTTCAACACTCTCTTTCCCTCTTGTTAGCCTTTAGCTCTTTCTAAAACAGAAAAAGCAGGATCTGCCTTTCCCCCCTGGGCAATTTGGCTCCAGGGACCATGCATTCGCTCCATAAGACACACAGACATTTCCCCTGTAAGATTTTGTTCCACTTTCATACCCAAGAAACAACTGCTGTGCTTTTCCCCCACCTTTTCTCTGTTTTTTTACAGGTATGTCCACCCATGCCTTTGTCCCAAAGATTCTTAAATGTTGCAGACTGGGACTTTTGCCATACAGAACCTTGTAGGGTATGTCATCTAATACACTTGACCACAGACGATTTCCAGTGTAATTGGCCGTCTTAATGCTCTCTGCCCAATATTTAATTGGAAGATCTGCATCTGCTAACAATGCTTTCATCTGTGTCTGCAGGACACCTCCCCTACGCTCTGCTAATCCATTCTCCTGAGGAGTTGCCACATTGGCAAGTCTATGTTTAATCCCTTGAGACCGCAACCAGTCTCTCAGGGAGTTTGCCATAAATTCCCCTCCTCGGTCTGTCTGGATAGAACACACCTTTTGACCAAGTTGTCTTTCAACCCTTCTCACCCAGAATTTCAAAGTTTGGGGCACCTCAGACTTTTGCTTTAATGGGTAGACCCAACCAAACCTAAAGTAATCATCCACCAGAATTAAACAATACTTATTATGGGATACACTTGGTGGAAAAGGACCAGTTACATCAGCATGAATTAGCTCCAGTGGTCTTTTGGTTTCTCTTTGGCTTGCTCTTGCTACTGGGCAAGCTCTGCTCTTAACCTCCTTAAGCACACACAACACATTCCTGAATGTGTGTCCCAGCTGTGGGAACACAACCTCCCCCTCGCATATTACGTTAGCTTTCTGGCCTGTAGCAAGACTTACATGCTTTTTGTTAGAAGTCCTAGCATCAGTCAGCAATGCTTTTTTCTTACAAAAAGTTTGTGAAGCTCCACTGTCCAGGACCCACAGCTCTTCACTTTCTTGGCTGTCTGCAGACACCCAAGCGGTAGACTCCTGCTGCCTCCTGTGTTTCTGCTGCTTCTGGCGTTTTCTCGGGCAGTCCCGAAGCAAATGTCCACTGGACTTGCAGCAAAAACACCTTTTTACTTTGTTGACCACCGGCTGGTCTGCAGCAGCTCCTCCTGGCTGTTTCTCCGGCTCCTGGCACCTCCGCTCCTCCTGGCTGTTGTTCCCTCTGGGATGCTCCAACAGCTGGGCTGAGGTCATCTTTCGCTCGGCACGCCTGTCCTCCTCTGCATACAACCGCCCAGTGACGTATTCCAGAGTCAGCTTATCAGCCTCCACAGACTCGAGGGAATTGACCAGCATATCATAGCTGTCATCAAGAGAACTCAGGACTATGAAAACTTTGTCCTGTTCCTCCACAGGCTTCCCTCTTAAGGCTAACTGCTGGAAACAGTCTGTTAGGAACTTTAGGTGGTTTACCAGGGAGTCACCCGGTTTCTTCCGACACCGGTACATTCTCTTGGTTAGTGGTATCAGAGAGCCAGCTGTCTCCTGCACATGGACAGCTCTGAGTGCATTCCACGCCTCCTTCGCTGTCACCTTATCTGCTACATAGACAAGCTGGCTGTCGTCCACTCCAAGGATGATTGTAGCCAGCGCTCTCTCATCCTTATCTAGCTGGGCCTCTGCTTGTGCCAGCTTTTCCTCGTCCTCCTCGTCTTCCTCAGGGGGCTGCGGCGTAGGTAGGTAGGTAGGTTTATTTCGGCCATGTGGCCCATATCACATCGCAAAACACATTCATCATAATACACACAGAGTAAAACAATTTAACAAATTTAAACAATACAGTACGAAACCAATTTTAAAACAACCCATTTACACCCTTCCATCTAAGTCACACTGAGATCTGAGTAGTCCAACTGAACTAGTTTTTTTTAATTAAAATAAAAATCTGTTAAAATTAATTTATCACCTATTTTATCGCCCCAATAATAGGTCTTAATTATTTTCTGCATTGTCATAAATGGGAAGAGAACCATTCCTCTTCTTTGTAAATAGCACATTAGTCAAAAACCTAGCGACCATATGGGTTCTATTTGGTTCCTCGTCATTTAATAAGTAAATTAATTTAGCATCCTGAGTTCCATCTTGGGTTTTCTTCAAAAGTGGAACCAAAAATTTGGACCGAGCTGCCGAATGAATTGGACAGCAAAAAAATATATGCTGTAAGGATTCTATGGAACCACTATTACAGTCGCAAAGGAGGGAGATTTGACCATTGGAAAGTCTATTGCCCAAAACATTTGATGGGAAAACATTAAATCTGGCTTTTATGAAGGCATACCTATACCTCACAACAGAGAGATTGGTTAAGTAGTGTGGTAGTTTCTTTGGTGGTAATAGGCCTAAGTTAGATGGTGAGCAAGTTCCGTGACTTGTCAGAGAGGTAAGCTGAAAATCAGTCTCCTCTAACTTTTGAGAAAAAGCTCTTTTGGCTGAGACTAAGTCCAGTTCCAGGAGATCGGATGGGGATAACCCAATGTCCACAAGTTTATTATGTATAGCTTTCAACCAAGGACTAGAGAAGCCATCTCTCCAAAGACATTGGATCAGGTGGAGATTAGGAAGTCTATGCCACAATGACAGCCAGTAGCTTAAGATACGTTTCCATAAAATGGTTCCTAGTGATGGTACATTTAATTCTAGTCGTATAGCCGAATTGCTTACGCATCTGGGTAATTTTAACAACCTTCTCAAAAACTGATTTTGGATTGTCTCCAGAAGGGTTAGGTTAACAAAGGGTCCCCATAGAGGGATCGCGTACGCCAATGTTGCAATCACCTTAGCATTGAAAACCTTTAGCGCAGATGGAACGTGGAATGCCCATCTAAAAAGAAAAAGCGCAGAAGCGCAAAGGCAAAGGCCTTGGCTCTGTTTGATGTATAAGTAAGATGTGTTTTCCAACCCATATTATACTGTAAATAAACACCCAAATACTGAAATTTAAAAACCTGCTCAATGGTTATCCCATCTATTTTCCAATTATATGTTCTTCGGCTATTTGAGAAAATTAAAACTTTAGATTTAACATGGTTTATTGTAAGGGAATTAGACTTACAATATAGACCAAAAATCTTTAGAGCTCTCCTTAGACCAATTCTTGAAAAGGATAAAATCACCGCATCATCGGCGTACAGTAAAAGGGGGCAACGATATTGAGCAAGATGAGGGGCATGAATATTTTCTTGAGATTCTATCAGGGGAATTCTCATATCACTGATAAAAAGGTTAAAAAGAAAAGGAGCAAGTATGCATCCCTGGCGCACTCCCCTATTAATGGGAACAGAGTTTGATAGGTCGCCAGCAGGGGTAAGTCTAACCCTGGCAGCTGACCCGTTATGCAGTTGAGTTATTAGCCACAATAGCCTTCTATCAATTCCCCATCTGGCCAGTTTTTCCCATAGTGTAGTTCTCTAGGGATGCTATCAAAAGCAGCCTTCAGGTCAATAAAGGCCGCACAAAGTTGGCCTCTATTTGGGGAAGAGTACTTCCGGATTAAATGATATAGAACCACCGCATGATCAGTAGTAGATTGGTGCTGTCTAAATCCCGTTTGTTCTGGACCAATCAGGTTATTGTCATCTGCCCATTTGGTGAGCTTATTTAACAAAAAACGGGCATAAATTTTCCCAACTATGGACAATAAACTGATGCTCCTATAGTTCCCTGGGTCCTCTGGTGCACCCTTTTTAAAAACTGGGATGATGATTGCATCCTTCCATATTTTTGGAACTTTACCACTGTTGTTAACTGCATCAAATATGGTAGCCAAAACTTTTGCCCACCAATCTGCATGGGTTTTTATGGCTTCCGCCGGGATGAGATCTGGGCCCGGGGCTTTACCATTTTTAACTTCAAATATAAGATCTAAAACTTCATCTGGGTCCGTTGGAGGCCAAAGAGGAAGATGATTATATAAATCATCATTTAAATTAGTAGTAATATCAGGTAAAGTAAAGTAGTTTCTTAGGAAGGATTCCCATATTGGTGCAGAAATGACTGATAGAGGATAATTTCTGGATTTGCAGTTGATCAGAAGCCAGAACTGGCGGGAATCGTGAGAATTTGAGGCAGCCACCAATGCCTGCCATCTGTTCAATCGCCATTCCTGTTTGGCCCTTTTTGGTGATTGTTTATACAGGGATATTGCCTGATGGTATTCTTTGGGGAGCACATCTGCTCCAGAAATTTTATAGTCATTATAAATGGTACTTAGGATTTGTCTGGCATATTTACAGTCAGAGTTAAGCCTGCAGACTTACTAGGCTACACAACATTCTATGTATCCCGACACACTGTCCAAGCATCTCATCCTCTGTCGCCCCCTTCTCCTTTGTGCCCTCCATCTTTCCCAACATCAGGGTTTTTTCCAGGGAGTCTTCTCTTCTCATGAGGTGGCCAAAGTACTGGAGCCTCAACTTCAGGATCTGTCCTTCCAGTGAGCACTCAGGGCTGATTTCCTTGAGAATGGATAGGTTTGATCTTCTTGCAGTCCATGGGACTCTCAAGAGTCTCCTCCAGCACCATAATTCAAAAGCATCAATTCTTCGGCGATCAGCCTTCTTTATGGTCCAGCTCTCACTTCCATACATTACTACTGGGAAAACCATAGCTTTAACTATACGGACCTTTGTCGGCAAGGTGATGTCTCTGCTTTTTAAGATGCTGTCTAGGTTTGTCATCACTTTTCTCCAAAGAAGCAGGCATCTTTTAATTTAATTTGTCGGCAAGGTGATGTCTCTGCCGTGGCACATACCCAATCTTAAAATTAAACCCAGCAAAAAACTCCGCCCACCTGAGTTGCTTCTGGTTCATCTGCCATGCAGTCCTCCAGTACTCTAAATTTTGTGATCAGTATGCACCACCACTTGGTGCTGCGCTCCCTCTAAAAAGTGTCTCCACACCTTAAAAGCCTGATGTATGGCGGGGCTTCTGGTTTTGCCACAGATCACCGCCGGGTGTAATCTGGGAGCTTTTAGGCTCTCGGGTCGGCAGCTGGGAAAGGGGGGTATCGTAAGGCTAAACAAGCTCCCGGAGAAGGTCAAGGAAGGCGATTCCTGACCGAATCGTCAGCGGTGCCCCGAAGGGGCTCTTGGCATCCCTCGCTGAATGAGGCAGAGGAGAGGAAGAGCCCTGGGCACTGAGGCAAAAGAAGATCGAACTTACCAGCTGGAAGCCTACTCCCGGAGTGACCATGACGGTAAAATTCCTATATTAAGATTTAATCTTTAACCCCCAAGCGGAATTTAAGAACTTGGAAAAGTTAAAAGATAAAACATATTGAGAAGTCCCTCCCCGTTGAATCTGGAGGAAAAAAAGGAAAGAGGAGAAAGTGAGAGGAGGTGGTCAGTACAGCGGGGGAAGAGGGAAGCAGGAGAGGAGAGGAGATTAAACAAAAGACGCCGCCAGCTGTGGGGGGGGGCTTACAAAATAACGTATAAGGAAATAAACACGGTAAAGAACAAAGGAGCCTTCATTGTTGTATCATAACTACGGGCATACACAACAGACTTGAGCCGGGAACGAGAAATAATAGTGGAAACTGTGTAGAGAAAGATAAAGGGGGGGGGAACAACCTGAGAGAAGACAGAAGGAGAGAATCTGGCACAGGAAAAAAAGGATAAAAGGTCGGGGGGAATAGAAGAAGATGGCAGAGACGGTATAATTAGAGTGAATAAGCAAAAGGAGAAACAAAGAACTAGGAGGTGACAGGAAACAGAGGAGAACAACAAGAAGAAAGAAGGAAATCCAAAGAGAAAGCACCAAAATGATAGCTGAGCATAAAACAGCGGCACCCTGTGGTGGCCCATATATGAGTGAAGTCAAATGGGCCTTAGAAAGCCTTGCTAACAACAAGGCCAGTGGAAGTGATGATATTCCAGCTGAACTATTTAAAATTTTAAAAGATGATGCTGTTAAGGTGCTACACTCAATATGCCAGCAAGTTTGGAAAACTCAGCAGTGGCCAGAGGATTGGAGAAGATCAGTCTACATCCCAATCCCAAAGAAGGGCAGTGCCAAAGAATGCTCCAACTACCGCACAATTGCACTCATTTCACACGCTAGCAAGGTTATGCTTAAAATTCTACAAGGCAGGCTTAAGCAGTATGTGGACCGAGAACTCCCAGAAGTGCAAGCTGGATTTCGAAGGGGCAGAGGAACCAGAGACCAAATTGCAAACATGCGCTGGATTATGGAGAAAGCTAGAGAGTTCCAGAAAAACATCTACTTCTGCTTCATTGACTACGCAAAAGCATTTGACTGTGTCGACCACAGCAAACTATGGCAAGTTCTTAAAGAAATGGGAGTGCCTGATCACCTCATCCGTCTCCTGAGAAATCTCTATGTGGGACAAGAAGCTACAGTTAGAACTGGATATGGAATAACTGATTGGTTCAAAATTGGGAAAGGAGTACGACAAGGCTGTATATTGTCTCCCTGCTTATTTAACTTATATGCAGAATTCATCATGCGAAAGGCTGGGCTGGATGAATCCCAAACCGGAATTAAGATTGCCGGAAAAAATATCAACAACCTCAGATATGCTGATGATACAACCTTGATGCTTTTGAATTATGGTGCTGGAGGAGACTCTTGAGAGTCCCATGGACTGCAAGAAGATCAAACCTATCCATTCTCAAGGAAATCAGCCCTGAGTGCTCACTAGAAGGACAGATCCTGAAGTTGAGGCTCCAGTACTTTGGCCACCTCATGAGAAGAGAAGACTCCCTGGAAAAGACCCTGATGTTGGGAAAGATGGAGGGCACAAGGAGAAGGGGACGACAGAGGATGAGATGGTTGGACAGTGTTCTCGAAGCGACTGGCATGAGTTTGGCCAAACTGCGGGAGGCAGTGAAGGATAGGGGTGCCTGGCGTGCTCTGGTCCATGGGGTCACGAAGAGTCGGACACGACTGAACGACTGAACAACAACAGCATTCTCAAAAAAAAGAAGAAAAAAAAGAAGGAATTATCAATTTATAACAAGCGCGTTAAAGGCTAAAAGAATATTCTTTTGCTGGGAATATCCGGAAGGTTTGTCATTCTCATTTAAAGGGAAGAGAAGAAAATTTGAAACTGTCGAAGAAGCAGATAGATTTTACAGGACATACACCAAGAATTAGGAGGAGCAAGGACAAAAGTCAGAGTCACACCGAAGAAGAAGAAGAAGAAGAAGAAGAAGAAGAAGAAGAAGAAGAAGAAGAAGAAGAAGAAGAAGAAGAGAACTTGGGTACTGACGCAGAACAGGAAGAGGAGGAAGAGGAAGGAGAGCATAAAGACTGAGTAATATTGATTATATCATATACACATTTTCTTACATCTTCACTCACCCTTTCTCCTAGGGAACATTTGAAAATTTTATGTCCTTATCACCAGTTTTTGATTTTAATAATTAATACTCTTTTACTCCACATTGCAGGAAATAAATATGGAATTAAAATCTATCTGTTGGAATGTAAATGGATTAAATAACAAAAAAGAGGGACATAATTTGTCTCCATGAGACACATGTAAACAAAAAACATGAGAGAGTTTTTAAAAATGAAAAATTGGGATTGGAATTTACTGCCTCGGATGAAAGAAAGAAAAGAGGGGTTGTGATATATGTGAAGAGTAAATGGGAGCCAGAATTGGTTTGGAAAGATAAGGAGGGCAGAATCGTGATAGTAAGAACGTTGGGGGGGGGGAATGGATATGGGCAGGCGTATATGCCCCCAATGGGAGCAAGGTTGCATTTTTTAAGAGGTTGGAGAAGCAATTAATGGAATATGTGGATGAAAAAATAATAATCATGGGGGATCTGAATGGTGTTATCAATCCAGAGTTGGATAAAACAATAAGGAAAAAGAGGAAAAAGGAAAATAAATTACGAAAAATATTCTCTGATATAATGGAAAATCTGGAATTAGTAGATGCATGGAGGTATAAACACCCGATCAAAAAAGAGTTCACACATTTTTCAAGGCGGCACCAAACTGCAAGTAGAATTGAAGAAGTGGACCTAAAAACAGTATGGGATGCTGGAAAGGCGGTAATAAGAGGATATTTTATTCAGCAGAACTCAATAATAAAAAAGCCAGAGAAAAGAATAAAGAGGATTTATTGAAAGAGATAAAGAGTAAGGAAAAAATCTTATATAAAACCGGGGAAAAGGAAGTTGGCCATGAAATAAAAATCCTTTTTATTATTATTATTAACTTTATTATTTAATACAGAAAGAATGAATTCAAATGATAACATCGTCTCAAAATAAACAAGACATATACAGAAAAAAGAAAATTTGAGTTAAAAAGCCAACATCTTGCTCTTTGCTTAGATAAAAACCTCATTAAAAATCCTAAGAGCCCAATATGAAAATATAATTAATCAAGAGATAGAACAAAAAGCTCAATTTTGGAAATATAGGGATTTTGAATGGGCAAATAAGCCGAGTAAATTATTAGCTTGGCAAATAAAGAAGAAACAAAATGAGAGATTAATAAATAGATTGAAAATAAAGGGGAAGATTATACATAAAATGAGTGAAATCATGAAAGCCTTTGAAGATTATTATAAGTTATTATATCAAAAAGAGGAAATACAAGATCATGAAATTGATGAATTTTTTTTAAAAATACAAATTACCAAAATTGACAAAAGAAAAAATTAATATATTGAATAAAGAAATCACTTTAGTGGAATTAAAAGAAACAATAAAAGGAATGAAAAAAGAGAAAGCTCCGGGTCCTGATGGATTGCCAATTGAATACTATAGAAGTCTAGAGGAGACTATATTAATGCCATTAAAAGAGTTAATGAATATAATTATTTCAAAAGGAATTATGCCAACAACCTGGAAAGAGGCACTAATAACGTTATTGCCGAAACAAAATGCAGATTTGGAAATACCTAGTAATTATAGACCAATCTCGTTACTGAACTGCGACTACAAAATTTTTGCTAAATTACTAGCCAATAGATTAAGTAAGGTGCTGGAAGAAATAATATATAAAGATCAAGTGGGCTTTGTAAAAGGCAGAAAGCCAAGGATAACATAAGGAATATAATAAACATTTTAGAATGCTTGGAAAATAACAGAGGGAAGCAAGCAGCCATATTATTATTAGATGCCAAAAAAGCCTTTGGCAGGGTCTCCTGGTTGTTTATGGTGAAACTATTAAGAAAAATTAATCTGGGAGAGGACTTTGAAACAGCAATCAGGACTATATATGAAAACCAAAAGGCCAATCTAATAATAAATGGTAAAATCACAAAAGGAATCAACATAACCAGGGGTACAAGACAGGCTTGCCCCCTATCACCGTTACTGTTTATAATTGTGTTAGAAATTTTGTTGGAAAATATAAGAAATGAAGAAAGTATAAAAGGCATTAGTGATAGGGAAGAAGAAACATAAGATAAAGGCATTCGCCGATGACATAATAATAACAACGGAAGACCCCATAATTAGCATACCCAATGCCCTTAGGAAAATTAACGAATATGGGAAAGTAGCAGGTTTAAAAATTAGCAATTTTAAATTATTTCAATAAAACAAATATGTTAGTTAAAAAATTTGGGGAAAATGAAGAAAAAAGGAAATTACAAAAAATATCAGGAATAAAAATTCAAAAAAAATGAAGTATTTAGGCATCCAAATGACAATTAAAGGTATAGATTTAAAGGGAGAAGCCAGCCTTGACGGACGATTGATAGTGGAATTTATGGAGGTGTCTGGCTCTCCTGGAAAGGAGTGGATGTAATGTGCGCGGGGGGAGAGAGCAATGCTAAGAAGTTCGGTCTGTAATAGAAAGAAGGAGAAGATGGCGCCGAACGGAATGTGGCATTTGGAATGAGAGTGACTTTATCCATGCAGAGACATTGTTGTTGTTCAGTCATTCAGTCGTGTCCGACTCTTCGTGACCCCATGGACCAGAGCACGCCAGGCACGCCTATCCTTCACTGCCTCCGCAGTTTGGCCAAACTCATGTTAGTAGCTTCAAGAACACTGTCCAACCATCTCATCCTCTGTCGTCCCCTTCTCCTTGTGCCCTCCATCTTTCCCAACATCAGGGTCTTTTCCAGGGAGTCTTCTCTTCTCATGAGGTGGCCAAAGTACTGGAGCCTCAACTTCAGGATCTGTCCTTCCAGTGAGCACTCAGGGCTGATTTCCTTTAGAATGGATAGGTTTGATCTTCTTGCAGTCCATGGGACTCTCAAGAGTCTCCTCCAGCACCATAATTCAAAAGCATCAATTCTTCGGCGATCAGCCTTCTTTATGGTCCAGCTCTCACTTCCGTACATCACTACTGGGAAAACCATAGCTTTAACTATACGGACCTTTGTCGGCAAGGTGATGTCTTTGCTTTTTAAGATGCTGTCTAGGTTTGTCATTGCTTTTCTCCCAAGAAGCAGGCGTCTTCTAATTTCGTGACTGCTGTCACCATCTGCAGTGATCATGGAACCCAAGAAAGTGAAATCTCTCACTGCCTCCATTTCTTCCCCTTCTATTTGCCAGGAGGTGATGGGACCAGTGGCCATGATCTTAGTTTTTTTTATGTTGAGCTTCAGACCATATTTTGCGCTCTCCTCTTTCACCCTCATTAAAAGGTTCTTTAATTCCTCCTCACTTTCTGCCATCAAGGTTGTATCATCAGCATATCTGAGGTTGTTGATATTTTTTCCGGCAATCTTAATTCCGGTTTGGGATTCATCCAGCCCAGCCTTTCGCATGATGAATTCTGCATATAAGTTAAATAAGCAGGGAGACAATATACAGCCTTGTCGTACTCCTTTCCCAATTTTGAACCAATCAGTTATTCCATATCCAGTTCTAACTGTAGCTTCTTGTCCCACATAGAGATTTCTCAGGAGACGGATGAGGTGATCAGGCACTCCCATTTCTTTAAGAACTTGCCATTCTGGTGATGTCCATGTGTAGAGTCGTCTCTTGTGTTGTTGGAAAAGAGTGTTTGTGATGACCAGCTTGTTCTCTTGACAGAACTCTATTAGCCTTTGCCCTGCTTCGTTTTGAACTCCAAGGCCAAACTTGCCAGTTGTTCCTTTTATCTCTTGACTCCCTACTTTAGCATTCCAATCCCCTATAATGAGAAGAACATCCTTCTTTGGTGTCATTTCTATAAGGTGTTGTAAGTCTTCATAGAATTGGTCAATTTCAGTTTCTTCAGCACTGGTAGTTGGTGCATAAACTTGGATTACTGTGATGTTAAAAGGTCTGCCTTGGATTCGTATCGAGATCATTCTATCATTTTTGAAATTGCATCCCAGTACAGCTTTCGCCACTCTTTTGTTGACTATGAGGGCCACTCCATTTCTTTTACGGGATTCCTGCCCACAGTAGTAGATATGATAGTCATCCGAACTGAATTCGCCCATTCCCGTCCATTTTAGTTCACTGATGCCTAGGATGTCAATGTTTATTCTTGCCATCTCATTTTTGACCACATCCAGCTTACCAAGGTTCATGGTTCTTACATTCCAGGTTCCTATGCAATACTTTTCTTTACAGCATTGGACTTTCCTTTCGCTTCCAGGCATATCCGCAACTGAGCGTCCTTTCGGCTTTGGCCCAGCCGCTTCATCAGCTCTGGATCTACTTGTACTTGTCCTCCGCTCTTCCCCAGTAGCATGTTGGACGCCTTCCGACCTGAGGGGCTCATCTTCCAGCGTCATATCTTTTATATGCCTGTTGTCTTTGTCCATGGAGTTTTCTTGGCAGGGATACTGGAGTGGCTTGCCAGTTCCTCCTCCAGGTGGATCACGTTTGGTCCAAACTCTCCACTATGACCTGTCCATCTTGACCTGTCCATAGCTTCCCTGAGTAATTCAAGCCCCTTCGCCACGACAAGGCAGTGATCCATGAAGGGGACAGAGACATTACTATTATAATTGTGTCTGCTTGCTGGCATATATCAGAGGCTGTGAAAGTATTGGACTGTGAATGCAACTGAAAGAGATGTGAAAATCGCTCCGGAGTCCGAGACATGGGGAGTCCAAAATTATAAAAATTGGCATAATTGGAATTGTTTTAATTGGGAATTGTATAATTAATTTGGATTTTAATTTGATTGGTAATTGGAGATCTATATTGGAAAATCAATCTTTTATAAAAAGATCCATGATTTGCTTCTGGATTATTTGGACTACAAAATAGTGTGCCTCGGTGATTTTAACGGAGCAGTTTCCACATTAATGGACAGATCCCAAAGGACAAAAATTACAAATGATGGGAAACTGCCCAAAACATTTTTTGAAATGGTGGACAATTTGAATTTGGTAGATGCTTGGAGATTAAGAAATCCAACTGAAACAGAGGCAACTTATTTTTCAGAATCTCAACAGTCATGGTCGAGAATACATTACATCTGGATTTCAAATGAATTGACACCAAAAATACAAAAAGCAGAAATTGGTTCTAAGACTTGTTCTGATCATAATCCTGTACAATTGAATTTGAAAGTTGTAGTTAAAGATTCTTTCAGGAGGCTTCCGGCGGCAACGCCATCACGGGCGGTCGTGGGTTGCCTCGGCTGCGAGGCGACCCAGTCCGTCCCGGGGGTTGGAGCCCCGCTACCGCAAAGCGGGGCTCCGGTGGGGTGCGGGAAGAGCGTCCCGCACCTCGGGCTCCCCGGCGGGCCCATTATGGCTCTGAACCCTTCCCTCGTTCCCCCTGTAAAGGGGGAGTGGGGGTGAAGGGACAACAGAGCCGGGCTGTAGGGGATATGCCCCAACCGGGACGTGGAGCGGCGGCCGCCGCTCGTGACGAGCGTCAATGTTCTACCTGTCAAGATTGGAATTAAAGAAACCCGGTGGTTGTGAGTATTGATTGGACTTGTTTTCGCTTTTTTCTAACGATCCGGGAGGTATTTGGAAAGGAAGCCTGCCTCCCTCCCTTCGGTGGATAGAAAATAACCGGTTTAAGAGGCTGCTGTTACTATGATGGCTACAAAGTATTTGAACTTTGACAAGTGAGACTTTTTCGATCTCCCTATGGGGAGCAAGTTTGTGGGAAATATCTCTTTTTAAAGTTAGTGGTTCCTGCGCCCTGGTTACAGGGAAAATGGCTGCGAAAGATTCTGACTGAGTGGAAAGTTACAGGCATTAAGATGGAGAAGTTTGGAAGTTGAAACTGTAATTTGACACCTATGCCCGCTACTGCCATGCTAGGTTTCGTTTTTGAGTTGGTTACGAACTATGAGCTAAGTGATGATCAAAGGATTATCTTCTTGAGACTGGAACTGCTCAATCAAAAATTGGTGATACTGAACCGGGACATGTCAGAAAAGATTTGGCCCACAGAGGAGACTTTTCAGAAAATGGATGCATTGGAAGAGAGCCTTGGCAAAGAGCTGAAAGGGATGATTGAAGAACAGGGCAAAATGGTCTGGCGACTCTGGGAAAATGAAACGTCCTTTGGGGGTGGCAGACCCAGGACGGGAAAAATTGCTATATCTAACTCCCGAGGTGAGAGCTCGGGAGCGTTGGTGAAAAAATTATTATGTTTGCGAATAAAAGAAGAATGGTATTGTGAACCGGAGAAGCTGGAAGAAGAGGATGCATGTACCCTGACGCTCTATGCAAGGATTGTTATGGACTCTGTCTGGATCTGTGGATTTGCAAGGAAAAAGGACATTCCGAGGAGCGGCTCTGGAGCAAGACGAGTAAAGAAAATGGACAGAAGGGGGATAGGGTGAACTGTATTAAGGGTAAAGGAAAAATGATTTATTATGGTACCCTGAAACCGGTGTGTCAAGACTTTAAGCTTTTGAATAAGAAAAGAGATATTTTAATTTTTGTTATTAGCAGCAGTTTTAGGGAAAGAGGATATTTGTTATGATCTGTTTTGTTATGATCTGTTTTGAGAATAATGCGTTAAGATTTAGAATCTTGTGTTGAAATAATATGAAGTTATATTATGATTTGTTCTTTTTGTTAAGCTAAGAACGGGGAAATATGGTATATTAGAAAACAAGATTTTTTAAGAAGAATGTTTAGTTGTGAACTTCTTAAAATGAATTTGAATTTTTTTTTCTTAGAATATGAAGTTATTAAAGTAATATTTGGAATTGGAACCGAAGGTGAAAAGGCAGGGGAAGTCTGAGCCAAGATTCGAACAAGAAATTATTTTTTTTTTTTTTTTGTATAAGAAGAAGAATTATTGGCATATTTGTATTTGTCTATTTTCAGTTAGGTGTTGGGTCAATGTTGGTGTTTTATTTGTTTGTTATGGAAAATCAATAAATTCTTTATAAAAAAAAAGATTCTTTCAGATGGAGAATGGACGATGCATTGATGAGAGACACCAAGCTAATAGAAAGAGCAGCTAAAAAGATGAAGGAATATTTCCAGATCAATTTGAATACTGAGGTGGAAAAAGAGAATAGTATGGGACGCAAGTAAAGCTGTGATGAGAGGGTTCCTCATAAGTGAAAAAACAAAAAAGAAGAAGCAGCAAAATGCAGAAATGGAAAGACTGTTGAGATTAATTAAAGAAAAAGAAAAAGAATTAAGAGGACACCCTAAAAGTCAAAAAATACAGAAAGAAATTAAATACTTGCAGTCCCAATATGCAAAAATTTTGAATCAAGAAATAGAATGGAAGATAAAATTGATGAAACAGAGAACTTTTGATTCAGCAAATAAATGTGGAAAGCTGTGGCTTGGCAGTTGAAAAAAAGACAAAAAGCAAATCATCAACTTGGTAGTTAATGGAAGAAGTGTGGAGAATCCAGAGGAAATTAGATGGTGTTTTCAAAGATTTTATAAACAATTGTATAAGGAAGATAAAATAGAAGAATCGGAGATAGACCAATTTCTGGAAAAAAATGGATTACATAAAGTCCCAGAAGACAAAATAAATATGCTCAACCACCCAATATCTATTCAAGAGATAGAAGAAGCAATTCAATAATATGCAGATTGGGAAAGGCCCCAGGACCAGATGGACTAACTGCAAAGTATTATAAATCTTTAAAAGATTGGCTATCACAGCCTCTGAAAGAAGTTTGCAATGAACTGTTGGAAGGAGGTAGGGCACCAGAAACGTGGAAGGAGGCCTATATCACACTGATTTTGAAACCAGAATCAGATAAAACTTTAATGAAAAATTACCGACCAATTTCGTTGTTAAATGTGGATTACAAAATATTTGCTAATGTCATGGCCATGAGATTAAGAAGAGTATTGAAGGACTATATTCACAAAGAACAAGCAGGTTTTTTACCTGGTAGGCAGATATGTAATAACACTAGAATTATTGTGGATATTTTGGAGAAGCTTGAAAAAAATATAAATACAGATGCTGTTTTGATGTTCATTGATGCAGAAAAGGCCTTTGACAACATTTCTTGGACTTTTATGAAGAAGAATTTGGAAAAGATGGGCGTCGGTCAAAGATTTCTTAATGGCATTAATGCCATTTATACCGAACAAAAAGCAAAAATTATAATAAACAGTGTGATATCGGAGGAAATTAGAGTTGAGAAAGGTACAAGACAAGGGTGCCCTATCTCCCCTTTATTGTTTATTACGGTCCTGGAGGTCCTCCTAAACATGATAAGGTCGGAGAAACAAATTAAAGGAATAAGGGTGGGAGAGAAGGATTACAAATTACGAGCCTATGCGGATGATTTGGTGTTATCCCTACAAGAACCTGAAAGCAGTGTCCCCAAAGCTCTGGAGATAATTGAATATTTTGGACGTGTAGCAGGCTTTAAATTAAATAAAATGAAAACCAAAGTATTGACTAAAAACATGAATCCTATGCAGATACAGAAGTTGCAGGAAAGTACTGGCCTGAACTTGTTAAAAAAGTGAAATATCTGGGAGTTTACTTGACAACCAAAAATCTGAACCTGTTTAGGGACAATTATGAGAAAGTATGGGCAGAGATTAAGAGAGAAATGGAAACATGGTCAAGATTAAAACTTTCTTTGATGGGAAGATAGCTGCAGTAAAGATGAATGTGTTACCAAAGATGTTATTTCTCTTTCAAGTGATTCCTATCATTGATAAACTAGAATGTTTTAAGAGATGGCAAAAGGATTTGACAAAATTTATCTGGCAGGGGAAGAAACCTAGAATTAAATTTAAGATTTTAACGGATTCGAAGGAAAGAGGAGGTTTCGCCCTGCCAGATTTAAGAATTTATTTTGAAGCAGCGGCCTTTTGCTGGTTGAAGGACTGGTTTAAGTTAGAGAACACTGATGTATTAGACTTGGAAGGTTTTGATAATATATTTGGATGGCATGCATATCTTTGGTACGATAAGGTGAAAGCCCATAAAATGTTTAAGAATCATATAGTTAGAAAAGCCCTCTATCAGGTTTGGATACGAAATAAAGACTTATTAGAGACAAAGACTCCTAGATGGATATCGCCTGTAGAGGCCAAGGCGTATAAGAGACCTAACATGTCTGCGAGATGGCCAAGTATGTGGATATACTGCAGCAAGAAGGAGAGACTTTTAAGTTGAAAAGTTACGAACAAATGAAAGAGGAGGTCTCCGACTGGCTGCAGTATCATCAAATTTATGAAACATTTAGATTGGACAAAAAAATTGGTTTTCAAATCGAAAAATCAAAGCTGGAAACAGAGTTGATTGAACCGAACTCAAAAACCCTGTCCAGGATGTATAATTTGTTGCTAGAGTGGCATACTAAAGATGAAATGGTTAAATCAGTGATGATAGATTGGGCAAAAGATGTTGGACATAATATTATGATGGATGACTGGGAGAGGTTGTGGAAAGAAGGTATAAAATTTACAGCCTGTAATGCATTGAGAGAGAATATTATGAAAATGATATATAGATGGTATTTGACACCAGTGAAGTTAGCAAGATTTATCATGTTTCAAGTAATATGTGCTGGAAATGTAAAAAAGTAGAAGGTTCCTTCTATCATATGTGGTGGACATGCCCGAAGGTTAAGGCTTTCTGGGAGAAGATTTATAATGAACTCAAGAAAGTAATGAAAATTACTTTTTGTAAGAAACCAGAGGCCTTCAATCATGAGATACCCAGTCAGGATAGAGTGTTTTTTATGTATGCCACAACAGCTGCTAGAATTTTACTTGCAAGAAACTGGAAAGGTGAAGAGCTCCCGACAGTGGAAGAATGGCAGATGAAGCTTATGGACTTTATGGAACTTGCTGAACTGACCGCTAGAATCCGAGACCAGAGGGAGGAGAAGGTGCAACAGGATTGGAAGAAATTTAAGGACTATTTAAAAAATCGTGAAAAGTTGGATATTTGAAGCAGAATCAGTTGGAGTAAAATGGCTTTAGCTAGTTGATGTAATTGAAAATAGTACACAAGAAGTAATGTTATGTTATGAATGATTTTGAATATATAGAAACACTTAAAATATGTTGTTTATGTAAAGAGTTATTATGTTTAGTTAGTGTTTTTAAGGGTATTAAGAATAGTTGTTATGTTAAGAAATAGTTACAAAGTTACCAGAATATATTGATCATGAACGCAGTAGAGAGAACGGGGGAAGCCCCCCTTTTTGAAAGAAGATATGATATTAGAATTGAACAATGGTTTGTTATGTTCCTGTTTTAGGTATGTATAAGTTTTGTTTTGTTATGCTTTTGTTGTTTTTATTGTGTTTTCCTTTATTTTTGATTGTATTTGTTTATATGTTTGTTGTGTTGTTGTTCATTGTTGAAAATAAAAAATCTTTAAAAAGAAAAAGAATATTGGAAAATCAATAAATATGATTTAAGAAAAAATAAAGGTATAGATTTAATACAAGAAAATTATGTGGAAAAGTGGAAACAAAAAGAAAATTGGAAGTATGGTCTAAAATGAAAATTTCCTTTATGGGAAGAATATAGGTTATTAAAATGTGTGTGTTATCAAAAATGAATTATTTATTCCAAAATTTACCACTATTAGGAAGGATGGGTTATTTTAAGGCATGGAAAAAGGATATTTTAAAATTCATATGGAATGGGAAAAAGCCCAGAATAAAGTATAAAATATTAATTGACCATAGAGAGAGGTGGGGTTCAGTTTACTGGATCTGGAATTATACCATGACGCGACAGCCCTGCTCTGGATTAAGGATTGGCTGGAATTAAAGAATAATGACCTGTTGGATTTAGAAGGAGATGGTCTTGGCTTCGGATAGCATTGGTATTTGATGAAAGAAAAAATAAATAAACAAAATGTTTTCATGAACAATATTATAAGGAAATCGCTTTATAAAATCTGGCTAAAACATCATAGATATTTTGAACCTAAAACACCATGGTGGATCTCACCCATAGAGATTGTAGCAGTGAAAAAACGAAATATGGATAGAAATTGGCCAACTTACAAAATTTTATTAGAGGAAAAGCAAGGAGAATTGAGATTAAAGGAATATAATGAAATCAAAATACATTTAAGTAGTTGGCTACAATACTTCCAAATCAATCAGAGATTGAAAGAGGATAATAGAACTGGATTCGATAAAGAAATTTCAAAATTGGACGAAATATTATTGGAGGGGAAAAATAATGTTATAAAAACCTATATTATATTTTACTAAAATGGAAAACAGAGGATGAACAAATAAAAGAAACAATGATAAAGTGGAGCCAGGACTTTGGGAAAACTATTGCGCTAGAAAAATGGGAAAATTTATGGCAAAGAGACATCAAATTTACACCTAACTATGATCTAAAGGAAAACATACTAAAAATGCAGTATAGGTGGCATTTAACACCAGTCAAATTAGCCAAAATGTATAAAGGAATAAATAACCAATGCTGGAGATGCCAGGAAGAAACAGGCACATATATGCATATGTGGTGGCAATGTAAGGATATCAAAGGTTTTGGGGAGATGGTCTATAAAGAATTAATTTTTTTTAAGGTATTCCTTTAGGAAAAGCCCTGAAACATTCCTGCTAGGGATGATGGATAAAGACATCCAAGCAAATGATAGGTGCATATTAATGTACGTGACCGCGGCAGCCAGACTCCTTATAGCAGCTAACTGGAAATCCAAAAGAAATCCTAATAAAGAAGAATGGCAATTAAAAATGATAAGCTATTACAATCTGGCATCAAAATACAAAGCAATAAAGGGTATAAATGAAATGGAGGGGAAAAAATGGAAATTGTTTAAAGACTATATTAAACACCATGTAGAAAAGGCCGATCTTCTTGTAAATCTGTAAAGGCTCAAACAATTGGGAAGGAAAGAATTGGAAAACCATAGATTTAGGTATGACGAGAAAGAGATATAGGATGCAACAAAGAGAAGGTTGAGAAGCAAGAGGGAGGGAGGAGGGGTAATGGGGTCTATGAAGATTTATAAAGTTGATATATGTTTTGGATGACTTACTTGATGGATATGCTCTGTTTTTAAGTTATGTTTTGTCTATTTTTTGTTTGTGTTTGTAACACTATGAAAAACCAATAAAGTTTATTTTTTTTAAAAAAAAAAAAAGCCTGATGTATGGCGAGCAGCTCCTTATCCCAGATCGTATAGTTTTGCTCAGACCGGTTTAGCTTCCTAGAGTAAATGGAACACGACCTCCAATCTCCTTGCCTGTCTTCCTGCAGCAAAACAGCACTGATCACCCTGTCTGAGGCATCTGTTTCTACCATCATAGGTTTGTGTGGATTGATATGCATCAGATTTTTTTCTAAAGCAAACATTGCTTTCAGCCATTCAAAGGCCTCCTGAGCCCCCTTGGCCACTGAAAGGGCCTCTTACCTCTCAAATAGTCTGTGAGCGATGTCATGATCTGTGAATAGTTTGGCACAAATTTACGATAATAATTTGCAAATCCCAGAAATCTCTTCATGTCCTTCTTTGTTTTGGGTTGTTCCCATTCCAACACTGCCTGCACTTTGGTTTTATCAATGTGTACTCCTCAAGGTGAAATGCAATAGCCCAAAAACTCTACCTCCTCGACATGGAACTGGCACTTTTCTAATTTAGCATACAACCTATGTGCTCAGCCTTCTTAACACTTCTGTAACGTGTTTTACATGTTCCTCAAGGCTCTCTGAGTAAATTAATACGCCATCCACATAAGCTAGACAGTATCTGTCCAAGATCCCCCCCAAAACATGATTGATGAACGCTTGGAAGTTAGCCGTTCCCGGTTGTAGCCCAAAAGGCACAACCAAATACTCAAACAATCCAAAGCGAGTGAAAAACGTAGTTTTCTACTCATTTCCGGAGTGAATCCTTATTAGATTATACGCCCCCTGGAGATCAAGCTGTTGTAATTTGTCCAGGGAAACGGGAACAACGGGCATGCTCCCTGCTGGCCCAAACACCCCCGGCCGAACTGCCGGTCGAACTTCAAAGCCCTGGAACAGCAGCAGAAACCAGAGACCTAGCTTCAGAAAGCCAGGCACTCTTTCTGTTCACTTAGCAGCAGAAGATGCACCACAGAGGCTGGCATGAGCATTATAGTTAAGCATTTATTAGGCGAACATGAGGACAAAAGAAAGCATACGTGCAGTCACCTCCATGTTCGGAAAACGAAAGAGAAAGTACAGACTGAGGAACGGAAGTTCCCAGCAGCACACTGGAACACTATACAGACATGTGATAAGCTCCCATCCTCAGTCTGTTGTTAAGGTGGAATGGGAATTACAACATCCTCCCCCTTTCCATGTAACCTTAATCTTTGGCATTCGACACCAATTGTAGTTTCCGAACATACACCTGAAGTTGTTCTCTATTAACTACCTTAGACAACAAGTCTGCAGGAATCTCATTACCTGGCATGTACGACACCTGAATGATTCCTTTTCGGATACACTCCCTTGCACGATGTAACTTAATCTGCAAGTACTTGGTTCTTTGCTTGCAACTCTCTGAATTAAGCAAAGCCAAACAAGACCTGTTGTCTTGGTATACTTGTACAGGACAAGTCACATTGACTCCGATGTCCTTGAACAGTTGTATTAACCATTCACAGTCCATGAGTGAAAATGACAGTGCATTTAGTTCTGCCTCACAAGAACTTAAACTTACTGTCGACTGCTTCTTGCACAGCCAGTCAAACAGACAGTGGTTGTACACATAGCATACTCCAGAAGTGCTTGTACCATCTGTGGTGTCACTTCCGAAACTGGCATCTGCAAAAATTTCAAGTCCTCCAGTCTTCTGACTGGTGAATCTCAATCTGTAATGCATTGTCCCTTTTAGGTAGCGAGCTACACGTTTCAAAGCTTTCCAATCCTGGACTGACGGATTGTTAGCATGTCTGCTGAGCAGGTTAGTGCTCGCAGCAATATCAGGTCTAGTGCACCTGGCAATGAAATTTAGTTTGCCCAGAATGCATCTATACAGCGTTATGTCAGGAAACATCTCAACCTTTTCATCTCTTTGAAAACCTGTTACCATTGGGGTATCCACAGGATTCGCATCAGTCAATTTAAGTCTGTTTAGCACATCGGTGATTTTCTGTGTTTGGTGAACCAGAAAATTACCTGTCTGGTCCTTTTCAACCTGCAGAGAAAGGTAGTTGGATACCTGGCCAAGATCCTTCATTTCAAAGTGTTGTTTTAGTTGTGCTAGGGTGTTATGGTATACCTTTTGATCTTTCCAAAACAACAAAAGATCGTCGACAAAACAAACACAATACAGTTTGTGTTGCCCCTCCCCTTTTACGAACACACACGGATCTGCCTTTCCCTGGTGAAAACCAAGAGAGAGCAATGTCTCTGTAAGTTTGGTGTTCCAACACCTGGCACTCTGCTTCAAACCATACAGGGACTTCTTAAGTTTACAGACCATCCCTTTCTGAACTTTCACTCCATCTGGTGGAAGTAAGTACAATTCTTCGTCTAGAATCCCATACAAAAATGCTGTATTCACGTCATGGTGGGAAACGTGAAGTTTTTCCTCTGCAGCAATTTTGAGCATGAGTCTTATACTCTCATATTTGACTGTGGGGGAATAGGTTTCATTATAATCTTGACCTGGTACTTGGGAAAAACCCCTGGCAACCAACCTGGCTTTATGCCTCACAATCTTTCCATTTTGATCGGTCTTCGCCTTAAAAACCCATTTACTCCCAACCAGTCGCATCCCTGGAACTACTGGAACCAGTTCCCAAGTTTGGTTCCTATCCAAAGAGTTAAGCTCATCATCTATGGCCTTAAGCCATGGCTCAGCATTCTCAGGGGAGAGTTCTTTTACCTCCTGAAAACTCGAAGGTTCCCATACCTTCTTTGAGCTACCAACTACAGCAGTAGCTGTGCTGGCAAACTCCTCATCAAACCTTTTTGGCCGTTTGCCCTTCGTGGCCCTTTCTGATCGGCGCATCAGACGCAAGTCTTCAACCTTCACCTTCTCCTTCTTAGGAGAAACACTGCCAATGGTGAACAGTGGTTCTTCCAATTCAGCATCAGACTCATCTGATGGTCTAATCGAGGCTTTGGCACTCTGGTAATCTGCTGTATCGCTGTCACTATCAGCAGCACCAGCACCTCCCACTGAATCGGAATCTGAAACCTGATCATCATCCTCAGCTTCCTCTGCTTTCTCAGTGTCAGGATGACTCTGAAAAATCCCCACATTGTCCCCCCACTTGGCACAATACTCCACACTCCTGGTGAATCGCACTGTTTTTGTGTCGGGCATGTAAACTCGGTATGCACCTTTCTCATACCCTACAAATATCCCATGTACACCACGCTTTCCGAGCTTGCTGCTCTGTGGAGTATGTACCCACATATCAGAACCAAAGATTCTCATGTGCTTGACAAAAGGCTTCTTGCCAAACATCTTTTTTTTTTTTTTTTATAAGAATTTATTGGCATTTTTCTACAACAACAAATACCCACACCCACACCTACAATTAAACAAATGCAAAACAGATAAAACAAATACAAACAATGTCAAGCTTTCTTATTGCATCTTTCTAAAAAAAAAAAAAATTTCTATTTCCATATCTTGACCAATGACTTCCCCTGCCCTTTCACCTTCGAATTTATATCCTTAATCTATTTTATAACCATTTCTCCTACAAAGAAAAACATTAACTTCAATTGTATAATTACATTCAATTATATCTTCAACATTTTACTAAAAATACATCATCATAGTGATACCTCATCATTGAATCTTCTTGGTCCATAAACTTAAACCACTTGGATTCACTTTACTTATATTCCACCTCATAAATCTTCACTAATCATTCATATCTAATCTATCTCTTCTATTCTTAAGATTGCTGCTAATAACATAATAACTTGAAATATCTCCTTTCATGTTCAAATAAAAATTATAACAGAATGTTGTTAACAGTATTCACCCTCCAATTTCAATTCACCATATCAGGCTACTTAAAGTTTTGCTTGATGCTTCACCCCACACCCCCTCTGTCCATTATTCTTCTCCTGATGGCATCAACACTGGACTTCCATATCTCTTCCCTCTCCAAATGTCCACAGATCCAGGCACAGTCCGAACCTCTCCTTGCCACGAGTTCAGAGGTGTCCATCTCATCATCGCTCAGCTTCTTCGGTTCCTTGTCACATTCCTTTTCTTCTTGTAAATACCTTAATTCTCTGTCCCTGGCCCCCGAGCTCACACCTCGGGGACTGGATATACGAAATCTTAACGTCGCTTTGGGGCTGCCACCCCCAAAAAGCGAATTTCTTCTCCGAAGTAGCTCATTCATTTCTCTCCATCTTTTCATCCATCCTCTCAGCTCTTTGGCAAGACCTTCTTCCAGAGTATCAAAAGTTTTATAAGCCTCCTCTGTGGGCAATTGGTTCCATTTCAGGCCCCCACACAAGACTTTGACTTTTCTATAAAGCAGTTCCACCTTCAAGGCAGTGAGTCTCTGTTCGTCCGTTAGTCCAGAGTTCAATACCAGTTCAAGGACAAAACCCAGCATACTGGCAGAGGAGGAGGAAGCGGGTGTCGTATTTCTACTCCCCTCTTTGTTCGTCGCCATTTTCCTGAGCTGGAGCGCAAATACCGCAACTTTAAAAGGAGATATTTTACTCTAGTTAACTTCCCAAAGGAAGAATTTGCCAGTCTCATGTGTCAATTTTAAATACATTGTAGCCAGTTCTGTAGCAGCAATCACTCAAATTGGTTAGATTCTTAAGCTCGAAGGGAGGGAGGACAGGCTGCCTTTCTCCTTCCCCCCGGATCGTTCCAAAAGCACGATTTCTAATCAAATTCTTTACTCACGACCACCGGGTTCTTTTAGCTCCATTCTTCAAAGGTAGAACTTGGACGCTCACCGCGGGCTCAGTCGCCGCATTTGCATCCCGGTTGGGGCATGTCCCCGAAGCCCGGCTCCGTTTGCCCTTCACCCCCACTCCCCCTTTACAGGGGGGCAAGGGAAGGGTTCGGAGCCTCCGCGGGCGCAGCCGGGGAGCCCAGGGTGCGGGACGCTCTTCCCGCACCCCAACCGGAGCCGCGCGCTGCGGTAGCGCGGCTCCTAACCCCCGGGATGGACAAGGCGCTTCGGACCCGAAGCAGCCTTCGACCACCCGGCGATGGCGTCGCCGCCGGAAGTCCAAACATCCTTTCATAAGGGGTACATCCTATGGGTGTAGACAGCCTCCTGTTGTAAGAATAAACAAAATGTGCTAGAGACTCTGCCCAATACGCTTCTGAAAGATTTGCATCATGCAACTGAGTCTTCATACCCTGTAGCAATGTCTGGTTTGCTCTTTCGCAAATTCCATTTTCCCATGGGGATCGTGGACAAGCGAGATCATGTTGGATTCCCTTCTCAGTCAGAAAAGCTTCAAACTGCTGAGAAGTGAATTCCCCTCCTCTGTCAGTAAAAAGACATTGTATTTGCTTTCCATGGGCATTTCTCAACCAAGCATAGAATTCCTTGAACTTGGAAAATGCATCTGACTTTTGTTTGAGCAAGTACACATGAATGAATCTAGAGTAAGAGTCAATCAAAACCATAAAGTACTTTGCTCCACCAAGAGAGGGCGCTAATGGACCAACTAGGTCTGCATGGACAATCTGGTAGGGTTTTGAAGCCTGCCTGCCAGATACCTTGCCCTTAGGAGCCACCCTCACTTTGTGCTCTGCACACGATTTGCACTTCATGTAGAATTTACAGGGCTTAATGGTTAGACCCTCAACTACTTCTGGCATTTTGGTCAGCGTCTGCCAGGACATGTGACCAAATCTCCTGTGGTGAGTGTGTATACAATCTGCATGGAGAACTTTGTTAGCACTCGCCACACAACAAGAATCATCATTCTGCACATTATCAACATCATAAGCAATTTGAAATAAATTGTTCATATAGTCAGCACGCAAGAGTTCCTCATCGTCCTTGCTGATGACGCAGAGGCCCTTCCTAAAGAGAACGTCGAAATTCTTCTCTGTGAGCTGGGGAACACTCAGTAGGTTCTCAGCTGAGTCAGGAACATACAGTACATTGGTGATAGTTGACTGCAAACTCCGGAGTTCCACCTGGCCTTCTCCAGCAATCCGGATCGAAGATCCATCGGCCTGATGTATCTTGCCATTCTGTGGCTTGCAGGAAACAAACAGTTGCCGATCTTTGCAGATGTGGCGTGTCGCTGCAGAATCCACAACAAATCTGCCTTCAGTCTTTGCAGTATCTGTTCGTGCAACAAAAACCTTGTTTTGCACATTCTTTGACCTTCGGGTCCCCGTCTTCTTGCCATCTGCAGACTTTTGCTTTTGCTTGCCTTTTGCCTTGGGACA
This sequence comes from Lacerta viridis, assembly GCA_900245905.1. Lineage (NCBI taxonomy): Eukaryota > Metazoa > Chordata > Lepidosauria > Squamata > Lacertidae > Lacerta > Lacerta viridis. The sequence continues at coordinate 39,862 of OFHU01003950.1, forward strand.
AAATCGTTGGACGTGGCCTTGAACTCCACAGTTCCAGCATCTCACAGCTGATAAGGCCTTAGCGCCCCCTGGTGGCTGCAACGCTGTACCAGACGACGTGGCTGCTTGCTCCCCCTCAAGTGGGCAATCAGGAGCTGCTGCGTTGCGTCGATCATATTCATTCTGCAGGACTGCAGTTACTTTGGCTGCAGTTAGCTCTTGTGCAGGAAGGGTTGCCAACTGGCTGGCTATCGCACTGTAGCTTTGATCCAAAGAGTCCAAAATCAATACAGAAAATAAATCTTCTGGCACATTGAACCCTCTGTGCACCAATTCCTGTCTCAGTCTTAATAACTCCAAGATATGGGCTCTCACATCACCCCCTGGCTCAAGCTTTTTAGTGTGCAGCTTTCTGAAGTAGAGAAGCACAGACCCCGCCTCCTTCCTCATATGGGTGGTCCTTAAGGCTTCCCACATCTCTCGAGCAGAGACTTTGCCATTTATCGTTATTAGCTCCTCCGGAGATAGTGATAAGACAATCAACCCCATTGCCTTCGAGTCAGCTGATGACCATGCAGCAGTTACAGGAGTAGGGGCTGCGTCTTTCACAGTGTGCCATACTGCATGCCGTCTTAATTGAGCTTCACAATAGACTGCCCAAGTCTGATAATTCTGTCCGTTTAATTGTGGACAGTGGTTTTCCCCCATCGCTCTATCAGAAAGATCCATTTCTGCTTTCACTGCACACTTCAGCCAGCTAGAGGCTATTTTACAGCTTCACTATCTCAGCAGATTTACGACCTGCCTTCCTCCGGCCTTAATTACGCTTGGCACAGACATCAAAGTCTTCTAGCCGCCGACCGGGATTCATGCTTGTTTCGCTCCTCCACATACCTCTGTTTCAGTGCTGTGAATCTGGGCCCATAACCCAGTTGTTGTAATTTGTCCAGGGAAACGGGAACAACGGGCATGCTCCCTGCTGGCCCAAACACCCCCGGCCGAACTGCCGGTCGAACTTCAAAGCCCTGGAGCAGCAGCAGAAACCAGAGACCTAGCTTCAGAAAGCCAGGCACTCTTTCTGTTCACTTAGCAGCAGAAGATGCACCACAGAGGCTGGCATGAGCATTATAGTTAAGCATTTATTAGGCGAACATGAGGACAAAAGAAAGCATACGTGCAGTCACCTCCATGTTCGGAAAACGAAAGAGAAAGTACAGACTGAGGAACGGAAGTTCCCAGCAGCACACTGGAACACTATACAGACATGTGACAAGCTCCCATCCTCAGTCTGTTGTTAAGGTGGAATGGGAATTACAACACAAACTTCATTAAAATCTTTGCCGACCTCACCCTTTCCAGCAGATCACCTATGCGTGGTAGTGGATATCCCCTAGCTTTGGTCTGCTTGTTTAGGATTCTATAGTCACAAATGAGTCTCAAGTCCTCAGAGTCTCTCTCTTCTTTACAAAGAAAACTGGGGAATCTCCCGAGGCAGTGGATTTCCTAATGAAACCCCTTTCCAAAAATTTTTCGGAGGAACTCTTTCAAGGCCTGCGACTTTGCTTCCAACATGGAGTGTAACTTCCTAGGGGGTAGTTTGGCCCCCGGAACCAGATCTATCTTGCAATCATAAGACATGTGGGGGGGGCAGCTTGTCAGCCTCTTTTTCACAAAAAAAATCTTTATAGGCTGCATACTGTGGGGGTATTAAACTCTGGGCCCCAGTGAGTCTCCCCTCTACTGCCGCCCCCTGGCTCCCACTTGAACCACCTCCCTCACCCCCAAGCAGTGCTTCTGACAATCAGTAATGCATAGTACCTTTTAAGTATCTGACTATGCATTTCAGTGCCTTGAAGTCATGCACTGTGGGTTGACTAGCGTATCTGCTAAGCAGATTCACGCTAATGGCAATGTCCAGTCTCGTACACCTTGCTACAAAACTGAGCTTGCCTAACACACTTCGGAACAATGTCGTGTCAGGAAATGCTTCTGCATTTGTGTCATGTTGATAACCTGTAACCATAGGAGTGTCTACAGCATTTGTGTTGGTTAGGTCCAACCTCTCAATTAGATCATTGATTTTGCGTGTTTGGTGCAGCAAAACATCACCTTGCTTGTTTCTCTCTACCTCCAGAGAGAGGTAATTGCTGACTACCCCTAAATCTTTCAAATCAGAATGCTTCTGCAATTTCGCAAGAGTGCTTTTGTAAATATTTACCTCTTTCCATAAAAATAAAATATCATCAACATAACGGGTGCAGAACAGCTTTTGTTGATTAGACTCTTTTACAAAAATGCAAGAGTCAGCCTTTCCTTGTTGGAATCCTAAGGAAAATAGCACTTCAGTCAGTATGGTATGCCAACAACGAGCAATTGGCTTTAAACCATATAGAGATTTTTTTAAACTTCCACACCATTCCTTTTTTTACTTGTATTCCATCTGGTGGTAGCATGTAAATGGTCTCATCAAGAATACCGTATAAAAATGCAGTATTCATGTTGTGGTGAGAAAAAGACATGCCTTCCTCAGCAGCAAGTTTCATCAACAGTCTAACACTTTCAAACTTGACCGTTGGTGAGTATGTCTCATGATAATCCTGGTCAGGAACCTGAGAAAATCCACGTGCCACTAACCTGGCTTTATACCTGACAACTTTACCATGCTTGTCAGTTTTTTTTCTTAAAAATCCACCGACTGTCTACAGGTTTCATACCTGGTTCTTGTGGAACCAATTCCCATGTGTCATTTTGTTTCAGGGAATTCAACTCAGATTTCATGGTGTTAAACCAAGGTTCAGCATCTTTTGCAGACAAGTTTTGAACCTCTTTATAACTGGCTGGTTCAAATACTGAATCTGAGTTACTGGTGGTGACAGCTTTTGCAAACTCACTGAAAAATCGCTTTGGCGGTTTTCCCTTGGTGGCTCTTTCGGATCTGCATAAAAGTATCAGATCCTCTGGGTCCATTTTCTCCTTGGGAGAATGGTGGCCCACTGTAAACAAAGGTTGAACATTTGCTTCAGTTTCTGACTCATCTTTAACTGAGGCTTTGGCACTGTGGTAATCTGTGTCAGTGTCAGAATCTACACTATCATTATCATCATCAGCATTATCACTAGCAACAACAGGATCTGCCTCTTTCTTATCTGCTTTAGCAACATCATCATGATCAGAAATGGGATAGCACTGAAAAATAAAAAACTTTGTCCCATTTAGGGTTACAATCCATACTTCTGGTCAATCTTATTGTTTTCATGTCTGTCACTAGCACACGGTATGAACCTTTTTCATATCCTAGAAAGATACCATGTTGACCACATTTGCTCAATTTGTCATTTTCTGAACCAAAAAAATTTCAAATGTTTCACAAACGGTCTTTTCTGGAACAGCATTTCATACGGAGTGCAACCAATGGCTGAATGATATCTCCGATTATATACATAGGTGAAAAATGACAGCACCTCTCCCCAAAAGGAGTTGGGTAGATCTGAATCATGCAACAGAGTCTTAATCCCTTGTTGCAATGTCTGGTTCATTCTTTCGCACAAACCATTTTGCCATGGTGATCTGGGCGTGGCAGTCATGTGCTCTATGCCCTGTTCAGTGAGAAAGTTTTCAAACTCATCTGAACAAAACTCTCCACCTGTCAGTGAAAAAACAACAAACATGTTGATCGTGCACGTTCTTGAGCCATGCACAAAATTGTTTGAACCGTAAAAAGGCTTCAGACTTCTTCTGCAGTACATAAATCCAAACATATCTGGAAAACACGTCAATCAGTACCAAGAAGTTATGTGAGTTTCCTCTAGAGGGTGCTAGAGGTCCTACCTGATCAGCATGTACCACTTCATAAGATTTTGTAACCTCTCTCCCAGATTTTGTACCTTTGGCAGCTTGTCTAATTTTGTTCTCTGCGCAAGAGACACACTGCATATGATAAGGACACTTTTGAACTTTCATGCCCTCAACTATATTTTGCATTTTTGCCACAGCCTGAAAATGCAAATGACCAAAGAAACGATGATAATCATGAACACAATGGTTATGCATTTTCTCATTCTTATCAACTGATATGTTACAGCACACCTTTTCAGTTTTTGCAGTTGCAGTTGCTTCAGTAGCTGTGCCTGTAACAAAAGGCAAAACATATAAACATATAATCCATCAATACACTTGGCATAAAGAATATGTTTGTTATCTCGAAGAATGTCACACCGAGATTTTGTGAACACCAGCTTGAGACCCTGGGATGCAAGCTGAGAAACACTCAAAAGATTCTCCTGCAAATGAGGCGCATACATAACATTTTTTAACTGTTGCATTAAGGTTCTGCAGAGAAACAGTTCCTTGAGCCAAACTTCTAATCTTTGATCCACCGGCCTGATTTTTCGCTCCTCCTTGTTTCTCAAGATGAACAAAGAGATTTTTATCGTTGGCAACATGCCTAGTTGCTCCGGAGTCGATGACGAAAATAGAACGTGTGTGCAGATCAGAGCAGCGTGAGATCAAAGCCTTTGATACAGCTGACCCTTGGGGTTTACTTCCTCCTCCCCCTCTGCCTTTGAAGTTGCCCTTTTGCTTTGAAGCTTTCTGACACTGGTTTTGATAATGGTCAATTTCTCCGCAAAAAAAGCAATGCCGTGTCTTTAATGCCTTTACAGTGGTTTCACTTTCACTTTCCCCTGCTGAATGCTTAAAGACATTTTCAACAGCTTTGCCCTGGCTCTCTTTAACAGTTTGTCTGCGATCCCACTCATTTAAGAGCACGCCAGACACATGATCTGGTGTCAAATTATCATTAGGCAACGCTGATAATTGGGAAGCAATCGCATCATACAACTCATCCTGGCTATTAATTATTATCATGGAGAAAATAGCATCAGAAATAGGCAGGTCTCTCAGGATAAGGTCTTGTCTGAGGCATTCTAATTGAGACAGATGGCTGGGCAAATCGCCATCTTTCTGCATCCAGCCTACACAGTTTTTTAAAAGAAAAGTACACTCGAGCCCGCTCCTTGTCTGAGATGCAAATCTCGAAGCTTGTACCAAACAGCCCGTGCAGATTCCTGATTTTCTAAATTGACCAACAAATGGTCAGAAACGCTCAGAACAACTGTCCCCCTAGCTCTTAAATCAGCTTCATGCCATTCATCATCGTCCTCTTGGGGGGGGTCATCTTCAATAGTGTGATAAAGCTTTTCCCTTTGTAAAAGCACTTTCATTTTAACTTGCCAGGTAGGATACGTTTCTGGCATAAGGAGAGAAAAAGATAGAGACATTTGGCCGATATGTGCAGAAGCCATGCCTGCGTTTTAATTAACAGCAAGGAACTTCTCTTCATGCAACAAAATACGACTCTCTCTTCAACTTCACTCCCCCACTCAGTGCAATTAGCTCACGCAAACTGGAAAAGCGTCTCTGCTATCTTTCTGGCAGCTAACAGCATACCTCTGTAAATCAACTCAGCAGCTTGAAAACTCATCAGAACTACGTCCAGCAACAGCTCATCTGGGCCTGGAGACGATGTGAAGCATCTGATGGAAATGGATCAGGACCATCCAACCATCTCAGCAGCCAAGTGATGCAGCCGTTAAACCATCAAACCATTGAACCATCCTCTGCTACCATATGTGGATTTATGCCAGGATCTGTCCATGTCTGGTACCCCCTTTGTGCCCCGACTGGGCCAGGCAGGAAGACTGGAACACCTTCAGCATAACCCAGAAAGAATGATAGAATGATCTCAATACGAATCCAAGGCAGACCTTTTAACATCACAGTAATCCAATTCTATGCACCAACTACCGGTGCTGAAGAAACTGAAATTGACCAATTCTTTGAAGACTTACAACACCTTATAGAAATGACACCAAAGAAGGATGTTCTTCTCATTATAGGGGATTGGAATGCTAAAGTAGGGAGTCAAGAGATAAAAGGAACAACTGGCAAGTTTGGCCTTGGAGTTCAAAATGAAGCAGGGCAAAGGCTAATAGAGTTCTGTCAAGAGAACAAGCTGGTCATCACAAACACTCTTTTCCAACAACACAAGAGACGACTCTACACATGGACATCACCAGATGGGCAGCATCGAAATCAGATTGATTATATTCTCTGCAGCCAAAGATGGAGAAGCTCTATACAGTCAGCAAAAACAAGACCTGGAGCTGACTGTGGCTCAGACCATCAGCTTCTTATAGCAAAATTCCAGCTTAAACTGAAGAAAGTAGGAAAAACCACTGGGCCAGTAAGATACAATCTAAATCAAATCCCTTATGAATACACAGTGGAAGTGAGGAACAGGTTTAAGGATTTAGATTTGGTGGATAGAGTGCCTGAAGAACTATGGATGGAGGCTCGTAACATTATACAGGAGGCAGCAACGAAAACCATCCCAATGAAAAGGAAATGCAAGAAAGCAAAGTGGCTGTCCAATGAGGCCTTACAAATAGCGGGGGAGAGAAGGCAAGCAAAATGCGAGGGAGATAGTGAAAGATACAGGAAACTGAATGCAGATTTCCAAAAAAATAGCAAGGAGAGACAAGAGGGCCTTCTTAAACGAGCAATGCAAAGAAATAGAGGAAAACAACAGAATGGGAAAAACCAGAGATCTGTTCAAGAAAATTGGAGATATGAAAGGAACATTTCGTACAAAGATTACCATAATAAAGGACAAAAGGGAAGGACCTAACAGAAGCAGAAGACATCAAGAAGAGGTGGCAAGAATACACAGAGGAATTATACCTCATCCTGGAGAGTGAAGTCAAATGGGCCTTAGAAAGCACTGCTAATAACAAGGCCAGTGGAAGTGATGATATTCCAGCTGAATTATTTAAAATTTTAAAGGATGATGCTGTTAAGGTGCTACACTCAATATGCCAGCAAGTTTGGAAAACTCAGCAGTGGCCAGAGGATTGGAGAAGATCAGTCTACATCCCAATCCCAAAGAAGGGCAGTGCCAAAGAATGCTCCAACTACCGCACAATTGCGCTCATTTCACACGCTAGCAAGGTTATGCTTAAAATTCTACAAGGCAGGCTTAAGCAGTATGTGGACCGAGAACTCCCAGAAGTGCAAGCTGGATTTCGAAGGGGCAGAGGAACCAGAGACCAAATTGCAAACATGCGCTGGATTATGGAGAAAGCTAGAGAGTTCCAGAAAAACATCTACTTCTGCTTCATTGACTACGCAAAAGCATTTGACTGTGTCGACCACAGCAAACTATGGCAAGTTCTTAAAGAAATGGGAGTGCCTGATCACCTCATCTGTCTCCTGAGAAATCTCTATGTGGGACAAGAAGCTACAGTTAGAACTGGATATGGAACAACTGATTGGTTCAAAATTGGGAAAGGAGTACGACAAGGCTGTATATTGTCTCCCTGCTTATTTAACTTATATGCAGAATTCATCATGCGAAAGGCTGGACTGGATGAATCCCAAGCCGGAATTAAGATTGCCGGAAGAAATATCAACAACCTCAGATATGCTGATGACACAACCTTGATGGCAGAAAGTGAGGAGGAATTAAAGAACCTTTTAATGAGGGTGAAAGAGGAGAGCGCAAAATATGGTCTGAAGCTCAACATCAAAAAAACTAAGATCATGGCCACTGGTCCCATCACCTCCTGGCAAATAGAAGGGGAAGAAATGGAGGCAGTGAGAGATTTTACTTTCTTGGGCTCCATGATCACTGCAGATGGTGACAGCAGTCACGAAATTAAAAGACGCCTGCTTCTTGGGAGGAAAGCAATGACAAACCTAGACAGCATCTTAAAAAGCAGAGACATCACCTTGCCGACAAAGGTCCGTATAGTTAAAGCTATGGTTTTCCCAGTAGTAATGTATGGAAGTGAGAGCTGGACCATAAAGAAGACTGATCGCCGAAGAATTGATGCTTTTGAATTATGGTGCTGGAGGAGACTCTTGAGAGTCCCATGGACTGCAAAAAGATCAAACTTATCCATCCTTAAAGAAATCAGCCCTGAGTGCTCACTGGAAGGACAGATCCTGAAGTTGAGGCTCCAGTACTTTGGCCACCTCATGAGAAGAGAAGACTCCCTGGAAAAGACCCTGATGTTGGGAAAGATGGAGGGCACAAGGAGAAGGGGACGACAGAGGATGAGATGGTTGGACAGTGTTCTCGAAGCGACTGGCATGAGTTTGGCCAAACTGCGGGAGGCAGTGGAGGATAGGGTGCCTGGCGTGCTTCTGGTCCATGGGGTCACGAAGAGTCAGACACGACTGAACGACTGAACAACAACAGCATATTGACAGACTGTGTGGTACAGCTTCTCACTCATACATCTTATCTACAGCAGAGATGAAATCACACTCAAACTACAAGGCTAAGAGTAAGGAAAAGGAAGATCAAAGACACAGTTCCCTCCCCCTTCTCTCTGATCACCAGGTCATCCGATTCTTCGAAAGGGTGCGGTGAAATGCTAACATATGCAAGGGTTCCTGATTATAAAATCATAGAAAACAGGAGATACGTAACTGCTCCAGCAACACATCTCTACTTCCTTACATCCAGAAATGCAAGAAGGGCTTTCACTCTCGCTAGAAGCTTGGCCCTGCCCTCACCGGTTCTGGAAGGCTCCTATGGAAGAGTCCCATATGCATAGAGACTTTGACCTGCCCATTAGGGGAAATAGGAAGCCCGAACATATATTTTTTACATGCCCTCTTTACGCTGAGATTCGTAGAGAAAACATAAATCCTTTGCTGAAGAGGCTTGTCGATCTTACAGACAAGTCTAAACTAAATTCTCTCCTCATAGGCAAAGATCATAAAACGACCTGGCTGGTAGCGTTCAGTTCAGTTCAGTTTTATTACAGCAAGCGCCAGCAATACAAAACAACACAACTCCAATCAAAAGACGAGCAACATCATCACAGGAGGACAAAATCCAAAAGGCCAGAGAGAAAATAGCACTAAAAGAATTTATAGTATATTATTCAATAAAGAGATTTACGTTTTCTAATAGCTAGGGTGCAAAATTTGGCCACAGCATAAGATACTGAGCTCGAAGAGTCTTCTAAAAGGAATTTACGTAAAATTTCGGGAGAAAATTCCAAATAATATTGCAAGGGTATAAATTTTGATAAAAGGGGTAGTATAAGACGAGATCGCTCTTCACTATAAAGTTCACAAAATAGAAGAATGTGAGTAACAGATTCCACCTTATTGGACATGCATGGACAAAGACGCTCATGAATTGGTCCCGCAAGAATTTGCCGTGCAATACAGCTGTAGGCATCGCCTCAAATCGGGCTCTAGAGAAAGCCCATCTGTATGATTCATAAGTGATATTGGATAAATAAGGGGCAGCTGCAAAGTTAGGCCAAGATTTTAGGCACCTGTAATTCTCAGGGAGAGAGGCATCTTCTTTTTGCAATTCGATGTCAAAAAGTCTCTGGGTAATAATTGTTTTTGCCTTATTCAGAGTTCCATTAAAAAGGATTTAGGCCAATTTGTTTGATCTTGTTAACAATTTGCATAAGCCAAGGTGGATAAGGGGCTGCGGCCAGGAAATGAGATAACATTCCCTTTGGGTTATAATGAATTTTCAACCAGAGGGATATTGCTTGTTCCCAGACTTTTAATTCAACTCTGGGAAGTCCTGCCTCTTGTCTTAGTATTACATTAGATATATTCTTAGGGGTACCAAATAAAGATCGCCTGTTATATACACTGATTTCATTTCAAATGTCCAACTTTTCACGTTGTTTCAAATAGTCTTTAAATTTCTTCCATCTTCTTGCACCTTCTCCTCCCTCTGGTCTCGGAGTTTCGCGGTCAGTTCTGCGAGTTCCATATAATCAATTAACTTCATCTGCCAATCTTCTACTGTTGGGAGCTCTTCACCTTTCCAGTTTTTAGCAATCAAATTCTAGCAGCTGTTGTGGCATACATAAAAAACACTCTATCTTTTCTGGGTATCTCATGGTTGGTTATGCCCAACAGGAAGGCCTCTGGTTTCTTAGAAAGGTGTTTTTCAACACTTTTTAAAGTTCATTATAAATTTTCTCCCAGAAGTCCTTAACCTTTGGGCACGTCCACCACATGTGATAGAAGGTACCTTCTACTTTTTTACATTTCCAACATTCATTACTCAATCCATGATACATCTTAGCTAATTTAACTGGCGTTAAATACCATCTATATACCATTTTCATAATATTCTCTCTTAAAACATTACATGCAGTAAATTTGATACCTTCCCTCCACAGCTTCTCCCAGTCCTCAAACATGATATTATGTCCCACATCTTTCGCCCATTCAATCATTACAAATTTAACCATTTCATCTTTTGTATGCCACTCTAGCAACAAATTGTACATTCTGGAAAGGTTTTTAGAGTTCGGTTCTATTAATTCTGTTTCCAACTTAGATTTCTCTAATTGAAAGCCACATTTCCTGTCTTGCTTAAAGACTTCATTTATTTGGTAGTACTGCAACCAGTCAGCAACATCATCTTTCAATTGGTCGTAGCTTTTCAAGTTAAAATTCTCGCCTTCTTGTTGCAGTATATCAGCATACTTTAGCCATTTTGCAGACATGTTGGGCCTCTTATAGGCCTTAGCCTCCACTGGGGATATCCATCTGGGGGTCTTTCTCTCCAATAAGTCTTTATTTCGAGTCCAAACCTGATACAAGGCATTTCTAATAATATGATTCTTAAAAGCCTTGTCATACCAAAAACCTCTTAAAAGCCTTGTCATACCAAAAGCCTCTTAAAAACCTTCTCATACCAAAGATATGCGTGCCAGCCAAAAACATTATCATGTCCCTCCAAGTCCAACACATCCATGTTCTCTAACTTTTTTTAAAAAAAGAATTTATTGGTATTTCCACACAAATCAAACAAACCAAAGACAATACAAACATACTACAAAATACAAAAACAAACAAGAAAATAAACAAAAATAACAAATACATACCTAACAACCCACAGGAACACAGGATCACACCATTCTATTATTTGGAATCTTACTTTAAATCATTCTTAGGGGGACTTCCCCCGTTCTCCCCTTCTGCGTTCATTTCTAATTTACTTTAGTGACTTTGTAACTAATTTCACCAATCATTCATCATTATTCTTAATCTTCAAATAAACCTCTAATATCCCTTAATATCCCTTAACTTGTTTATATCAAATACAACACAGTATTTCCAATCTTAACTTCTTGTATCTTTTTTTCTCTTAACTCAATAAAACTATTGCTCTTGTTAATTCTAATTCCTACCTTAAAAAATAATTTTTATCATCCAAACTTTATCATAAAAAAGAAACCTAGAAGATTCCTTCCTTCTCCAAGTCGCATATCTCCCTCTGAGGTCGGGTGCCATGGTTAGCCATCCTAATAGATCTTATAAATTCTCTTACCCCACCCCCCTCCTCACCATCTTCCCTCCTCCCATCACCAACTCCCACCAGTCTTCCCCCCAGCATTTTCCCAGTCCAAATCTTCCTTCCCAAATGTCACATTGTCTTTGTTCCAGAATGTCACATTCCCCTTGATACATAGAAACCCAAACCTTGCAATCAAATGTCTTTGCTGAGCTCTTGTCAACTACTTGTACTTTGTTTTCCAGATATCTTTCGTCCAGTCTTCAAATCAGATTTCAAATCTCCGAGTTTATAGTCCTGCATTTCTGGGCTCCCACCCCAGAAAGCCGTTTTAATGTCACTATCACCAACCTCCGATCTCTCACATCGATGAGGCTTCTCTTCTTTAAATGCATATATTTTCTCTTCTTCAAATGAAGACTCCGGAGAACAATCCTCTCTAGTTGCGAATAAGTCCTTAAGACTTCTCCTTGTTGCTTTAACTTCCTCAGCCAAGTTTTTAACAGCATTTTGAATTCCAGAAAATGTTCCAATGACATTCTGTTGCAAAAGTTCTAATCGCTGTAAAATTCTTTCCTCCATTGCCAGATCTGGGAGGACCGTGGGAACCAGATATGAGTTAACAGGGGTGAACAGGAAATAACAAAGTTTCAGTACTTTTCCATCTTCATTCACAGTTCAGCCGCCATTTCCCCCCTTCCTCAGAGGGTAGATTTTCTTACACTTTAATCCTTTATCCATCGGAAGAAAACAAACTCAAACTTCACCCCCCAAAAGAGGGTTTTTAAACAGTCAGAACGGTCAGAATCAGAATCAGCAGAAAACTTCAAAACAGTTCAAAGTAGCAATAGTCAAATCCGGTATCACTTTCGATCTTAGCGCAAAGGAGAGAGACGGACTTCCTCTTTTACATCCCTCTCCATAAGCCAATTCCTTTTTCTTTAAATTAAGTCCAAATTATTAGTTACTTACGGATTTCTTCTTTTGTAGCCAATTACAGAAGCACGGAGCGCTCACAGCTGGCAGCGGCTGCCGCTAGTTTCTCCGGTTGGGGGACGACTTCCTCAGCCCAGCGCCGGCGCCAGTTCACTCGCGCCTCCCTTTTACAAGGGAGGCTCGAGAACTGGACGGCACCAAATGGGCCCGCTGGAAGACCCAAACCACGGGACGCTCTTCCCGTGGTTTCGGAGCCCGCTGCGCGGTTGCGGAGCTCCTGACCCCCGGAGAAACCGGAGCCGCCTCGGGACCGAGACGACTCCCGACCGCCAGCTATGGCGCTCGCGCCGGAAGTCTGTGTTCTCTAACTTAAACCAGTCTTTTTTTTTTAAATTCATAATTTTTATTGGTTTTATCATACATACATAAACTTATAAATTATATTTACGTTATCGTCCTTTAAGTCACTTTCCATTCCATAAATATTCTTTTACAATTTATATTTTCCCACTCTTCTTTCCATAGAAACCAATCAACATTCAACAATTAGCCCCCCCACCCCTCCCCTTTCTTTCCCCCCTGCTTCCCCCCTTCTTCTTCTGTTTTGTTGTTCCTTTTACTTAATTCTTGCGGCTCTGCTCTTCTTTATTGTTTTTATCTTAAATTCTAAATTGTTTTCTTATACTATAATCTCCTTTGGGTGGCATGCATACCTGTGGTATGACAAGGCCAAGATACATAAAGGTTTCTTAAACCATACAATAAGAAAATCTTTGTTTTTAGTTTGGAATAAGTATAAAGAATGGTTTGAGAGGAAAACCCCAAGATGGCTGTCACCCCAAGAAGCTTTTACAATCAAAAAAACTAATACCGAAGGGAAATGGCTTACATATAAGGACATACTAACGGGTGAAAATAAAGATATTACCATAAGACCGTATGAGGACATTAAAGATAGGCTGCAAGGTTGGTTGGAATATTGCCAATTACATAGTATTTTCTTGAAAGATAAGAGAGAAAGAGGATTTGACCAAGACTTAACACTGTTAGACAAAATAGTAATGGGGAACGATTCAAAGATCTTGTCTAAAATATACGAATTTCTATTGGAATGGAACACCAAGGATGAGGAAATTAAAAGTGTCATGATCAAATGGGCAATGGATCTAGGTCATAATATCGAGTTTTCAAAATGGTATAAACTGTGGAATTCAGGATTGAAATTTACAGCATCAACACAATTAAAAGAAAACATTTATAAGATGATCTACAGATGGTACATCACACCAACCAAATTGCATAAAATGTACAAATCAGGGGATAGAAAATGTTGGAAATGTGGGTTGAAGGAGGGAAACTTCATCCACATGTGGTGGAACTGTAACAAAGTTAAGCAATATTGGGAGGATATTTATAACGAACTAAAAAAGATTTATAGATATTCATTTAAGAAACTACCCGAGGCATTTTTGTTAGGCATGGTGGGAGAGGATGTGGAGAAAAAAGATGTAACATTATTTTTGTATGCAACTACAGGTGCTAGAACCTTATTAGCACAAGTATGGAAACAACAACAGATCCCAACCATAGAAGAATGGAGGCAAAAAATGGTGGGATACATGGAAATAGCAAAATTGACAGCTAGAATTCGGCAGACTGGAAGCGAAACATTTGAAAAACAATGGGGAAAATTTTTGTCATATTTAAATAATACGTGTGGTATATGAATGGAATATAAACTCATGGCTAAACTTATAATTCTTTATTGAAGGATGGAATGTATAATGTGAAAAAGAACTTAAACCAGTCTTTTAGCCAACAAAAGGCTGCCGCTTCAAAGTAAATCCTTAGGTCTGGCAGGGAGAATCCACCTCTCTCCTTAGAGTCTGTCAAAATCTTATATTTTATTCTAGGTTTCTTCCCCTGCCAGATAAATTTAGATAAATCCTTTTGCCATCTTCTAAAACAATCCAACTTATCTATAATCGGTATCACTTGGAATAAAAACAACATCTTTGGTAATACATTCATCTTTATAGCCGCTATTCTGCCCATCAAGGATAACTTTAACCTAGTCCATATCTCTAGGTCTCTTTTAATCTCATTCCACAATTTTTCATAATTGTCCTTGAACAGGTTTATATTCTTTGGAGTCAGATTCACCCCTAAATATTTTACCTTTTTAACAAAGTTCAATCCAGTGTGATCTTGCAATTTCTGTATCTGCAATGGCGTCATATTTTTTGTCAGTACTTTAGTTTTGGCTTTATTCAGTTTAAAACCTGCTACTTGTCCAAACATATCAATTGTCTCTAATGCTTTGGGAACACTGCTTTCTGGTTCCTGTAGGGATAACACCAGGTCATCGGCAAAGGCTCTCAATTTGTATTCTTTCTCTCCCACCCTTATTCCTTTTATCTGCTTATCAGTCCTAATCATGTTCAGAAGGACCTCCAGGACCGTAATAAAAAGTAGAGGGGAGATAGGGCACCCTTGTCTCGTTCCTTTTTCAATCCTAATTTCTTCTGATATTACACTGTTTATTATAATTTTTGCTTTTTGTTCTGTATAAATGGCATTAATGCCATTTAAAAATCTTTGACCGACCCCCATCTTTTCTAAATTTTTCTTCATAAAAGTCCAAGAAATATTGTCAAAGGCCTTCTCTGCATCAATAAACATCAGTGCTGCATCTGTATTTATCTTCTTTTCCAACCTTTCCAATATATCCACAATAATCCTTGTGTTACTATTTATATGTCTTCCAGGTAAAAAACCTGCTTGATCTTTGTGGATATAATCCTTCAACACTCTTTTTAATCTCGTGGCCATGACATTTGCAAAAATTTTATAATCCACATTCAAAAGCGAAATTGGTCGGTAATTCTTCATAAGTGTCTTATCAGAATCTGGTTTCAAAATCAGTGTAATATATGCTTCCTTCCATGAGTCTGGTGCCCTGCCTCCCTCCAACATTCCATTGCATACATCCTTCAGCGGCTGAATCAGCCAATCTTTCAAAGACTTATAATATTTTGCAGTCAGTCCATCTGGTCCTGGGGCCTTTCCTATCTGCATATTATCAATTGCATCTTCCAATTCTTGAGTTGAAATTGGGTGGTTGAGTATTGTTGCTTTCTCTTCTGGGACTCTGTGCAAACTATTTTTCTCCAAGAATTGTTCAATATCTTTCTCCTCTACTTTCTCTTCCTTGTACAATTGTTTATAAAATTTTTGAAAACATTTTCTAATCTCCTCTGGATTCTCCACATCCTTGTCCTTAACCTTTAAATTGGTGATGGTATTCAATTTCTGTCTCTTCTTTAACTGCCAAGCCAGC
This sequence comes from Lacerta viridis, assembly GCA_900245905.1. Lineage (NCBI taxonomy): Eukaryota > Metazoa > Chordata > Lepidosauria > Squamata > Lacertidae > Lacerta > Lacerta viridis. Next base: position 55,467 of record OFHU01003950.1, read on the forward strand.
ATTCTCCCACATTTATTTGCCGAATCAAAAGTTCTTTGCTTCATCAATTTAATTTTCCATTCAATTTCTTGATTTAAAATCTTTGCATATTGGGACTGCAAGATCTTTATTTCTTTCTGAATATGTTGATTTTTCGGGTATCCTCTTAATTTCTTCTCTTTTTCTTTTATTTGGTCCAATAGCCTATCCTTTTCTAGATTTTGTTGCTTCTTCTTTTTGGCTTTTTCCCTTATGAGGAACCCTCTCATCACCACTTTGCTTGCGTCCCAAACAATTCTTTTCTCCACTTCTGAATTAAAATTTATCTGAAAATATTCTCTCATCTTCTTTGCCGCTTCTTCCACAAGCTTGGTATCTCTCAACAACGCACCGTCCATTCTCCATCTATAAGAATCCTTGGAGAAAATTTTTAAATCTAATTGTACAGCATTGTGGTCTGAACATGTCTTGGGGCAGATTTCTGCCTTCTGTATTTTTGGTGTCAGTCCTCTAGAAATCCAGATGTAATCAAGCCTCGACCACGACTGTTGTGGATCTGAAAAATAAGTTGCTTCAGTTTCTGTTGGGTTCTTTAATCTCCATGTGTCAATTAGATCCAAATCGTCAACCATCTGAAAGAAAGTTTTGGGCAGTTTCCCCTCATTTGTAATTTTTGTCCTTTGAGATCTGTCCATCAAAGTGGAAACTGCCCCATTGAAATCCCCAAGGCAAATCAAATTGTAGTCCAAATAGTCCATCAACAAGTCATGAATCTTTTTAAAAAAGACTGACTTTCCTTCATTTGGTGCATAAAGTCCCAGTATCATGTATTTGTCGCCTTGTACTTTGATTTCAATAGCAATGTATCTCCCTTCTTCATCCTTAAACAACTGTCTTGGATTGTATTTCTCCTTTGCATAAATTACAACTCCTCTCTTTTTGACCTTATCAGAAGATATAAATTCTTGGCCTAACTTTTTATTCTGTAAAATCCTTCTGTGGTGCCAGATAACATGGGTCTGTTGTAAGCAAATTATATCCAAATTCTTCTTCTCGAGTGCATGGTACACTCGGTGTCTCTTCGGTCTCTGGTTCAGACCGTGAACATTCCACGTTAAGACCTTCAACGCCATCTTATAGTTTGGTCCCTCCTGCCGCTCCTCCTCCTCCTTCTTCTTCTCCTTCCTCTCCTTCTCCTGGAATTGCTCTTTCCAATGAAGATCCTGCAAAATCTGCAATGTACTTGTCCAAAAACTTCTTGTTTTCAATTCTTACTCTTCTCTCTTTATACTTGAAGGTAAAGCCTCTAAGGCTCATTTCAAGCCAACTTTAGTTTGTGAAAAAAGTACATCATCATCAGCATACATTAAATTGGGACTTTTCTGCCACTAGAAAACACAGGGGCGCAAGTATCAATTGCATGAAAGCATGTAATCAGAGAATTGACATAGATGTTAAATAAAAATGGAGCTAGTAAACATCCTTGTCTGACCCCTTTTTGAACTGGAATTCTTTTAGAAAGTCTGCCATCCTGTGCAAGTCTTATCTGAAGGGTATTCTTTTCATGTAGTTTAACTAACAGAAGTAGTAGCCTTCTGTTAATACCCATATCGGCCAATTTAGACCAAAGCCTTCCCCTAGACACGGAATCAAATGCTGCCTTAAGATCCACGAAGGCCGCATACAAAGACTTTTTCCAGTGTTTCACATACTTGTAGATAAAGTAGTCTAACACTAGACAATGATCAATGGTGGAACGCCCAGGTGTAAAACCAGCTTGTTCAATCTCTAGTAAGTCATTTTGGTTTAGCCATTCACACAATTTTAAGCACAGATGTTTTGTATATAATTTACAAATCACATTCAATAGACTAATTGGCCTATAATTAGATGGGTCGGAGGGGTTACCCTTTTTAAATATAGGAACAATTATGGCCAGCCCCCAATCTTTAGGGATTTGAGCTGAAGCATCTGTAGTGGCCGTGCCCCTACTTGCCCAACAGTTTCCCACTGTTGGCGCCCAGGTTGCACGCACCACTTGTGTCCGTTTTGACCCAGCCACTCCAAGCTGACGCCAAAACGCTCTTTTCACTGCCACCACCCTCTATTGATCTCAATTTCAGCTGTGAACCCAGGACACAGAAAAGAGGGCAATCTCCACCTGTGCTGGCAACACAGCTGCTTTGCTCAAAACAGAGCCACAGATGAATACTTTTCCCTTACAATAGCATGGACTTGCGGCAGACCTGGATTTAGCCAAGCAATGACTTAGAAGTGAACAAAACACAGAACAACAGTTCTTTTAAACATTTATTCAAAGGTTACTAAAAGATACACAATGCATAGTTCCCAATAACAATTACAAACAAAGCATCTATATATGAGACGAGATTTGCAAGGACCGGATCCCACCAGTTTACATGCGATTTCAAGAGTTCAGCAACAATGAAATCACTTCCTGGAGCTTTACCAGATTTCATTTGTAATATTAGCGAAGAGACTTCAGATTCAGAAATTGGGGGCCAAAGTGCAGAGTTATCTGAAGAGATAACAAGGGGCGTGGGATGGCACTGATCCCTAAACAGTGCACTGTAGTGCTCTTCCCAGACGTCTGCAGAGATTGTAATAAGCGCATTATGTGCTTTGGTTTGGTTAGAGGTAATCTTCCAGAAATTGACATTATCTTTTTCTATGGTGGCTTTAATAAGGGCCTGCCATATAAGAAAGTCTGCAGCTCTTTTTGTTTTTGTTTTTAACAGCTCTTTGTATTTCTTTCTTTCTTTCTTTTTAATTGTAGTTCAAGTTTAGTGGTTGGGTTGGGATTTTGATGGAAGACCTTAAAACATTCTCTAAGAGTAAGTTTTGCTTGGATACATTCATGGTCAAACCATTTTTTATTGCTAGGGCACCCCTCATGATTGGGGCTTCTAGATCTCGAAAGCAGTGGTTGAAGCTTTAAGATTAATAGGTTATACTGATTGATTGGGAAAGTCCCTTTATTATTGTTAGAAGTCAGGTTGTCTAGAAAAAGCTGACCATCTGCTGATTGTGTCCAAAGGCTAAAATTATCATTAACACGAGAGGACCATTTAATTCTAGATCTACCTCTTTGTTTTAGATCACTGGATTTGGTTGCCTGCGGGCTAAGCCAATAACTGGGGGATCTTGATATGTCAATCCTTTTAAGGTTTAGAGGCAAGTGATCACTTTCCGTTCTTATATCTACCATGAAGTCAACATGTTTGTCAAAAAGGTCTTGAGAAATGAGAATATAATCAATGATGGAATGCTTTAGGCCTGACCAATAAGTAAATTGGCCAGGGCAGTCTCCCATTGAGAGGCCATTTAAGATGACAAGGTTTAGTCTTAGTGCCATTTGAAAAGGGCATGCACCAGCAAAATTAGCAATTGGATCTAGTGAACATCGCCTAAAAATAGGCCAGGATTCATCATTCACATTTAGGTCACCTATTCCACATTCATTGATCAGCTGTTCGTCAGAGTGGCCTAATCTGGCATTAAAATCTCCGCCAATAATTAAAGAGGCTGAGGGAAACTTATCTATGACAGAGTGAACACAATCTTCCAACTCATCCCAAACATTTTTGAGATCAGATTGTTTTATGAGTGGGTGAATATATATATACATTAATGCATATGATATTAAAATAAGCAGAAAATATCTTGACAGCCAGAACCCATTTTTTGTCATTTTCCAATTACCTAGAGTAGGCCCTTAAGGCTGTTGACACAAAGGTACTCAAACCTCCAGAGGGTCTTCCCCCTTTTGGTCCGACTGAGGCACAGGAATGGAAGGCAAAATAATTATGGAGTTCAAACGGGGTTTGCATCCAGGTTTCTTGGAGGAGGATGATCTTAAACTGTGAGACATAATTGATAAAATCTTTATCCACTGTTTTAGAATGCCATCCGGCAACATTCCAAGACAGAAGGAAGGGTGAGAGTCAATTCATCCTATCAATAGTGTCGAAGGTCTTCTCAGAGTCATGAAAAATACATCAATTAGTTGGAAAATTCTCTAATGTCGGAATAAGGGGCACGACAAGGTTTTCAGTGTGTACTTCCACTGGGCAAGTCAAAAATGTAGATTCAGACATCATTGGGAGGACTTCATGACCCATTTTCCGATTTAGATTAGAGGAGGAGTTCATTTTATTTGTGTGATCATGATCTTCTGAGTTACGAAGGCAGAGTAGTAACTCATCCAGTCTATCCGTTATCTCTGTTCGTTCAGATTTTGGCAGGTGAGAGAAGGATAGAAGTAATTCATGCTCTATGGAATACTCTAAGTGAGTGGACTTCGTCAGTAGAGGAAGGGGGGCATCAGTCCAGCTGATCAAGTCTGGGGCCAAAGATGTTGAAATCGTGGTAGTTGGAGGGCCCTCAGGCTTGGCTACTTTCCTTTTAGGTGAACAGTTAAATAAGAGAGGGCAAATCTTAGTATTGATAAAAACTCTTGTGGCAAAGATTCCAAAGTTGATTAAAGTGCTTCTTAAATACATTATAAATGCAGGGAACTTTTTGGATTCAAAGGAGAGCAGCACTCTGCATTCGTGGCCTGCTCTTAATGTGAATAATACAGTTCAAATCGATGGAATAAGGATTTACCCCTAAAAGTCCAGCTAGGTGCCTCCTTGCATCCTGGCTGGTAGCCAGATTGTGTGCCCAGATTTGTAAACTCAGATCATCCTCTAGAATAAAATAGCTTTCTAGGGAAAACCTGAAGCTCTTTTTGGGGTGCCTTAGGATCAGTTTTTATGGTAGTCCAGATCTCAGTCATACAGATGTATGTATATTTTTCAATTTTAACTCATGAGCTATTGCTGCAATCTATTTTAATTGTGAAGAGGGAGAGTTTTAATTCTCTAGTTTATAAGTTTATAAGTCTGTTTGTAACCAAGCTTTCTTGGTTAGCTTTCTCTCTCTCTGTATAAGTTGAAAAAAAAAGTTTTTAGCTAAGAGCTTGTCTGCTAATGCATTCTTTACTGACATACTGTTAATCCAGAAGCGGGCAGCTAAGGGAGGGGGCTTCCTCCCCCTTTCTCCTCTTCTCTCTCCTCTCCCTTATCTATTTCTTACCTGGCTCTGAGTTGAACGGGGAGGCCCCACTGAATAACTGGAGCTTTCAACTTTCCCTGAACTGAAAGTCAGTTTTTTTTCTCTGAAGGACAGTCTCTGAACAGAGAGAGAGAGAGCTTTTAATTTTGAACTGGATTTCTGGGCTGAAAATCTTCCTTTTCTGGAAAAGAAAGAGACCCTCCTCCCTGAATACAGGTAGATTCTTCTTCTGAAAGACAGTCTTTTAATTTGCTACCAAGGAGAGACTCCTTCTTTGGAGGTCTTTAAGCAGAGACTTGATAGCCATTTGTTAGGCATGCTTTGATGGTGTTTCCTGCTTGGCAAGGGGTTGGACTGGATGGCCCTTGTGGTCTCTTCCAACCCTATGATTCTATTCTGTGATTATATATTGAAAGCCTCCTGGAAAGCCTGATGTAAGTTCCCCTTTTCTTTTGTTCTCTGTGCAACTAAGTCCTTTTAACTGAGTTTCCTTCCTCTATGCAAATCTCTTAAGTCCTTTTTAACTGATCTTCCTTCTCCTTCTTGTTAAGTCCTTTTAAACTGAGATTCTTTCTCTCTCTCTAATGCTTTTTAAGTTCTTTTATTTGACATGTAGCTTCTACTGATGTGTAGCATTCCTAGCCTCTCTATAAATGGTATTTAGACTTTACCTGAGTTTGTAAAACTTTGGCTTTTGTCTGTAGCCCCTTTTATTTGATACTATTTGCCTGGCTTTTATTTGATACTATTTGCATGGCCTTTTTAATATTTCTATGTTATTGGCATAATATTTAGCTTTTACTGTAAGCTCTGTCTTTGTGCTACTTGCTCTTAGTGCATACCTCTCTGGCATATCATTAATCAATGAAAAGCGCCCCTTCCCTGGAGCGCCCCTTCCCTGGATGGCGCAGGAATTCCTGGCCGAGGGATGTGAGAGTTGCCAGATAGCCAGAGACAGGATAATTCTTTAATGGATGGTCCTGCCGGTTGGAGGAAAAGGCGGGAGGTACCAGGGGCAGCCAGGGGCTGCTTAACCCCCACTTTGAGATAAGAGTGTGAGACAGGAATTTTCACCCAATAATGAACTCAAGGCTGAAACCCTTTAAGTAAAAGCTTTTCTGTAACCTGTTTAGATGAAACCTTTTCTGATAGATATGAACCTTGATTAGTAGTGCATTCCTTACTGGCATATTAAGCCAGGAAAGGAATAGATCAAGAGGGGCCCACTTAAGGAGACAGGCAGGCACCAGGAACGAACTCAACGCTAAGTGACCTTTTGGCCTAGAAGATTGTAAGAACAGGAATTTTCAAGGATGATACTAAGGCTGTGACGTGCACAGATTCCTGGGGAGGGGGAAAGAGGGGTTTGAAGATTATATAAACTGTATGCAACTGATGCTCGGGGCAGTTCGCTGTGAATTATCACGCGGGTGCCTTCCTGCCATTCTAAATGACAGGAATAAAAACTCTTTCTCTATTTCAAATCCTCAGTGTCTTTTTTTGACTCCTTCCTCCCTCACCCCCCCGGGTGCAACAAAGAACCCAAGGTTAACGGAAAGGCCTGCAATAAGGCTACAATTGTATATTTTTTCTTTACGAATGCTGTCACTATTGTGTTATGCGAGCTGGTCTCTAACCGTAATAAATTATTATAATAACTGTGTCAGGATCCTTCCCAGGGTTGCTCATGAGTAACGCAGAACCTTCAGTTACTAAGACTATTTATTGTGCATTTCTATTTACAGTGTAGAGCTAGTTCCAAACATGACCGCTCAGTCACTTGAAGAATCCGGAAGTGCCCTCTCCTGTTTCCCGCCCAACACCAAAGTCTGGCACCCTAAAACGACGTCTGCGGTGCCTCCTGACCCCCCGATGCTGTGCTGGCGCCAGAAGCGGCAGCTCTTCCTCAGATCCTCTCTGGCTGGCGTTGCTGGGTCTTTGCCCAGAGTCTCCAAGCCTCTGCACCTCCTCCTCCCTTGGAGAGACCTCAGGAGAAATGCTAGAGGAGGAGGAGTCCGTCAACAGAAGTGGCTGGGGTTCCCTGTAACTTAGAGAGACTTCCTCTCACGAAGGGCTGCTCTCCCAGTCCTCCTCCCAAGGAGGACCTCTCTCCCTGCCCTCCTCGTGAGCAGGACCTCCTCCCAGCCCTTCCTCTCGAGTAGTCCTCCTGTCCCCCTCCTCCTCGGGAGGAGGACCTCTCTCCCCTCGCTCCTCACAAGGAATACCTCTGCCCCGGCTCTCCTCCTGAGTAGGACCTCCCCTCGCCTTCTCCTCATGAGGAGCCGGGTAAACCCTGACAAAGCGGAACCAAAAACTAGGGATCGCTGACCCCAAGCAATTACTGGGTCATGTTTTGTGAGCCAGCTCATGCCCAGAACCACCAGATGCCCCAACAGTTTAGTCACGTGGAAGGCCATTGTCTCTGCATGGTGTGCTACTTCCACCATCATCAGTGGTGTCTCGTAGGCCACTTCCCCTGCCAACAGCGGCCTGCCATTGATCGTCTTCACACGACAAGGATAGCAAAACTAACCTGTGCTCCTGCACCAGGTCTATGTCGAGGAAATCTGCTGAAGCTCCTTAGCATATACTTCTAGCCTGTGACCGTTTGGGAGTTGTAGTTTCACCTTCACTGTGATTTCCGGGACGGGTGCATCTGCCTGGGGCTGCTTTACTGCTTCTCCACCTGGCTGTTGGCCTCCACAAACAGCCAGGGGTGCTCGTTTCCCGTCAGCTGATTTTTGGGGTCAGCGGCAGCTCCCATTTCGGCTCCCGACAAGGCCTCCCAATCCTTGTGGCTCTAACATTGCCTTGCGATATGTTCTGGATTCCCACACATGAAGCAATGTCTTGTTTCCTTCCAACGCCTCTCATCTCCTCGCACGGATGCAGCTGCTGAGCCAGATTTGGTCTGCGCAGCTCTGATTTCCATGGGCTCCTCCTCCTCCCTTCTGGGCCCACCACCAGCCTTAGGCTCAGGAACATGGGGATGCGAATTTCGCGCCATCACTGCTGGCATTGTTCTTTCCTCTCCTCTGCCCTCTTTTGCCACAACCCCAGTTGAAGACACACTTTGATCAGGGCATCAAAAGACTCCCATTCTGGTGTCTTGGCAAGCTGATACAAGATATCACTATTCAATCTCTCTCGGAACAGAGCCGCCACAGGTGGGGAATTCATGTCCAGCTTCAGCTTCTGTACCAACAAGCTGAAGGAAGCCTAATAATCCCCAACAGTGTTGTTCCCCTGTTTCAAATGCAACTGCTGGGAGGTCGCTATTTCGTGGGCTGGATAAAAGATAGAGTCCATTATTTCTACACAGGACTTAAGGTTTGATAACGCCTGATGACGGCTTGCCATCAAGGGCACCACACAGTCCTTAGTACTTCCATCCAGGTAACTTATGATATAAGCCACCTTTTCCTGGTCCGATTTAAATTCAGCGGCTTTCAAGTCCAAGAGATACAAAATCTCAGTCTTAAAGGACAAATAGTCCGAGCTTTTGCCCGTAATTCTACTAGGGTGTGCCGCAACTGGTTTACTTGCCTTCTCCCCCCTTTCTGTCTGAAGTATTGCGTGTTGTTCACTTAACGCCACTACCAAGCTGTCAATCTGAGATTTTAGCTGGAGATTGTGCTGCCACAGGTCATTGAGCATGAGTTCCACCACTCCAGGCTGGCCGGCACTCCCTGCAGCTCCTTGCTCCTGCATAGCTACTCTCCGCTTCTTTCCGGCATGAAGAGAGAGGATTGGGGGTATGCTGTCAGGGTGGTACACTTCTCTCTTCACTGCAATCACCACTTCCACGAGGTGAGGTTTGAAGGACTTTATTTACAAGTATTTACAAAAGTCATTACAAGCTCATTACCATCAGTCAGAGTCCGAGAGATCAGATACCCCCAATGATTTATGACTCCTTTTCCAGCATCTAAAGTGCGGGAACTTTACAACTCTATAATAATAATAATAATAATATTTATTATTTGTACCCCGCCCATCTGGCTGGATTTCCCCAGCCACTCTGGGCGGCTTCCAACAGAAATCAAATACAAAAATATCAAACATTAAAAACTTCCCTAAAAAGGGCTGCCTTCAGGTTTTTTCTGAATGTCAGGTAGTTGTTTATTTCCCTGACCTGTGATGGGAGGGCGTTCCACAGGGCGGGCGCCACTACCGAGAAGGCCCTCTGCCTGGTTCCCTGTAGTTTTGCTTCTCGCAGTGAGGGAACCGACAGAAGGCCCTCGGCGCTGGATCTCAGTGTCCGGGCTGAATGATGGGGGTGGAGACGCTCCTTCAGGTATACAGGACCGAGGCCGTTTAGGGCTTTAAAGGTCAGCACCAACACTTTGAATTGTGCTCGGAAACGTACTGGGAGCCAATGTAGATCTCTCAGGACCGGTGTTATGTGGTCCCGGCGGCCACTCCCAGTCACCAGTCTAGCTGCCGCATTCTGGATTAATTGCAGTTTCCGGGTCACCTTCAAAGGTAGCCCCACATAGAGCGCATTGCAGTAGTCCAAGCGGGAGATAACCAGAGCATGCACCACTCTGGTGAGACAGTCCGCGGGCAGGTAGGGTCTCAGCCTGCGTACCAGATGGAGCTGGTAGACAGCTGCCCTGGACACAGAATTAACCTGCGCCTCCATGGACAGCTGTGAGTCCAAAATGACTCCCAGGCTGCGCACCTGGTCCTTCAGGGGCACAGTTACCCCATTCAGGACCAGGGAGTCCTCCACACCTGCCCGCCTCCTGTCCCCCAAAAACAGTACTTCTGTCTTGTCAGGATTCAACCTCAATCTGTTAGCCGCCATCCATCCTCCAACCGCCTCCAGGCACTCACACAGGACCTTCACGGCCTTCACTGGTTCTGATTTGAAAGAGAGGTAGAGCTGGGTATCATCCGCATACTGATGAACACCCAGCCCAAACCCCCTGATGATCTCTCCCAGCGGCTTCATATAGATATTAAAAAGCATGGGGGAGAGGACAGAACCCTGAGGCACCCCACAAGTGAGAGCCCAGGGGTCTGAACACTCATCCCCCACCACCACTTTCTGAACACGGCCCAGGAGGAAGGAGCGGAACCACTGTATAACAGTGCCCCCAGCTCCCAACCCCTCTAGCCGGTCCAGAAGGATGTTATGGTCGATGGTGTCAAAGGCCGCTGAGAGATCCAGCAGAACTAGGAAACAGCTCTCACCTTTGTCCCTAGCCCGCCGGAGATCATCGACCAGCGCGACCAAGGCGGTTTCAGTCCCATGGTGAGGCCTGAATCCCGATTGGAAGGGATCCAAATGGTCCGCTTCTTCCAGGCGTGCCTGGAGTTGTTCAGCAACCACCCGCTCAATCACCTTGCCCAAGAATGGTAGATTTGAGACTGGGCGATAGTTGGCCATATTGGCCGGGTCTAAAGATGTTTTTTTAAGAAGCGGTTTAATGACCGCCTCTTTCAGCGGGGCTGGGAAGGCTCCCTCACAGAGGGAAGCATTCACCACCCCGCGCAGCCCATCGCCCAGCCCCTCCCGGCTAGCTTTTATTTGGCTCTGCCTCTTTTCCTCGTGCCTGGTGCGAGTAAACGTAAAACTCCCTCTTCCCTCTGACTCAGAGCTTAACCCTTGTGGTGCCTGCGAGACTGCTTGCTCATCTCCCACTTCTTCCTGCTTCTCTGCCTGCATCAACTCCAACCCTTCTCTGCTGGGTCCTGCTTACCCCTCCTCTCTAGCCACACTTTCCTCTGTTTCTTCTGGCTCTTGCCAAATGCTCTCTTCCATGTCTGGGGGCTCTAGGCGCTCTGACTTAGCCCTGACATTAAAGTGTTTAACCATTTGAAAGAAGGAGAGCGGCAATTTTCCTTCATTTGATAAATTAACCCTGGTTGTTCTGTCCATTTCTGTTGAGGGCACCCCATTCAAGTCTCCCATAAGTAATATGCTATCATTGCTATAATCCCACATATTTTCCTCTAGTGTTTTTTTTTTGTAAAACTTAGCTTTTTTATCATTAGGCGCATAAATCCCTATAATAATTAATTTTTTTCTTTCTCATAGGTTATTTCCACTTCAATAATTCTACCTTCCTCATCTTTAAACAACATTTTGGGTTTCAAGTTGGGTTCAGCGTATATTACAATTCCTCTTTTTTTTTTTTTAACAATCCTGATGTTATAAATTCCATGCCTAGTCTTTTATTGTTCAAAACTCTTTTGTGCTTTCTGGCTACGTGGGTTTCCTGTAAGCAGATAATATCCCTTTTTTCTTTAATATTTGTTCTATTTTGTTTCTTTTAATTGTATTATTTAACCCATTCATGTTCCATGATAAACAATTTAATTCCATATACTTTTATTACAGATAAATCACTTCACCAATAAAAAAACGCTTTTGTGATAGCTTTCTTTCTAATTCTCCTGAACTTTCTTGTCACCTCTTATTGCCCTTCACTCCTCTGAACCCTCCTCCTCTAACTCCTGAACACTTTCACCTCCCAAGTCTTTCCAGTACTTTCTCCAAAATATTCCTGCTTCTCCCACAGTTCTGAAGCTTTTCCTCCTTTCTTTATATGTAAAAGTAATCCCCTCAGGGAATTCCCACCTGTATGCAATTCCATTTTTTCTCAAGGCTGCCACAAGTATTTTACAATGTTCTCTTTTTCTTAACAAGCAAGTAGGAATTTGTTTCAGAATTTCGATATTTCTCTCTTCGATTCGTAATCTAACATTTCTACTCTTCTGTAATATTTTGTCTCTGAGAAGTCTTGAGTTTAAGAAGACCAGGCAGTCGCCTGGCCATTTATTTATTTTTTACTTGTTAGATTTTATTCTGAACATTTTGTCTATTTCCATAGTCAGTTCATCCTCCTGTAAGTAAGTAAGTAAAATTTATTACGGCCATTGGCCCTCCTGTAAGTAAGTAAGTAAAATTTATTACGGCCATTGGCCCATATTCTTCCTCCTGGACTCCAAGCCATGATGCTAGTTCCTTTGTCAATTTTGTCTCAATGTCCTCATCTTGATGTTCCACTATGCCTCTGAATCTCAAAATAATTTCCTTTTGTCTCATTTCAAGTGTGGCAACCGTGTCCCATGTTTCCTCCTGTATCCTTTTCAGATCTGTAATTTCTTCTTTGATTTTGTCTTGGTTTTTCATTGTCTCTTTTTGTTCATTCCAAGTTTTTTTCATGACTTGTTCTTGTTTTGATACTTTTGTTGTTTTGTTTTATCTAAGTCTTTGTTCTTTGTCATCAGCTCAATTACTTGATGTGTTAAGTCTAATATTAAGGTAGAATTCTTTTCAGTTTTGTTGCCCATTGCCTCAAATTTGTCATCAAGTGCTCTTATGTCATCATCTAGCGACTTTCTGTTGTCGCACAAGTCTTTTTTCATTGATAAACTTAATTCCTTGATGTCCATCCTTGTATCTCCTTCGATCATCAATGCTCTTCTTCCTTGAGAGCTAGCTGTTGCTGCTGAGGTTAGGCCAATTGTTGTCTGGATCTTCTTTGAGACCATTTTATTTTAACTTTTTTCTTTAATTATTTTTTCCTTTTATTTTATATTCTTTGGTTTCAGTTTTCTTTGAGTTTGACTTCTGTTGTTTTAATAATTTTTCCAATTATTTAAAATTAAATTTTCCTTTTAGGAATTCCCTGAGAGTTTTTTTGTTAGATCTTACTCACTCATTGTCTTTCTTCCAGAGTCTATATATCCTTTACTTTCTTGTCTTGCTTATTGTTGCAGGCTACTTCCTCTTCCAGTATAATTTTGATGGTGTAGTTCTACTTTTGTCCACTGGATGGCATTGGACTCCAATTCATTCCTCCCTCTAGGTCAGGGGTCGGCAACCCGCGGCTCCGGAGCCGCATGTGGCTCTTTTACACCTTTGCCGCGGCTCCGGCATGCCCCCTTTCAATGCCCTCTCTCCTCCCCCACGATGGCGCTAACTGGAACCTGCAAAGGAGCCCAGAGACTGGGAGCAGATGGATCGGGGCTTCGGCGTCGGCAGCATCTCCTCCCGGGCTGCTATTTTGAACGCCCCGAGCCCCCCATCTCTCTCTCCCCCACCCCCTTCCGGCTTGTTTGTATGGCGAAAGAGGACGCAGCTCAGGGCGCAAAGTTTCCCTGGCCGAGCATGCAAGTTAGCCGCGGTTCCAGAGCCCGAGCAAGCGGGCAGGGCAAGGCAAGGCGATGCGAGCTTGGGATCTTTCTTCGGCGCCTGCCTGCGCCCTCCTCCTCCCGATACCAGCCGAAGCGGCTGCTCCCGGAGTGCGTGCGCGCTTGTTGTGTCGGTGTGCCTGCCTGCGCGCGCGTCCCTAACGCTGCCTCTCCGGGGCTGTAACCATTGTAGCCAGCCGCAAAGCAGCCTCCCCCGCCCGCCTCTCAGCCACTCACGCCCCTCAGGGAAGCTGCTGACACAAGCTCGATGGGATCCCGTCTCCCGCTCGCTCGCTCGCTCTCTCCCTCCTGTCCCGCCCCGTTCTGGGGCCCTGGCAGGTCTAGCCGCTCTCTGGTTACTAAGCCAACCTCCAGGCCTGCTTGCTGTTGCCGCCGCCGCCAAGAGCAACGTGGTTTCTTCCTCTCCTTTAACTTTCTCAAAACGCTCCAGGAGGAAAGCCGCCCATCTTTCCAAGATGATAAAGCTAGGTTCCCCCCCCCCTTCGCACTCGCTCCTGCATATTGATCATTTTTAAATTTTATCTTCCATTCTGTGCAATGGCATGTGCACAAAATAAGATTTAACGTCGTTTAATATAATATCTAATATATTATATTTAATATAATACGAGACTTTCCTGTGCTTTGCATTGACTCCTAATAATAATAATAATAATAAGGGTTTTTCCTCTGCTTTGCCTTGGCTCCTACTACTTTATTACCGCTACTAATACTGTATATATATACGCAGGAGTCAATGCAAAAAAGTAAGAACTTATTCTTGTTGTTTTTACTAATTATACTTTGCATTGGCTCCTATACGTTATTTATTATTATTGCATTAAGGTAAGAAACAATATATGCAGCGTTATATTTGTTTTAAATGTCGCAATGGTTTTGCGGCTCCCAGTTGTTGTTTTTTCCTTTGGAAACGGGTCCAAGTGGCTCTTTTTGTCTTAAAGGTTGCAGACCCCTGCTCTAGGTCTTCTTTAGGTTTCCTTCCCTGGGTATACACCTCCTCTTTGTTGTCTCTCTCTGGAACATCCGATGCCTTTACTTCCATTATAGACACTTGCCATTTAGCTTACCCATCTGCTTGCCACAGCCCCCACCAATTTACTCCATGGCCTCTCCTTCACTTTTTTCCAACAAAATGTTCCGCCCTCTCTCCATTCCTGCTCTCCCACCTCCTCTCCACCTTCTCTCAAAGCTTCCCCAGTATGTATTTCACGCCTCTTTTCTTTCCCCAGGGGGCATTCCATGAAAAGTGGTCCTGTGGTCTAAAATATTAAAATTAAAGATAAAATTCCCAAAAAATTATTTTATGTAGTTGAAAGTGTATATTTTGTTAAAATGACAATATAATTTGATATAAAGAAAATTGGGGGAGTGAAAATTGGAAATAACTGTACAAGTTCAGAAAGTCACTTTTTAAAATGAAATCTTAATGATGAGTTCATGTTTTTTTAAAAATGCAATAAACATAATAAATAATAAAATATTAACATATATCATAACAAGTATATCTGTTCTGCCAAAAAATATTTGGCAGAAAAGTATTTTTGATTTTGATTAAATTTTGTCCATGTTAAAGTGACTGGTTCTGGCTTCCAGTGTCACACACGTCACAATAAGTTAATATTTTTTATCTAATAACGTAGCCATGAACTTCACCATGCTGAATTTTTTTTATAAGCTTATTAAACTTAAAAACACTAAAAAAATGGATATTTTTTTTTGGAAAAAAAAATATTGGGCTTTTTAAATTTAGTCACACACGTCACCATTTGTGACGTGTGTGACTGTGACGTGTGTGACAGGAGCATTTTTTAAATTAAAAATGCAAATACATGTAAATAATAAAATATTAACATAGATCATAACAAGTACATCTGTTATGGCAAACAAATATTTGACAGAAAAATTTATTAGATTATGATTAAGCTTTGCAGTATTTTGCTCCATAATTTGGCATCAAAGGGCTAACTGTGACTGTGCCATCTTCAAAACATCACAAAAAATTTATGCTCCATCAATATTCATTTGCTGACCAAATATTTTTTTCTATTGAGTAACAATTCACAAATTTGAAGTTGCATTTGCAAGTCAAGGTAAGAGTAGTATGCTTAAAAATAAATAAATAATGTTAAATGTGGAAGGCCTCCTTCCACCTGCCTTGCCCCACCCCCTGGCCCTGGGACTCTTCATAAGGGAGCTGTTCCTGAAAGAAGAACTGTGAGGGGAGATGTGGCTTGGATTTCAGATGAACAAAGAGCTAGAGAAAATTGTCCAAAATTAATTCACTTTGCCAGAGATTAATTCACTCCTGCCCACCTAGCAGTTCAAAAGCACGTCAAAGTGCAAGTAGATAAATAGGGACCACTCCAGCAGGAAGGTAAACAGTGTTTCCATGCACTGCTCTGGTTCACCAGAAGCGGCTTTGTCATGCTGGCCACATGACCTGGAAGCTGTCTGCGGACAAACGCCGGCTCCCTCGGCCTATAGAGCAAGATGAGCGCCGCAACCCCAGAGTCAGACACGACTGGACCTGATGGTCAGGAGTACCTTTACCTTTACAAGTTGTGCAAACATTAAAGATGATTGCTTTGTGTCCAATTCCACTTTTATGTTAATGTTTATTAATTTGTTAACCTCAATCTGTAAAAAGATAACAATTATCCACACAAATGATATTTTTAAGGGTTTCATTAGAAAAAAAAATTCATATGCGGTCACACACGTCACGTTAAATGTCACACACGTCACAGTACTATTTATTGTTTTTTAGCCTAAGTATTGCTACTTCATATTCCTAAAACCCCTCTTTTGGATTTACACATATATGGCTTAATTCTAATAATTTTTATTTCCATGAATGTTACAAGAACTCACAGAAATATTCAAAGAACTTGAGAAGAGAGGGAAAAACATTTGCAAAATGGTCACATTAAAAATTTGTATCTCTATTCAGGCAACATAAAAAATATTCCAAATCAAATTAATTATATCTTAAGACATAAATGACAGATGTCAATTAATTGCTTTTGAACCAGCAGTTGTTTTAGGGTCAAAATAATTACAAAAGTACTGAAAACATTGTCTGAATGTCACACACGTCACGGTGGAATGCCCCCCATGTGTCTTTTATCTCCTTCCCCTCTGTCCCTTCGTTTTTTCGTTCCTTACTGCTCAGCCGGTTCTGGAGGTGGCTTTATTTGCCTCTGTGTCACGTTTACTTTACTGGTTCAGTTGGTTTATTTCTATTTGATTTTCCTTAGAGTGTAGTTCAAGGTTTTTTGTTTTTTTTTAGTTGCTTCTGCAGTCTAGTTTAACAGTTTTACCGCCGCAAAGAGGCAGACCCCCTTTCTTGTACCTCACGTTATTCCTGTTGTTATATAATTTGTAGTTCCTGCTTGCCCCTTTCCCTTTCTCTTGTTTCTTTCATTGTTTTTCCCTGGGGTGCAGTCAGTCTTCTTTATTTCTTTATTTTTGTGGAGAAGACCACCGCTGTTTGTTCAGGAATACAGGTGTTTGTACTTGAGAGTGTTTTCTGCTCAGAGCATTGAGGTTCTTCCCTTTTAGTTTTAAAGTGGGGAAACCCCTTTTTGCGCCGCCTAGAGCTTTTGTCCCCCCAAGAACTCCACTTGGGCATTGGGGTAACTTCGCCTTCTGTTGCTCCCCATAAACTCTCCTCATGCAGCCCATCTGTCTCGAGATAGCAAGAGCACAGACCTCGACCCGATACAGAGCACACTGACCCGGAAGTGCTGTTATGGCAGATGAATCTCATGGGGTGTCCAGAGCACAGTCTAGTCCTGTGCAAATGCAAATACCGATAAAAGAAGGGGGGTTTGGGGTCCCAGACTTAGAATTGTAACACCAAGCATATTTACTGTCAGGTACACAATTCTGGAGACCCATAATTGAAAACAACTGTCCAAATTAGGATGCTTTGGAATATTCCTATGTAACACCTTTAGAAAGATGGACAGCACTTGTGTCTAAATACCCAAGATGCACTTGAAACAATAACATCCATTCAAATGATATGGTGCAGCAGTAAGCTGATGTTGCTAGGAGGCTAAAAGGCTACTGCATAGGTGGGCTTCTCGTGAGGGAGAAGAAAGACCATATGTGCCAAATATCGGTCGAGGGACGAGAGCAAATGGGGCCCTCGGTACCTCCCATATTTATTGGTGACAAACTCATACATAAAGAAAAGTGATTAACCAATAATCATAAAGCATCCTTATACATATGCATAAACTACTAACCAATGAACGTTGTGTACTTCTATAATAATTAAGTGATTAATCAACTATATTAGCAACTATAGTAGCAAAGCTTTATCATGCCCTAATGTCAGCAGCCCTTTGTTGTTAGGCAGTGCGTGTCATCCTCATGTTATGCTTGTGATCTTTTCTGTATAACATACTTAATCATAGTAAGCCTGTGATGTTGGCAACATATATTAATCTTAGGATATTGTGTATGAACCCAGGGTCACACCATTGTGCTTGTCAGAGATGTGGAACGGACGAACTTTCTGCCCTACTGCACCTGCAGTATGGCATGCCAACTTACCAGCTTACTGGAGAGTTGAAGCACACCATGCTGCGATGTGCACAGGCACATCCTGTATTATTCCCACATGTCCTCTGTTTTTGTTTTTTCATGGTGTGTTGAAGTGACTTGAGATGACACCTCCCATTGATCGAGGGAGAGGAGGTCTTCAACAGGTAAAGGGGGCTGTGTGACACATTGTTGGGCAAGAATTGTCATGACTTGTGCTTTTGCCTTGCGTTCCGCAACTAGTGAGATACTATTTGTGATTGTTCTCATTAATATAGGTAATAGGCAAGGGAGTAATATGCATCCTATGGCTATGAAGCCTATGAGGGCCACAATGGCCTGCAATCCTGGAAGTTTAGGGAACCAGGATCCAAAAACATCTTGCAAATTGAAACCTTTCCAGATTTGATCTGGATTGTGTGTAAGCTGACGTATTTCTGTGGTGAGAGTCTGAACTACTTTGCCAACTGGATCGATTTGGAGGCAACAGTTGTGAGGTTGAATTTCTGATAAACAGCGCTGCGAATCTGATCTGTGGCTTTCGCTATGGTGTTGAGGGCCTTATCAATGCGTTGACCAGCTAGGTCCAGGACGGCTTGTAGGCGAATTATTCGATTAAGCATGTAAATGGGAGTCCTATACCCCCAAGAGCCATCCTCGGCCCAGGTAGCAAGGCCATATGTGCAAACAATTCGCTCAGATGACCAAACATCCCCTGTGTATTCATCAGGATTTTTGCAGGGGAAATCAGAAAATGCAGAATCAATAGATCTTCGACGGCGGGGTCCCAATTGATCATACACAGGGACACCAAGGACCTGACGATTACGCAAGGGAAGGAGGAAAAAGGAGGGTTTGATCCAGCCAAGGGTGCAGGAACCAGACCAATTGGTGGGGAGAATTTCATAAGCAAACTTTCCACATACCCAATACATGTTGTGTGGGGCAGGCCAGGACATGGGGGTGGTAGAATTCAAAAAGGAAAGAAAAGACATGTTATAATGTGGAGGGGCACTCAAATTACCAGGTGAAATCCATGTGGTGTAGGTAACATCCCATATCCCCAAACAAATCAAATCACCCACAGGGATAGAACCATTGCGAGTAAAAGCAATTGTGACCAACCAAATTTTGTAGTGAGCGACCAAATCATGTCCTGACTGGAGGTACGAGCGGTAATATTACCTGCTATTGACATGTTATTAAAAGTTTCAGGGGAGGCTTCAAGAGCTTCCCATGGCCATTGTTCACCCATGTTAGTTCCTCCACAAACAAAACAATTTTTAATGCTAAGTTCTTTTGCAATATCTTCTGCTAACTCTAAAAACAAATTAGTAGCTTTCCTGCTAAGCTGTAAAGGGTTAGAAGACAATTTGTCCAAGGAATCATAGACGGACCAACGAGAAGAGCGTTGAGAGCCCTCAAACAGTTCAGATACTGTGACTGTAATGTACGTGACAGGGTCGGAGCCGGTGCCATCGATGCCAAAGCCGTAACTGACGATGGGGGGATGATTGCGGCTGAAGGACAAGGAGACCATGTTGGCGTGGCCTTGGCGAAAGGAGGTGATGTGAGGGCAACTGGTGTAGCCACCGCCAGTATAGTCACAAACGCATTGCCAGCCGTTGCACCGGGAGGAACCTGCGCAGGGGTGCCAGGTCTCAGGGGAGCCGAATTGCCACAATACATTAGCAGCGCACAAATACTTGTGATTAAAAGTATATGCAGCAATCCAGGAAGCGGAGCCACAAGGGACACCCAGTCCCTTGGAGAGAGCAGTACAGGAATCAAAGGAGAGGGTGATTGCTTCATCGCCTTGCTTCAGGACTGCCGTGGAGTTGAGGTAGTAGAGGCGGCCATCGCCTACGGGATTTGGACGTGCAGAGGTTTTTGCCAGTCCGGCCCACACGGTGACGTTCAGGCGAACAGGAGTCTCTGGGCGGTAGCAAACTGTCCCGGATGAGGAATTGCAAAGGTGATACATGGTAGAGTTGTGCAGGCAGGTACGATGCAAAGGGCGACAGGCACGTGGTTGTTGAGTGTGGTAAACCAACGTTGAGGTAATCGCGTCGCCTTTACGTGCTTTGGTGATGCACTGGCGGCAATCATCAGTGCCTGCAGAAGAGGAATTAAGAGGGGGGGCAGAGGTAGAAGGAGGAGGAGGAGAAGAAGGGGGAGAAGGGGGGTTGGGGGGAGAGTGGTAGGGTCGAACAGCCCGGGCAGGAACCCAGATGACTTCATTCTGGAACTGGACAGCGGCGTAGCCCCTGGCGTGCGTGATGAGTTCTCCAGGACCTTTCCACGTTGGATCTGGCAGGTGGCGAAAAAGGACCAGCGGCTTGACTGGGCGAGCTGCTGGAGAGGTAGAAAAATGACGGGTGGCCGCAGAAGTCGGTGGCGAACCCGTGAGGTTTAAAAAATTCAAAGTAAACAAACACAAATTAAGGCGATTTTGGAGCTCTGGGAGAGTGGGGGCGCCCTTATGGGGCTCAAAGCGATCAAGGGCTGTCTTGAGGGTCCGATTCGCCCTCTCAGCCACGGCCTGTCCGGGCGAATTGTACGGAATTCCGAATTTATGAATTATGCTCCATTTATGACAAAATTGTGCAAAGGCCGAGCTAGCATAAGCAGGGCCATTGTCAGTTTTTAGCTGTTTTGGGCGGCCAAGAACAGAAAAAGAGCGAATGCAGTGGTTGATGACATGTTTCACCTGCTCACCCCTCTGGGGGGAGGCAATGATAAAGCCAGAAAAAGTATCAACTGAAACATGCAAAAATTTCCAGGGTGAGAAGGGTTGGTAATGAGTAACATCCATCTGCCAAATCTGGCAGGCGGAGGTGCCCTTTGGATTAACTCCAATTGGGACAGAGGCAGCTTGGCGGCTGCAAGTGGGGCATTGTTGAATAATGGCCGTAGCCTCGGCTTCGGTAATGCCAAATTCTTTGATGAGAGCCTTTTTATTTTGATGGTAAAAAGAATGACTCTCCCATGGGGTTATGGCTTGGAGAGAAAATATCGAGGGGCCTTGAGACGCAGCGTGGTCTGCACGGTCATTGCCTTCTTGCAGGGGGCCTGGGAAAGGCTGATGGCTTCGAATGTGGGTGGCAAAAAATGGAGCAGAGCGTTTCATGATAGATTGTTGAATGGCAATAAAGAGCGACATAAGGTCAGGCTCAATAGAGGGGGAGAGATAAGCAGAATAAATAGTAAGCAAGATCTGGGTGACATACAGACTATCCAGGATAAGATTGATGGGCTGCTTAGGGAAGCGTTGAAGCGCGAGCAGAGCAGCAGCCAATTCAGCGCGCTGAGCAGAACGCTGAGGGGGGGTAATTAAGGTATGCCATTTAGTATCGAACCAAACACAGGAGCCATAAGTTTTACTTCCATCTGCAAATAATGTCAAGGCATCAGGAATAGGACCATTGGCTAATGGGGGATCCCAAGAAAGAGGCACATTGCGCAGAAGTTGAAATCGGGGATCAGAGGGAGGATGACAGCTCACTTGTCCAGGCCAATCTGCAAGGGCAGATTGCAGGGCTTCTGAATTGGTGAAAAATGTGTCCCAAACAGTCAAGGAACAGGGGACAAAGAGGGTTTCAGGTTCACATCCAAGAAGAGCTTTTGCGCGAAGGCGGCCCTTAGCACAAAGTTGAGCAAACTGAGAGGGTTTGGGATTTATAGTTGCACGAGGTGTGTGGGGGAGATGCAGCCATTCCAGAATCAGTACTGAGCCGGTGGAGGGAGTTTGAATGAGAGCAGCTGTTGGTAAGGAGGGGGTATTCAACAATGCAAGAGAGAGAGAAACATTTGAGGCTGCACGATCAACCCACTTAGTTTGCAGGGCATCTTCAACCAAATGTACAACTTGCCATTGGGCAGGGGTTAGAACAATGGGATCTGAGGGTTTTAAGCCTCCTCGCAAAGCTTCAAAAAGGGGGGTTAATTCTGATGTGGATAACCCTAAATAAGGACGAATCCAATTGACAGAGCCCAGATATTGTTGAAGGCGAACAAGGGTAATAGAGGGCCCAAAGGAAAAACGGGGAAAAGAAGGAGTGGCAGCAGAAGCAAGGACCTTGTGGCCTAAATAAGAGAAAGGGGGTGTAAATTGCACTTTTTCTGGAGCAAAGACAAGACCTGCGCGATTAAGGATGTCTGTTAATTCCGGCAGCGCACGGCATACTGTGCCAGGGGGTCCCGGAGCGGCGATCATTACGTCATCCATGTAATTGTAAACCAGCCAAGAAGGGTGGGCTTTGCGAAATGGCAGGAGGGCATTATTAACAAAAAATTGACACATAGTGGGGCTATTCAGCATCCCCTGTGGAAGGACCCGCCACTGGAACCGGCGAGTGGGTTGGCTATTATTGAGGACAGGAATGGTAAAGGCAAAGAGTTGCCTGTCCTCTGGATGAAGGGGAATAGTGAAGAAACAATCCTTAAGATCCACCACCATCAAATCATATGAGGCAGGAATAAGATTGGGATTCGGGAGGCCACACTGTAATGCTCCCATGGGCTGAAGGATGGAATTGATAGCGCGCAAATCATGTAAAAGGCGCCATTTCCCACTTTTCTTTTTGATGAGAAATACTGGGGTATTGTATGGGCTAAGAGATGATTCAATATGTCCTAAAGACAATTGTTCTTCAACCAGAGAGGTAAGGGCAAGCAGCTTTTCAGAAGGAAGGGGCCATTGGTCAATCCAGACAGGATCAGGCGATTTAAGAGACAGCTTTAAAGAAAAAGGGTGGGGGGGTTCTGCCATTTATCAATCAAGATGCAAGCGTGCACCAAATTGAGACAGCAAATCACGGCCCCACAGATTAATGTGGAGAGGGACAATGACCGGCCGAATGTGAGCAACAGTTTGGGAATGAGGGATAGTTGCAGAAAGCCAATCTTTGCTGATCGCGGCGGCTTGGAAACCGCCCACACCACGGACAGCCGGAGAAGAGTCAGTTTCCCAGGTAGCAGGCCACTCAGCTTCTCGGACGACAGAAATGTCAGCTCCAGAATCTAAAAGACCAGAGAAGCGTCGGCCATTCAGTACTACCTCCAAAACTGGACGCGACAGAGTAAGGGGTTGGGAGAGAGCCAGCAGCTCAGGGGAAGGATCAAGGGGGAAGGGGAGAAGGTGAGCAATAGGCTGAGAGGGGGAGATTGAGACTGGAAAGTCACAATAAACTTGCAAGGAAAGGTTAGAGGCATCAGGAATTTCAAGAATGCCAGGAATCACATGAACGCCATTGCTTTCAGCTGCTGGATGAGGGAAAAGGAGAGCCTGGCCAAGGCAGGGGGGGGTGCTGAGAGGCGAGCCTTCAAAGGAAAAACTGCACGAGGGAAAAGCAATTCCAGACTCTCAGCCGCAACAGCATCGAAACGGGGAGAAACAGAAAAGGGCAGCCTTTGAAGCGGGGCTGGCTGCAAGCCCCTGACTCAGTTTCCCGCAGCCGGAGAGCTGTCAGTGGCTGGGGACTTGTCAGAGGCTGGGGCAGATTTGCACTGGTTCGCCCAGTGAAATCCCTTGCGGCACCGGGGGCAGACAGTTTTGGGCTTAGAAGATGGATTGCGGGTGGCGGAAGAAGGGCGTGCAGCGCCACCACCAGGCATCCTACATTGCGCCTTGAAGTGTTCAGTCCGGCGGCAGTTGAAGCAGGTGCCTGATGGTTTATTACCCTGAGTAATGGCAGCAGCTATAGCTTCCATGCTATAAGTCTGTGTTCCTACAATTCTACAGGCATTAAGGAAATCAGCCAAGGTAGAATCAGGATTAGACAAAAGAGGCTGAAGTAAGCGCTGGCAATCTTTGTTAGCATTTTCATATGCCAGACCCTTCATTAAAGCATTCTGAGCCTCATAATTGGGAACTTGACGCTCCACAGAACGTTGAAGGCGGTCAATAAAAGAGGAATAGGGCTCAGAAGGGCCCTGCATGATCTTAGAAAAAGACTGGGTAGCCGTGCCAGAATCCTCCACTTTGGTAAAGGCGAACGTTACCGACAGAGGGGCAAGGGGTGCGGGACGATGCAGGCACAGGCAAGATGGGAGATGGGGGGGTGCGGGGGGAAGCTTGGGAGATGGGCAGGGAGAAAGAGGAACCTGAAGGGGAGCTGTCGGGAGAGGGGGGGTGGTGCCAAGGATGAGAGCATCAGAAGGAGCAACAACGCGCACAGAAGAATGATAGGGAGGGGGATCCAATAAGGGTTTCATGAGAGAATGGTCATGAGCCAGGAGGCATTCAAAGACCATTTTCCAGGCACTAAGAATCTTAGGCGGCGCGCGTGGGGAGGTATGGAGAAAATCACCAACCTTCCTCCACGTAGCTGGTTTTAGAGAGCCACCTTCAGGATACGATGGGCAATTGTCCCACACGTATTGCAGCAAAGAGGCAAGTTCAGATTTAGAGATGGAATTTTGAAGAAACTTGCCATGAGAATGCAACAAATAGAGGTTTCTCTTGGTAAGTTCACGCAGCTCCAAAAAGTGGCGTTGCTGGGGCTGCGGAAAACCCCACCCCCCATTACTCACGAGAGAAGATCACGGCTGCCAGCAGCGACGTAGATCGTGTGCACGGCCTATTCCAGGCGGTGAAAAATGGGAGGTCCAAGGACGTATTCGAAAAAAAAATCCGAAAATAAAGGCTTTTTTGAACGAATCACATCGGGGTTCACCACATGCAGCAGTAAGCCGATGTTGCTAGGAGGCTAAAAGGCTACTGCATAGGTGGGCTTCTCGTGAGGGAGAAGAAAGACCATATGTGCCAAATATCGGTCGAGGGACGAGAGCAAATGGGGCCCTCGGTACCTCCCATATTTATTGGTGACAAACTCATACATAAAGAAAAGTGATTAACCAATAATCATAAAGCATCCTTATACATATGCATAAACTACTAACCAATGAACGTTGTGTACTTCTATAATAATTAAGTGATTAATCAACTATATTAGCAACTATAGTAGCAAAGCTTTATCATGCCCTAATGTCAGCAGCCCTTTGTTGTTAGGCAGTGCGTGTCATCCTCATGTTATGCTTGTGATCTTTTCTGTATAACATACTTAATCATAGTAAGCCTGTGATGTTGGCAACATATATTAATCTTAGGATATTGTATATGAACCCAGGGTCACACCATTGTGCTTGTCAGAGATGTGGAACGGACGAACTTTCTGCCCTACTGCACCTGCAGTATGGCATGCCAACTTACCAGCTTACTGGAGAGTTGAAGCACACCATGCTGCGATGTGCACAGGCACATCCTGTATTATTCCCACAATATGGCACCACTTGTAAAAAAATATATAAAAAATTAACCTTTTCTCCCATGACAAAATGACTTTCTGGGGAAACCTGTCTTTAAAAATTGGGAAATAAATGGTCGAGGTGGATGAATTTTATACATATTCCAAATACAGATTCCCTACAAATGCTCAATGGCAATATCTCCAGAGAAAACACTTGCTAACCACCATCAACAGACCAGCAGCTTTTACAGCCTCGAAGACCCCAGAGATATTGTTTTTTTTTTTAAAAAAATAACTTTATTGCTCTTTAAAAATATTCTTACATATATCACATATACGCATGAATATATACAAAGACAAATTTAAAACTTACATATATCTTCATTCAAGATAGGGAAAGAAAGAGAAAAAGAAAAAGAAAAAGAAAAGAGGGGGGAAAAGGAAAAAAAGAAAAAAAGAAAAAAGAAAGAAAGAGAGAGGAAAGCAAAGGAAGAGTAAAGAATCTCCGATTATCATACATAATTAAACTTCCAAAAATACTTCCACTGCTTTAACAACGATTCATATTTCTAATTGAATTACCTTGTTATATCTGTCATTTATGCTGTTCCTCAAATTATACAAATCTTCCAATCATTACTTTACTAACTTTAGTTCATCTCATTATTCTAAACACAACCAATATCTTCCGTTCACATCTTGTTTGCCCAAATATTCATTAAAATATTTCCACTGATTTTTAACTATATCTTTTGATGTACCTCTAATGATATTCGTCAGCTTCGCAAGTTCCAGATATTCTGCTGTTTTACTGAGCCACTCGCCTTTTGATGGTAGTTGATCTCCTTTCCAATATTTTGCAACGAGCGTTCTTGCAGCAGTTGTCACATAGAGAAAAATATTTATTCTATCTCTTGGAACTTCGTTATTTACTATTCCCAATAAATATAGCTCTGGCTTTTTGCTATACGATATTTTGATCAACTTTTGCACCTTCTTCATGTATCATATTCCAGAATTTTCTAATTTTGGGACAGGTCCACCACATGTGAAACAACGTCCCAATCTGATAGATACCATCTATGGTGTACCTTCATGAAATTTTCCTTTATTTGGTAAGAGGCCGTAAATTTAATATTTTTCATCCAGAATTGCTTCCAATTATCGTATTCAATTTCATGACCTATATCTTGTTCCCATTTTATCATATTACTGTTTTTTGTATCTGAGATCAGTTGTCCACCTTTTAATAATCTATACATTTTTGGATAACATTTTCTGTTTACAAACTATAACTTCATCTATTTTTGTTTCTTTGTTTTCGAAACCTCTATTTTTTAGATCCTTCTCAAATACCGCTCTTAACTGAAGATATTCTAGACAGCTTATACCTAAAGATCTTAAGTCTTCATAATTCCTTAATTTCGGGTTTTCTTTCAATTCTTCCACTAATTCCTTATATATAGGCCATCTCCTTTTAGACATGTTCTTAAATGTTGAGGTGGCCTCCACAGGTGAGATCCACCATGATGTTTTTTGCATCATTTTTATTTTAGTTCTATCCCAAATTTCCATCAAGGCTTTTCTTACCAAATGATTATTGAATCTTCTATGCATTTTTAATTTCTCGTGAAAAAGGTACCCGTGCCAGCCATATAGCTTATCCCAGCCTTCCAATTCTAGGGTTTCTTTGTTCTCTAATCAAAACAAAATCGAAAATTCTTTCCAGTAGCACCTTAGAGACCAACTGAGTTTGTTCCTGGTATGAGCTTTCGTGTGCATGCACACTTCTTCAGATACACTGAATAAGTGTATCTGAAGAAGTGTGCATGCACACGAAAGCTCATACCAGGAACAAACTCAGTTGGTCTCTAAGGTGCTACTGGAAAGAATTTTCTGAAAGAATTTTCGATTTTGTTTTGACTATGGCAGACCAACACGGCTACCCACCTGTAACTTTATTCTCTAATGTAATCCAATCCTTAAGCCAGATCCACCCTGCTGCATCGTAGTAAGTTACTAAATCTGGAACCCCGAAGCCGCCTACTTCCTTCGGACTTAGCATAATTTCTTGTTTTATTTCTTGTTTTATTCTCGCTTTTTTCCCCTGCCATATAAAGTTCGCCAGATCTTTTTGGCAGTTCTTTAGATACTTCGTCCCAATGATCACCGGTGCTATTTGGAAGAGGAATAGAATTTTTGGGAGTATCATCATTTTTATCATTGATACCCGTCCTAGCAAAGATAACTTTAATTTCTGCCATTTTTTCAGCGTTTCTTTAACATCTTTCCATAATCTAATATAATTGTCCTTAAATAAATTTGTATTTTTGTTTGATATCCACAATCCTAAATATTTTGCTTTAGTTTCAATTTTTAATCCTGTTAATTCCTCTAATCTTTTTTTCTCCATCTCCCCCATATTTTTTGTTAATAATTTAGATTTTTCTTTATTTAATTTGAAACCTGAGCTCTTCCCAAATTCATTAATTTTTTCCAAAACTTCTTGTAGACTTTCTATCGGAGATTCCACTGTAATGATTACGTCATCTGCGTATGCTTTTACTTTATGTCTATAATTTCCCACTGTTATCCCTTCGATTTTTCTATCCTCTCTTAATGTGTTTAAGAGAATTTCCAAGGTTATGATAAATAACAGTGGGGAGAGGGGGCAACCTTGCCTGACTCCTCTTTCAATTTCGAAACCTTCCGATAGATCATTGTTTATAATTAATCTTGCACTTTGCTTGTTGTATATACTCCTTAATTCCATTCATGAATTTTTCTCCCACTTTCCACTTCTCCAGATTTTTCATCATGAATTTCCAGGAGATGCTGTCAAAAGCTTTCTCAGCATCCACTAGCAGCATCGCAATTTTTTTGCTAGGATTTAATTCAGCATATTCCCATAAGTTAATTATTGTTCTAGTGTTATCTTTGATTTGTCTCTCAGGGAGAAAGCCCACTTGTCATTTCCTGGCTTCTGTCTCAGGCAATTGCTGCACTTCCTCGAAGCTCTCTGGCTCACACTGAGCCATACAAGCCCACACACTAGTGGCTGTGTAGCTGTCAGGAGGTTTCCCTTTCGTGGTCCTCTTGGACCGCCTCAGCTCTGTCTCGGATTCCCCCTCTGACCCAGATGTACTGGATTCCGCCTGTGAGTCCCTGGCATCAGGGGACTCTCCTAGGGACTTGCTGCGCTTGAACTGTCCCTCTGGACCAGCTTCTGGAGACGTCCTACTGCGCTTGAACTGTCTCCCAGTCCTAGCCACTGGGGAAATGGGTGCACTCCTTGGCTCTGGCTTCGGAGGAGCTCCCTGTTGTGGTGCACCCTGGTCATGGCCGGGAGCTCAGCCCGGACCATCAGCAGGTCCTGGAGCGACAGCACCACCACCCCCTGGGGCTGGACCAACAGCCAGGGCTGGTCCACCACCCTGACCACCACCTGGACCACCACCACCAGCAGGTGGCACACCTGCTTGTCCCACATCTTCAGGACCTTCCAGAACATCCGTGAGAACTTCAGGATTCCAGTGGATGCGCTTCTACCCCTGTTGCTCACAGAACTCAGCACTGCTGCTGATTACCACCCGTGACTGGTCCTTCCCCTCTGGGTATGCGAACCTCCAAGCTTGAAATTGGCTACAAGGTAAAGGGGCTAAAAAAAGGAAGTCAGTCCCTAACCGCTGATGAAAGAGGAGGGCAAAGAAAGTATCCCGAATCCATAAACAATTGCTTTTTAAAACTTCAAAACTTCTAAGGAGTAACAGTGAATCCCCCCTGGAACAGGGGAGGGGAGGAGTGGAATTTTTGTGTTGAAATTCCCTGTATTTGTTGGATTATTAGACTGAATAAAGCTACTCCTGAATCTGGGAATAGATCGCTTGATCGGAAGGTGAGGCTTAAGGATGATTTGGTGGGAAGGCAATGCGTATTTGGAAAGTTACTGAAGACTCCACCATTTCCTGTTTTTCAAACCCTGTGGTGTCCTTGAAGCTGAGAGGATGGGAGACACAACAATGACAGCTTTCCAGCAGATGGTGTTAACAAAGTGTGGAGCTCTTCAGCAGATGATGACAGCAAAGTTTGCCCAAATCGGAACTGCTCTTACAAACAACACGCGAAAGACTATGAATTTACTTGATGAAAAGGTTGTAAAACTGTGTAAAATTATTAAAGGAGAGGAGGGCTACGAGGATGAAGAAGAAACAGCAAAGCAAGAAGGACTTTCTTAGTGTGAGAGGCTTGGAGTCCAGAAAGAAGAAAGATTAGAGAGCTCTTGGAGTGAGAGACCAAGAGTTCAAGAAAAACAACAAGAAAAAATACAACAAGTAATAGGGTACAAAGAGAAAAAGCTTTATGGTCATGACAGACCAGTAGCCCAAAAAGAAGATAAGAGATGTAACCTTGAGAAGAAGAATTCACAAATACGAACGCCAAATTCAGAATTGGGCATGCTAAAAACAACAAAAGAAGACACAGGAGCTGGAAAGAGAGGATTTTTTTTGGGGGGGGAGATCAGCGGGGGATGGGAAGAAGAAAGGGAATGGTTAGAATGGTCAGGAAAGGTGTGGGGTGAGGAAAGATTATTTAAAGGAAAATAAGATAATTTGGTGTTGAAAAAGGATTGTTTTATAGGACTTACCGACCAGATTGAGCGATTTGTGTACCAGAGAAGGAGATAGTGAATTTGGAATAAATTTTAGATTGATGATTTAAATGTGTTTTTATAGATAATAAGATATATGAATAGCCTTAGAAGGGAAAAGGAGGCAGTAGGGAAGGTATTGTTAGATTAGTGATAGTACTTAGAATTATTGGAGTAAAAATTAAAATACTATCTTCTGTATGAAAATGGGTTGGAAAATAATTTAGATTGATAGAAGATAGGGGGTGAGTAATTCTTTTATTTTTAAGATGGAAAAAAATGAAATAGAAATTGCCAAAGTCGTTTTATAATGAAAATCAGAAAGGGGGGGCTTTGGGGAAGTCCACCTAAGATGAATATGAAAATAAGGATTAGAAAATGTATAATTATATGTTTTGTTGAGTTATTGTTTGTTTTAAGATGTTCTTTTGTATTGTTTGTATTGTATGTTTATTTTTCTTTCTTTTTTCTTGTTTTTTCTTTTTCTTTCTTTTCTGTTTGAAAATCTTAATAAATTCTTATTAAAAAAATAAAAAAATAAAAATGTCATGAATAATATACTAAGAGATGGATCTATGCCGGAATCCTGGAGACATAGCTACATAGTCTTAATCCCCAAACAAGGAGGCGATGTTGAAATGATGAGCAATTATAGACCAATCACACTCCTGAATAACGACTATAAACTCTACGCAAGTATATTGGCAGAAAGAACAACAACAAAAAATATTACAGACATTAATCCATGAAGACCAAGCCGGATTCCTACCAGGGAGGCATATATATAACAATACCAGAAACATTATAAATCTATTGGAGTACTTAGACTTAAAAATTAACAAACAGCCTTTATGGCGGTAGATGCAGAAAAAGCCTTCGACAGAGTTTCTTGGAGGTTTATGTCAGAAGTTTTAAAATATATGGAATTTGGAGAAGGGTATATAAGGGGATTGAGGCAATTATATTCCAAACAGATGGCAAAGATTATAATAAATGGCAATCTTTCACAGGAGTGTGAAATTAAAAAAGGGGTTAGGCAAGGATGCCCCTTGTCCTCCATTGATTTTTATATTAACATTGGAAATTTTATGCAAACGAATAAGGGAAGAACACGATATAAAAGGAATAACGCTGGGGCAGAGAAGCTATAAACTCAGGGCTTTTGCAGACGACTTAATAATAACTACCGAACAACCAAACAAAAGCCTGATTAAGGCTTTGGAACTAATAAGAGAATATGGCAGGGTTTCAGGCTTTAGGCAGAATTTAAATAAGACTAAACTATTAGTTAAAAACCTATTGAAGGCTCAGAAGGAAGAACTTGAAAGGTTAACACAGATCAAAATTCATTCTACAATAAAATATATAGGACTATTTATAACATCAAAGAATTTAAATTTATATAATGACAATTACACCAAATGCTGGAATGAAATAAAAAAACAACTGGAGAAATGGAACAGGTTAAATCTATCTTTTTTGGGCCGCATTGCGGCAATAAAAATGAATGTTCTGCCAAAACTACTGTTTTTGTTTCAGACGATGCCAATTATAGGTTAAGTCACTAATATCGATAAGTGGCAAAAGGAAATTTCAAAATTTTTATGGAATGGCAAAAGACCTCGAATAAAACATAAGATACTGATAAATACAATTGACAGAGGTGGCTTTGGCCTACCGGATCTTAAGATTTATTATGAAGCGGCATGCTTTCTATGGCTAATGGACTGACGCTTGTTACGAAATTGGGAAGTCTTGGATCTAGAAGGCCATGATTTGCGCTTTGGTTGGCACGCCTACCTTAATTATGGCAAAACAAAGGTACATAGAGGCTTCTTCAGTCATATAATAAGGATTGCTATCTATAGAGTATGGAACAAATATCAAAGACATTTAGAAACAAAAACACTAAGATGGATCTCCCCCTTTGAGGCCGTAGCATTAAAAAGAAAGAATAACGAAAAGGAAGAGTGGATTACATATAATAGCATATTAATAGAAAGAGAAAGGAATTTAGAACTGAAAAAATATGATGAGATTAAAGACCATCTTTCAAGCTGGTTGGACTACTTTCAAATTAATGAAATGCTTAAACAAGATAAGATTCTTGGGTTTGAAAAAGAACTTTCCAGATTTGAAAAAGAAGTGTTAAATAGCAAAAATAAGCTAATTTCCCGAATATATAAGATTCTGTTAGAATACGAAGTAATGGATGAAATGGTAACGGTTTCTATGACTAAATGGGCCCAGGACTTGGGGTACCCAATTATGCTTCAATGCTTTGTTCTTCCAGACATGAAATTGTGTTTGTTGTCTGTGTCTTCTCTGTTGAGGGATGGGTATAAGGTTCACTTTGAGGATGAAGTTGGTACCATCTCTAAGGGGGTAAACTGTTGGTCAGTGTTCCATGCAATGATGATGGGGTTTTTGTTTTGGAAACAGGTAACAGCACCTCTGACACAAATGTCAGCATCTGTGGCATGACAAATGTCTGCATCTGTGACACAGGAGAATGTCTCACAGTAATTAGTAGTACGTCAAGAAGGCACCAGGTAACACTGAGGGGTGCGGGTTTTTGCCATGCTCAAGGTTTCTTAATTGTGCAGCATGCAAACAGGCCAAGGTTAAGATGTGCCAATACCCCAGGTCGGAAAGGGTCACCACTGAATGTTTTGCTCTGGTTCATGTGGACATCTGTGGACCAATGCCGGTGGCCAGCATGGGCGGAGCTAAATACATTTTGACCTTGACTGACGACCACTCAACGACAGGCTGGACTATACCCCTCAAGCACAAGGGGGAGGCGGCCAGCATGATGAAAGAGTGGGTTTTAGCAGTTGAACTTGAGTTCTCCTGCAAAGTCCTCTGTTTTCAATCCGACCGAGGCTCGGAATTTACAGGGTCTGCACTGCAGGGGTTTCCCGTCAAAAAGGGATCAAGCACAGGTTGACAGCCCCACATTCTCCTCAGCAGAATGGAGTCGCAGAGAGGTGGTTAGGACACTGCAAGAGGCGGTGTCAGCCATGCTTTTTGATGCCCAATTGCCTCAGAAGTTCTGGGCAGAAGCATGGAAATGTGCCTCTTTTTGCTTGAACAGGACACACAGTTTGGTGGTAGGGGACACGCCCTATTCCTGTTGTATGGAATAATAATAATAATAATAATAATAATAATAATAATAATAATTTTTATTTATACCCCGCCCTTCCCAGCCAAAAACCGGGCTCAGGGCGGCTAACACTAATTAAAATCACAGCAAAAACATAAACACAATCAATTTAAAATAACAGATTAAAATACAAATTTAAAATTCAATATTAAAACTGCAGTCTCATTTTCAAATAACCCACCAATAAAAGAATGAAGCATAAATATCAAACAGAAACCAACCCAAAGGCCAGGTGGAACAGCTCCGTCTTGCAGGCCCTGCGGAAAGATGCCAAATCCCGCAGGGCCCTGGTCTCTTGTGATAGACTGTTCCACCAAGTCGGGGCCAATACTGAGAAGGCCCTGGCCCTAGTTGAGGCCAACCTAGCATCTTTGTTGCTCGGGACCTCCAAAAGATTATTATTTGAGGACCTTAAGGTCCTACACGGGACATACCAGGAGAGGCGGTCCCTTAGGTACGAGGGTCCTTAGGTAAGAAGCCAAAGGTCCATTTTCTGAGAGTCTTTGGATGCGAGGCTTATGTTTTGATACCCAAGGCCAAGTGCCGGAAAGGTGGTCCCAGGTCCCAGAAAATGATCTTCGTCGGGTACGAAAGCTTGGAGGTTCGCATACCCTTGTAGCTTGGAGGTTCGCATACTCTTTACCTTGTAGCCAATTTCAACAAATCAGTTCAGATTAATACTCACTTTGAGAGCAATGGCTTTTTCAGAATCTTTGGAAGAATCAAGCGCTCAAGCCTCACAGTCCCGCAGCTTCATGCCTCAAAGGAAGCTCTGTTACCGATGCACCGCGGCTCCCCCCTCTCTCCTGAAGCTCAAAACTTGAGCTTGCTGGGGAGGGTAGAGCCCGCTTCTGGTGTCTGCCTGTACCCACTGTTAGCAAACGTCCTGTGGGGGCAAGTTGTGAGACTGACTCCCAGGTAGGGACGAAGCCTGGGTGCACTCCTGGCTACTCGAAGTCCAGGGGCACATTCATATGCGATTGTTCCCCAGCGTGAAGAACAACACACACAAGCCATTAAGGCTAAACTTACTTTATTGTAGATAAGATGCAGAGTATGTCTCTGCTTGCCAGCTCATTAAGTCAGAGCTGTGCATTAGCGTGTCCGGCATCTCTCAAGCCAGAAACGAAAGTAAAATACAATAGTAAAGTACAATAACATCACATGTGTGAGAAAGCTGGTAGGACTGGTGGCTTTCTCACAGGATAAAAACAGACACATAGTCATGCTGGCCTCACTGCTGCAGCTTTTGCAGCTCGGCGTGTAATACTATCCTGACATCTTCCCCCGATATTAGACAATGAAAGAGCGGCAAAAGCTAAGGCATCATTAAGAGAAGCAAACAAACAGTTATCATATACATAGTATGACCCTGTTGTCTTTGTTCCATTCTTGGAACTCTCTGAGACTGGTTCTACCAGTTGGAGCCTTTGATTACCAACTCTCCAGGGGACCAGAGCATTTGCTCTGTGTGTGTTGGCAGGAACAGTGTTGAACTTTGCAACCTGTTGATGTGGCTTTTTCACATCTGTGAAGTGAGCCTGAGTGTCTCTGTTTTGAGTGCAAACTACAGCTACATTTGCAACGGCTGAGATTGCAAACTCTTTAGAGTACCTTTTGGGTGCCTGACCCTTTGTTACTCTCTCAGATCTACGCATAAGATGTAGATCTTCTTTGCTGAGTTTCTCCTGAACAGGACTTTTAGGAGAACTCTTTCCAACAGTAAACAGTGGCTCTAAGGATTCTAGCACATCATCTTCTGTTGATGGCCTGGACATAGCATGAGCTCCTCTTTCAATGACCATGTCACCTGTGTCGGAACTAGCTGTGGTTGAGCTTGCACTGCTACTGTTAGTGTCTAAATCCTCATGTGTATTGACATCAATGGGAAAGCTTTGGAGAATCTGTGTCTCCGGCTTTACAAGTAGGTTCTACCTCCTGGGTAAGAATTACTGTGTTAGAGGAAGGCAACAGAACTCTGTATTGACCTTTCTCATAGCCCATAAAGATGCCTTGGATGGGTGTACCTTCAAGTGATTCCACCCAAATCTGAGAACCAAAAACCTTAAGATGCTTAACAAAAGGCTTTCTTTGAAACAGTATCTCATAAGGTGAGCATTCCATTCCTTTTGGAACTCTCCTGACCCAAGCATATGTGAAGGCAGATAGGCTCTCAGCCCAATTCTGTTCAGACAGCTTTGCACTAAGCAATTGCGCCTGCATACCCTCACGTAATTCTGTGTTAATTTTAACACACAAATCATTGTTCCATGATGATTGGCTTACAGCAACTTTGTGCCGAATGCAATGTTGACTTAGGAAGTCCTGGAACTCCTGTGAATCAAACACTGGTAATTGATTAGTACACAAACATTCAATTTTGCCATCATGCATGAAATCTATCCTAGCACAAAATTCAGTGAACTTGGCCAAGACCTGCTGCGGACTCTCCATAGTGTAAATCCAAGAGAATCTAGAAAAATGGTCAGACAGCAATAAATAATATTTAGCTCCGCCTCTAGATTGTGGCAAAGGCCCTATTACATCAGCAGACACCCGCTGGAAACATTTTGTGACTTTTTCTCTGCGTGGCTGTATGGTAAGTCTTCTTGGACTTAGCAGCACCTGCAAAAGAAGAGTCAACAACATCAAAACAACAGTCAGTAGAAGCAAAAGATAGTAAGTATAGTCCATCTTTGTTCTTCTGAGCTGTAAGGATATCTTCTCCATCCTTAGAAATTGTGCACAGTCCTTTGCGCATTCTGAGCTCGAACCCCTTCTCGGTAAGCTGCGATACACTGAGAAGATTAAAGGCAATTTCTGGCACATATAAGGCATTGTTTATAGTCAGCTGGCGACTCTGAAGAAAAACAGTTCCAGATCCGGTCGATTGTAGGCGTTTTCTGTTTACCTGCGACAAGGTGTGGTCCAGCTTCTTAAATGTCTTAAATAAACGCTTGTTTGATGTCATGTGGTTAGAAGCACCAGAGTCGATAACAAAAGCTAAGTCTGTGTCCTGCTCCTGCATGCCTTGTGTAAGCAATGCAATCGTACGCCCTGACGAGGCTTTGGCATGTGCCTTGCCTGCAGATCCACCGGCTTGTTGGCTCTGGTTAGAACCTTTTCTGGGCTTCCGGCAGGTTTGAACAACGTGCCCTCTGCAGCCACAGTTTGTGCAGCGTACGACTTTAAGAGCTTGCACATGCTCTGTTGAAGCACCGGATGGAGATGAGGACGCACTTGCTTCACTCCCCCTTCCTTTGGCCTCTTTCTGAGCAGCACAACGATCTTGCTCATTAAGCAAAGTTGAAAAGACTCTGGCAACGGTTAAGTTTTGAGCATCCAAAGCGCCAAGCTGCGATGCAATAGCACTAAAACCGTCATGTAGGCTGTTTAAAACCATGAAACAAAACACATCTTCATTCAGTTGCACGTTACACTGTGCCAGTTCACTTCTTAATTCCTTCATCTGATTAATATGCGAACGCAAATGACCTTCTTTTTTTAGTCGAAGGTTTGTGAGATGCTGAAAATGCAGCATTGAGCTTCCAGCCGCAATTCTTAAATGTTCAGCTTGTAAAGCAATCCAAAAATCATTAGTGTGAGGCAAATCTCTCACGTGAATTAGCTGGAGACGTGTCTAGATGCAAAACTAAAGTTGCTTTTGCCTGTTGGTCCCTGTTCAGCCAACGTGGCCCAGGAAACAGTGGAGGGGCATTAGTAACGACATCAAGCAAATTTTGCCTTGTCAGCACTGCCTCCATTTTAACTCTCCAGGTCTGATAATTCTCATCAGTAAGCAATGGACACAATGAGCTGTTCTGCTTCTGCTCTTTTGCCATTGTGGAGAAAATAGCTTTTACTCTCTGATTTCAGAAAGCACTTAATTGTCCAAACAAACAAACCTAGCCTTCAGAGGTTTATTGCCTCGTAAATCAATCCGATTACTCACAGCTCCGATAACGCGACTCCTTCTCACAGCGGGAAAACGGCCTGCTTCAGCACGAACTCCCCCAGAACTCAGGAACGCTGTTTTCGGCTGCTTTCTTCCCAGCAGACAGCATCAGTCAGAGGTCCGACGTCTCCGGAACCGTAACTCTGCTACCAATGTTAGCAAATGTCCCGCTGGGGCAAGTTGTGAGACTGACCCCCAGGTAGGGACGAAGCCTGGGTGCACTCCTGGCTACTCGAGTCCAGGGGCACATTCATATGCGATTGTTCTGCCAGCATGAAGAACAACACACACAAGCCATTAGTCATGCTGGCCTCACTGCTGCAGCTTTTGCAGCCCGGCATGTAATAATATCCTGACACCCACGTCCCCAAAATGCTCAATTTGGGGCTTCTACAGGGGGTCGCTGCGCTGTAGCATTTCCCCTTCGCCTTTGAAGCATTCAGTCCCCTTCAACCGAAGGGAGCTCCGTCTGTGATGGCCAGCGCTCGACCGGAAGTCCTATTCATGACATTTTTAGTGGCTCAGATAGAATGTCCTCAAATTTTTTATGGTATAATGCTGGTAAGCAGCCCAGGTGACTTTCCTGATTTCGCTTCCTTTATTGCAACTTGCAGTTCGTAAGATGTTATTGGAGCGTTTAATATTTCTCTTTGTTCTTTGGTAAGTTTTAGTAGGCAATTCTGCTTTAAGTAATTGTTTATCTCCACACTTGTCTCGTTTCCTTCACAGTTCTCTATTAAATTTGACAAATCTTTTTTCTATTTCTTTAGGGTCAGTAATTATTTCCCCCTCTGTTTTGATTCTGCTTATTATTCTCTCTGCCTCTCTCTTTTTTAGTTGCCAGGCCAATAACTTTCCTGGTTTGTTAGCATGTTCAAAGTATTTTTGCTTTAAATGTCTTAATTTCCACTCCAATTCTTCATTTATTAACATTGAGTATTGTGATTGCAGAACTTTTATATCTCTTTGGATCTCTGCACTATCTGGTGTCGCATACAGTTCCCTCTCTCTCTTCTTTATATTATCCAATAACTCTTGCTTCTTTTTTTCTTTTAATTTCTTTTGAATTATACTTTGTTGGATAAAAAAGCCTCTCAGTACAGCCTTACTGGTGTCCCATACAATTTTTAACTCTGTACCTTTATTCAAATTAAATTCAAAGAATTCTTTTAATGTCTTTTTTGCATTTTCAATTATTTTTTCATCCTTGATTAATAACTCATTTAGCCTCCACCTTAGTTACTTTTCTCCCAACTAAGGATTGCCTGTACTGCGTTATGGTCCGATATAGTCTTAGGTTGAATTTCTGTTTTGCGTATTTTGATTGTCAGGTCTTTTGTTAACCAAATAGCATCGATCCTTCCTGCCGAATTGTTAGGGTGTGAGAAATATGTATAATCTTTATTTAACGGGTTTTTAACTCTCCATGCATCTTCTAGGCTTAGCAAATCTATTAATTGGAAAAAAGTTGTTGGTAATTTTATCTGCTTTTTTTTGCTGTCTTTGCCGATCTGTCTAACTCCAGGCTCACCACCCCATTTTGATCTCCTAAAAAAATAATATTTTCTCCAATGCAGCCTTCCAACTCCTTGCTAAGCTTTTGACAGAATTCACTTTTTTCTCATTTGGTGCATAGAAACCGATTACTTTAATTCTCTCCCCCCATACTGATATTTCTACAATCACAACTCTCCCTTGCGAATCTGTATAGATCAGTTTAGGATCCAAATGTGGTTTTACATAAATTACTACTCCATTTTTCTTAGATTTATCTGAGGACACGAAATCTATTCCCAGTTTTTTGCTGGAAAGAACTCTAGTATGTTGTTTTTGAATATGCGTCTCTTGCAAGCAAATCAAATCATATTTCTGTTTACTGAGAATGTGCTCTACCTTGTTCCTTTTCTTTTTTTCATTCAAGCCATTTACATTCCAAGTAACAATTTTTAACTCCATTGATTCCTTTATTAAGTACAGTTTTTTTTAAAAAAAGAGAGAGAAAAAGGAAATATATCTATATATGTATATATGAAAAATCAACCTCAAAGCTAAACTAAGCTCAACCAAGCAAATTACCTCTTCTGGATGACACTTAAAGCTCTTCTTCCTCTGATGACATTTTAGCCTCGTCCATCCCTCCCCCAGCTGTCTTTTACCTCTTAACTCCTCTCTGTACATCCTCCAAAATTTATCAGCCTCGGCCAAAGTGGCAAATCTCCTCCTCTTCCC
The DNA here is from genome assembly GCA_900245905.1 of Lacerta viridis. Taxonomy (NCBI): domain Eukaryota; kingdom Metazoa; phylum Chordata; class Lepidosauria; order Squamata; family Lacertidae; genus Lacerta; species Lacerta viridis. The sequence goes on from OFHU01003950.1 coordinate 94,496, forward strand.
CTTAAAGAAAAATGAGATTCCCTCCGGAAATTCCCATTTATGTACTATCGATTTTTTCCTAAGAGCCTCGACTAGAGGTTTGAATTTGTCCCTTTTCCTCAAAAGTCTAGATGGGACGATCTTATGTATAATCACATCCGACTCTTGGATTCTAAGTTTTTTCTTACTACACGTCTGTAAGATTCTATCCCTGATCTCCATGTTAGAGCAAATGTTACCAGACAATCCCCCGGCCAGTTATTTTCCCTTGCGATTCTTGATTTAATTCTAAATACCCTCTCGATTTTGCTCTCCATCTCCCTCTCCTCCATTCCCATCCATTTAGCTAATTCTGTTGTCAATTTCTGTTGTATTGCTTCATCTACTTCTTCTGGTATAGATCTAAACCTCAAGGTTTTCTCCCTTTGGTGCATTTCTATCATCGAAATTGCATCGAGCACTGCTTCATGGGTTTCTTTCATATCTGCAATCTCTTTTTTAATTTTCTCAATTTAAGATTTATGGCAAACTACAATATAAGAGAGAATATGTTGAAGATGGCCCACAGGTGGTATCTTATACCAGCTAGACTTTCCAAAATGTATAAAAGTCTTGCAAATGTTTGTTGGAGATGTGGAGCTGAGAATGGGGATTTGATGCATATGTGGTGGCAATGTGGAAAAATCAAATTGTTCTGGGGGGAGGTATATGATGAAATGAAAAAGTTGATGGCAATTTCCTTTGTTAAAAGACCTGAGATATTTTTATTAAGTATGGTAGATAAAGAGATACCAAATAAGCTGAAAGAAGTCTTATACGCAATTGCAGTGGCTCGAATAGTAGTGGCAAAAGGATGGAAAGATCAAGAAGCACCGAAAGTCACGGATTGGCAAATTAAATTACAAGAATTTGCTGAGTTGGCTCTACTAACAAATAATTTAAGAGGAAACACAAAGCAGAAATTTGCTGGTAAATGGGAGGTCTATAAAAGATATGTGGTAAATGGGAGGTCTATAAAAGATATGTGTTAAAATATAATAAAAGTATTGTTACCATGCCAGCATTCGAGGGATGAAGGGAATGGAAATAGATCAAAGGAAAGAATGTGGAGCAATGAAATTTCTAAGAATGTATGGCAGAATATGTATATGAGATCGTGCGATGTTGTAAGCATTCACATTTACTTTAGTTTAAGCAAAGGGATTTGTCAGGAAGTTGGTAAATATTCTATGTGAAGACAAAACAGATTACCTTTTTTCTCTTTTTCTTTTTCTTTTTTTTTTTCTTTTCTTTTTCCTTTTTTTCTTTCTTTTCTTTTTTTTTAAAATCATTTCGTTTTGTCTACGTATAATATAACTTGTCCAGATTTGCGAAAGTAAGACACAACAATCAAAATAATTACTGTAAATAATTTTATTTAAGTCTTGTAATTGGGTTTGGTAACAAAAAGGATATTTGTTTTTTTTATTTGTAACTCGCTAATTTGTGTTTCAGTTTTGTAGTAAATTTAAATTATGCAATAAAAAATATTTAAAAAAGAACAAAGCATTGAAGATCAGCCAGGGGCGTCGCTAGGTGGTGGCGGTGGGGGCGGCACGCCCCGGGTGACAAGTGGCGGGTGGGGGTGACAAGCGGCGGCCCCTCCCACCATTCCCAAGCGCTGCCGCTCCCTCCGTCACCCCAGGAGCAACAGCGCACGGCCGACGAGCACCCCGTCTGTGCAGCGCTGCTGCTCCCGAGGCGACTGGCAGCATGGGGAGTGGCAGGAGGGGCCGGCGCTTGTCACCCCCATGCGCCGCCACTCGCTCCGTCGCCCCGGGAGCAACAGCGCACGGCCGAGGGAGCACCCCGTCCGTGCAGCGCTGCTGCTCCCGGGGTGACCGGCCGTGCGTGGGGAGTGGCGGGAGGGGCTGCCGCTTGTCACCCGGGCCGTGGCTGCCTGCTGGGGGGGTGACACTGGGGGCTGGGGCCGCGCCCCGCGATTGGTGACACCTCAAAAGCTGAGCCCAAAATCTCGCTCGGCTCGGCCGGCGCACCTGCACCATTCTTCTGTATTTTTTTTTCTTCAGGGCTGCTGGGCTGGGGGGGGTGGCCTTGAGTGGAGGCGAGGGGCGGGCTAGCAAGGCGCCACGCTAGTGGCTGGCTGGCCCGTGATGCCTCCTCGCTGGCCCCGCCCCTCGTCCGGCGTCCCTGCAGCTTTCTTTTGTATTTTTTCTTCTTCCGACGCTGCCAACGCTGCGAGGAAGAAAATGAAACCGACCAGGAAAAGTAACTCTGGGAAGTTGCTGGGGTGCATATGTCCTCACCCCCCCAACCTCTCTTTCTTTTTGCTCGGGGGTTTGGTTTTGGAGCCTTATTTGCCCCTACGGGTTCCCATTGTTGCGCCCGGTGAGAAAACATGGAAGCAGAAAAGACCTGAGGCTTCTGGCTTCAGAGAGAGAAAGATTTAATTTCTGCATGCAGAGGTACTTCGGTGTTTAGATAGCCAAGCAAGTACAAAACTAGCCAATTTTCAGACAGTTCTTATAGACAGTTCTCTGGCTTTCTTCCCACCCCAGAAAACTTCCTCTTGTCCATATAAGGAACATTTCCTGTTGTACATTTCCTGTTATACATATAAGGCAAAAGGACATATAAGGCAAAAGAACATTTAGCCCAGTGTTGGTTCATGCGCACTTCCAGCAAGGCCACCCTATCTCTTGACCTAGGCAGTTCCTCTCTGCAAGGACAGTTCTACTCTCTGTGTAAGGTCTCTCTGTTATCTCCAGACGCTTAGTAATCATCTGCCAGTGCAATGCAGATCAGAGTTCACAGCTTTACAGAGCAGTTTCATACAGAAAGCTTAACAGGGGCACTTTTATACTTAATACATTCACTGGACTAACAATACATTCAGGTGAATATATATAGGTTAGCTAATTAACCCCTTCCATTCCCTCCTGTTCTCTTGGACCGCTGGAATTCTTTCTCCAGCGCGTCCCTGGGAAATGACTGATATTCTCTAGCAAGGGCAATGAGCTAAAGAATCCATGACACAACTTTATAAATCACCATATGCATGCATTGCTTTAAGCAGAGAATACAGAGGCTTAGAAGCAAAATAACAATGGGGGACACAATATCAACAGATAAAACAGATACAACTAAAGATCTTTTACATCGAATATTCCTAACACTAATTACAGAAACTGTTCAACTGGTCACATTATCTGGTAACTGGTCAACACAAATTAAGGCAATATGATCACTCAGTCCTCCCATTCAGAGTTCTTTTCCTTCCTTCCTTTTCTTCTATTGGCGTGCGCTTTGGCAGCAGGTTTGTTGCTTCTTGGCCTTTGTTGCTTCCCTGGATCTTCAGCTTCAAGGGATGTTTCAGCACACTGCGGCAGGTCCTGTCTCTACATGAGGAGGCGGACACCAGCCACTTTCACCACTGGTAGTGTTGTCAAAAAGACTGTGTAGGATCTTTGCCACTTAGGTTTCAGAGTCGCTGCATAGGGATAAAACTGGCTTAGCAAAGCTACATGGCATTAGGGCACCTGCTAAAAGAATAGGAGATAGTTACAGAGATTATATCTGCCCTTGGAGGGTGGTGTCTTGGGCCCCTCCAGCCTTTCTTTTGCCTCACAGATTAACCTCACAGGTATCGATATTGATCACACCTCAGTCCTCCTACCTGTTGGAGGTAAGCTAGAATAACCCAATCAAATAAGGACAGCCTCCCATACACTCACAAGATATTACTGACCATGCCAGATCACTATCTCCTCGAAATACAATATTCTTCCGCAATGATTATTTCATAGCTTCTTGGTCTACTCTATGGCCCAGAGTAATAATTTAGTTCATTTTTCCAATCCATGCAAACACTCTAAACTTGGAATACACACAAATATAAACAAATACACAATACAATCATACTATCACCACAATTTCAGACCAATTTAACATAAAACTCTGCTAATGTCAGGGAACAGAAAGATACAATTTTTCCCAAATAAGATCCACTTCTTCAACATCACCTTCCAGACACACTACTAGAGCCATTGCAATTCTCACTATCTTGACATCCTTCAGAACATTCTCCTTTTAAAAAAAAAAAAAAAACTTTTACATAGCAACTAATCTTCTCCAATATAACATTGTACAAGTGATCTAGGGTGTTTGGGTATAGCTATTTTCTCCTTACTGTTTTCTCTTTCCTAATGTTCCATTTCTCCATCCCAATTATATTACCAGTTCCAACAGCCATATCAGAGACTAACTTCCCCTCCTCTTCTTTTTCCTGCATCCAAGCACCAGCCATTGATCCTCAGTACCTAATTTTCTACTTACCACCTCACCAAGCCTATCAGGACCTTGTGTCCAAGAATTAACTCACCACCACCAACCTATTTTTGACCCTCAGGAGGACTTAAGGTGGGAACAGGGCAATAGGGAACAAATTCTGACAGAGTTGGGTTGTCAGACAGAATAGAACTTGGCCTACTTATCTCTCTTCAGAGCCATCGGTAGGTCACTCTCATCATCTCACACATGGCGGCCAGCTTAGCAAAATTGCTAACTCCTCACAACGGTGTTTCATTAGGACAATGGAGTTGAACCCTTGATGTGCTCATTCAAATAATGACAATTTTCAGGTTTCTTTTAGGTAACAACAAATTATGGACAGGCAATAGGAAAAACTCCTGTCTTTTTAAAACAATCTTTGAAGGGCTTACTATATATATACCACCTCTGAAGCAGAGCCATCTTCAGGCCTCTCTCATTGTCTCATGCTTCCATGGCAACAACCTGGCGGTCCTCTCCATGGTTTGGACAATGGATTCACCCCCCTAGATGTGCTCTGCAACCTTGGCATGGAGGGTGGTGTATTGCCTTCAATATTGTTTCCTGCTGGGCAGGGGGTTGGACTAGATGACCCTTGGGGTCCCTTCCAACTCTATGATTCTATGATATGTATACCTTCACTTTATCATCAATTTTTCTTCCAATCATTCCAAAATTTCTGCCCCATTTTCCTCCTGAGGTTCAAACTTCCTTCAAATCCTAACTTTAACTTACACTGTCAGGGCTACACTGTCAGTTGCTAACCATGAGCCCCTTCCCATTCTATTTCAACATTCTCTTCTCCTTCATTCTACATCCCACAAACCTACATCTACATTCCCAAATACATCCTGCTAAGAAGCCATTTCTTCTATTTCAAAACCTTCCCTGAAAAACTTAAAACCTGGGATATAAAATAAAACTTTTCCCTCTAATCAACTTCTGTTGGAAACAATCAAACTGCTCAGAAGACATAATCTTCTTCTTCTCCCCCCCTTGTGGGTGGCAAATTCCCTTCCTTTGCAAGGTCCACTGCTGCAAAGAGAAAAATCCTTGCTGTTTAAACTAAGGCTTCTCTCTGTTTCTGTCCATCTCCCCACTCTCATTGCTTTACCAAAGGTCAATTAAGAAACAAAACAAGACTGTACCAACTTTAAAAACAAACTAACAAACATTCCTGATTGCAAGAGCAGCCCTCCTTTCAATGCTTCAGACACACTTTTACATTCACCTTAACATTGCAGAGAAATACTTTTACAGCCCATTCTATTGAAGACACATGCCTTGGCACACAAACAATTTCCAAAACACACTCACCAAACCCTGGGGTTCAAACAGATTCCTTGAAGGGACAACAAAACAAAACAACAAATACAAGAGGACTGCCGCTGTGCAACAACATATACAAGGAAAAACGAACTTCCCAGACTTCGTTAGCAATGCAGCAAAAAATGAAACAATTTTGGGAACACAGAGTTTGGGAACACACAGATTAGGGCTGCTTTCTGCCCCACCTTTCCAAAATGAATGCAAGCCTCAAACAGGGACCAACACACACACACAGGCACTACAGATACAGAAAAACTCACAAAAATCACACTGCACAATCACTGCAGACACAGAACTCATACAACACACACATACTGAAGGAAAAATATTCAACAGGTTCATAAATTATTACAAGTCATAAATTTTACACAGCAACAAAAATTCCAATTCCCCATCTCAGCTAGCTCAGGTTCGACCTGGGACACTCCTTCCACCTAACGTTTACACGTGCACACACCTTTCTTCGCACCCAGTTGGTGACTTAGACGGAGTTGCCTCGCTAAAAAATGCACCAAAAGGGCCACAAATCGCTTCGCTTAGGGGTTCTAAACCCCCGCGTCTCATTCACTCAGCACCATTCACTGGAGTGTCCACACACACCATTCACCATGCACAGAGTAAAATCACAGAAAAATTCTTAACCCCCTTCTCTCTCCTCAGAGAGGGCACCCCCCTTCTTTTCCCCCTTCCTGGCGGCCCTCACGGCTCACGGCCAGGCTCCTGGCGGCCCTCTATGGCTCACGGCCAGGCTCCGGTGGCAACTCTACTTGCACACTACCGGATTTTAGCGGCGGCCCTCTACGGCTCACGGCCGCTGCAGGATCGATCGCATCCCGCGCTTCCCCTTCCCTGGGAAGCTGCTCCCCCTGTGGAGCTTACCTGTCCTCTGCAGATCTTACTTCCCTTCCCCCCTGCGGCCGCTTTCTCTTTCTCCCGTCGCCTGCGGTGCAGTTTGGCTCTCCCCCTGGGGTAAGCCAGTCCCTTCCCACAAACAGGCAGGAAGCGCGCTTGGGGCCAGCAAACGCCAGACCAGGAGAGCCTTTTCGCTGTGCGGCGACGCCTCGGACTCCCTGTTTTCTCAATCCCGGGGAACAGCGAAGGGTTCCCGGCCAACGCACCACGTTATGGAGCCTTATTTGCCCCTACGGGTTCCCATTGTTGCGCCCGGTGAGAAAACATGGAAGCAGAAAAGACCTGAGGCTTCTGGCTTCAGAGAGAGAAAGATTTAATTTCTGCATGCAGAGGTACTTCGGTGTTTAGATAGCCAAGCAAGTACAAAACTAGCCAATTTTCAGACAGTTCTTATAGACAGTTCTCTGGCTTTCTTCCCACCCCAGAAAACTTCCTCTTGTCCATATAAGGAACATTTCCTGTTGTACATTTCTTGTTATACATATAAGGCAAAGGACATATAAGGCAAAAGAACATTTAGCCCAGTGTTGGTTCATGCGCACTTCCAGCAAGGCCACCCTATCTCTTGACCTAGGCAGTTCCTCTCTGCAAGGACAGTTCTACTCTCTGTGTAAGGTCTCTCTGTTATCTCCAGACACTTAGTAATCATCTGCCAGTGCAATGCAGATCAGAGTTCACAGCTTTACAGAGCAGTTTCATACAGAAAGCTTAACAGGGGCACTTTTATACTTAATACATTCACTGGACTAACAATACATTCAGGTGAATATATATAGGTTAGCTAATTAACCCCTTCCAGTTTTATCTTTTGCAAAACTGCCGTCTGTTTTCTCAAAGGCAGAGCGCAGGCAGGAGAGGGGGGCGGCGGTGGTGGTGGAGGAGGAAAGTATTCGTGGGCGAACAGAGAATGGAGCGCCCTCGTGGAGAACCGGGTGGTTTGTGTGTGTGTGTTTTCTTTCGTGTGCATGGAGAGTATCCGATCGGTGTTTGCAAAGAGTGTTCAACTTTGGGGGGGAGAGAAGAGGGACAAAAAAAGCATGAGAAATGCCTTCCAGGCACTCAGCTATGCAAAAGCGAGCGAGAGGTGAGGGAGTCAGGGAAGAGGATCTTTTGTTCGGTAACATTCTGCCTTTTCTCTCTGAATGGAGGTTCTTCTGTTGCCTCCTCCCCCCCCCACCCCGTCCGGCTTTCTTTAAAGGAAACACACACAAACCTTTTTTTAAAAAAAGATTTCGAAGGTTTCTCCTCCCAAAGCTGCTGTCTTTTTACTTTTACATGCTTCTGTTCCCTCTTGATCCCCAAATGGCAACTTTCCCAATTTTCTCTTTTGCAAACTCCTCCCCACAACTGCCTCCCACCCCACAAAGAAAAAAACCCCGATTTAAGAGGTTTCTCTTAAAAAAAAAAACAAAACCTGATTTCAGGTGCTTGTAAAATGACAACTTTTGGGGGGAGGGGGTGGATTTGTTTGGAGCAAAGCCGGGGTAATGCATGTATGGGGGGGCGAGTTCCTGTTTCTTTTGGAACAAAGAGAACTCTGTCTAGGCATCTGTCACTCAGTGAAAGAGACACAAAGAAACTTTTTTTGCGAGAGCGTTTCACGTCCCGATTGCTTTCAGCCCTTGGGTGCTGGGGACCCCTCTTTTTTCAGGGGGTGGGGAGGAGAGGAGGTTCCTGCTTATTTCGACCTTGCCACTTCGTCACCCCCTTCGAAGGGATTCTCACCGGTGAGAAAGAGACAGCCGGCTGCAAAATACAGAGATCCTTTCCCTGAATTAGAGATCCTTTCTTGCCTGAATTAGATCTCAATCCGGCTCTGCAGCAAAAGTCTCCTTCCACTATACTTTCTTTTTTCATCGCGTTCAGCTTGCCTCCTCCTGCGGTTTGCCTTATTAATCTTATAGCTATCAATTAAACCAGGAGGAAAAGTGCTGCCTTAATCTCTCGCCCCCCCCCCAAATTTAGGGTATGCATGAGTGACAGTTCACTCATTCCGGAAGATCAACTGTCTCCCCCCCCAGTTGTGCAGCTTCTCTCTCTCTCCCCTCCCCACCCGCTTCAGCAGCCCCCGCAAAAGACATAAGCAACAACACGGATCAAGCAGAGGAGCCAGAAGGCTCAGGTTGTAGCAAACGCTGGCTGTGGAGCGGGGAGGGAGAGGGATTGACAAAACCTTCTGCAGGGCAATGCAGACAACCTATGGCTAAGTTTCAAGTTATAGTTTGCTTACAAAAGATTACAGTTTTTTGTTTTTTAAAAGTAGAAAGGAAAACAGCTGAATAGGCTGTTCTGAAGGGAAATGTGCTGCGTTGCCTTTTCTAACAGCAAGAAATCCACACAGTAAGGTGTGTTTCCGACTTGCTGAAATGGATGTGAGCATTTCAGGTTGCAAACGTACTAGCCCAATCCAGTTCAGTAAATGGTCAAAATCAAACTATGGTTTGATTCTGCACATTAAGTTCAGCTACATATGGAGATGCCGGGGGGGGGGGTTGACAAAAAATTTTTGCCCCTGGGTACCAATTTACCTTGCTATGCCCCTGAGATCAGCCTGTAAGAAATCAACAAAGACAGATGCTTCAGTCTGCAACTGTTTCTGGGAACCATCAGCAAGCGAAACCTGTTTGCCTCCAGAAATTTCCTTGCAGTTCCGGACTTGGCCACAAGGGGTCACTAGATGGTGTGAAGCACCACTGTCCACCAACCAATGTTGCCTAGCAACTGGAACGTCCTTTAATGTATCCATGGCAGCAGCAAGATGACGTGGCCCTCCACCACCGGTGCCTCCACCCCTGCCCCTCTGCGCGCATTCCCAGGCTTGCCGGAACCTCTTATCTGAGCATTGACCTTGGAAACGCCTCTGGCTGGGCATTGGCTTTGCAGGTGGTCAGTCGAGTTGCAGAGAAAACAATGACGTGTGGTGGCATAGGCTTACACAGTAGACTCCTCTGGGGCTTTGCCTCTAGCCGCCCCCCCCCCACTCCTGGGAACAGGGCAGCCTCCAGCAGGACGATGGTCCCCCTCTCTGCGGCGCCTAGCCTCCTCTTCCGAAAGGCATCCAGCGACAAACTGCAGATTAAGATCTTGGACCGGCATCGCCTCCAGAGCAAGGTAAAGGCTCTCATATTGATGGTAAACAGAACTAAGCAAAACTAAGCTACCCACCTGTAAGCAAAACGTAAACATTCTGTTCCTCAGTATAGGCCAGACCCCCAAAGCCTCAGTTTTTCCAGTGTGGCTATCACCTCTGTGACGTGCTCCTGGACACTTTGTCTAGCCTGCAGCCTTAGGTCATACAGCTGCCTGGTAACGTGAATTCTGGCTCCAGCAGATTGCCTTATATAACATCTCTGCAAAGCCGACCAAATGGAATGGGCGTTGTGCAAATTAGCAATTAGGGGCAGTTGAGAGCCTTCCAGGGACATAATGAGCATTCCTCTGGCTCTTTCATCTCTGCGCTGGACAGCCTGAGCAGCTGCAGTGGCTGCAGTACCAGCTCCTGCTAGTGCCGCTACTGGAGCTGCTTGTATGCAATCCCAAAGCCCTCTGGCAACAAGCCAAGCTTGTGTTTTCACCTGCCATTCCAAGAAATTGTTCCCATTCAGTTTGTCGTAGGGACAGGTGAAGGATTCTGCACCACCCTCAGCAGCAGCCATGTCTCCCCCCGGGGCTCCACAGTACTCATGACTGTGTCCACAATACTCATGACACAGTACTCATGACTTCCTTCCCGGCTCCGGAGAACGGCCCCTTTCCCAGCAAGTGCCCTGCCTGACTTGGCGGCCCTCCCAGCTGGATGGATTTACTGCTTCTGGCCAGCAGCCCTTCCGTGCACCGATGCTTGCAGGCAGGCTAATTAAATGATCCATAACCTCTGCGCTTGTGAGGGGGCCGTTAGGTGGAAACCCTAAAGGCATATAAGGCGGCCACGAGCCAAGTGGATAACGAGCTCCCTCGGCCGATTGCCATCTTCCATCTTCAGTCCGATACGCTTCCTGATAAGTTGCGTAATTAACAGTCTTAGCAGAGATAACGCAGCTCGCCCATGGAGTATAATTAAGGCTTCTGGAGTCGATAGTCTTTTTCTAAGACTACTTTATTGCAGAAATATATATACATCACCCGGGAGCACACTCTTCCAGCATGGTGCTCGTAGCACACAGAAAATCAAAACTGTGACACAGAGACACAAAAGCAATACAAAACAGAAATGAAAACATCCAGCTAGGAACGTCACACCCTGTGCTGAGTTAACCCTGTGTTAACCTGATTCTCCAACACCCCCTCTCGTTCCTACGCTGGATGCCAATAGGCATAAAGGTTCACCTCAGACCAATCCCATCACAGAACACCTTGTGCTTGATGTTTCCCAGAGGTTTGGTGAACCCATCAGCCAGATTCTCCTGGCTAGGACAGTACCGCAACCTAATCATGCCTGTCCTAATACTCTCACAAACGTTTCTGAAACATATGTCCAAGTGTTTAGTTCAGGATTTGAACTGTCCTGACTCCGCGAGCTTCAGGCAGGGCTGATTGTCTTCCCAAACCGTGATGGGCAAAGAACAATCCCCAACGATCTCCTGAACCAAACACTTGTAGAACTCAAGTTCACGAACTGAGTCTGAAAGAGATGCAAATTCTGCTTCTGTGCTTGAAAGCGCTATCAGGCTTTGCTTCTTGGATCTCCATCCAGTCACAGACTCTCCAAACTTCACAACCATACCTGAAACAGACTTCCTGTCTGCCAAGTTGGCCCAGTCAGCGTCAGTGGAACACTGAAGCGCAGTGTCACCCTGCACTGACAGCCTGAGCTTGAAAGCTCTGGTATCCTGCAAATACCTCAGAATCCTCTTGATGCCATTCCAGGCAATCACACTAGGCTCTGCAGCCTCTCTACTGAGCAGGTTCGCTGCAAATGCAATATTGGGCCTAGACCACTGGGACAAATATAACAACGCGCCAAGAGCGGACTGAAAAATCTCTGGCCTTTGAAACTTGGGTGTCCCTTCAGCTTGACTGTCTTTCACAAAACAAATCCATAGGAGTCTTCGCACCTGCACACTCAGACATGTTGAACTTGTCTAGCAACTGCTCTATCTTACCTTGCTGGCTCAAAAGAAAACTGCCATCCTAAGATTTGGAAATCTCAACACCTAGGTACATGCTAACTGAGCCTAGATCCTTCAGCTTGAAACTCTGACCTAGCTCCTTGGCAAACTTCTGCACCTGTTCATCTGACTTACAAGCCAGAATGACATCATCAACATAAATCAGAGCCAACACCTGATGCATACCTGCCCCTTTCAGGTACAGGCAGCTATCAGCACAACTCTTCCTAAAGCCTAGCTTTACCAAAGCTGCATCAAGAGTCGAATTCCAGTTTCTAGCGGATTGTCTCAAACCATAGATGGACTTCCTCAATCTCCATACCTGACCTGACCACTCATCCTCAAAACCTGGCGGAGGTGTCATGTAAATCTCTTTCCTGCAATGGAGCATTCAGGTATGCAACATCAACATCGAAGTGATTTACTATGAACCCTCGCTGTGCAGCAACAGCTAACAACACGCGCAAGGTCTCACACCTGGCAGTGGGTGAATACACCTGTGTGTAATGCACCCCAGGTCTTTGCCCAAAACCTCTGGCGACTAGCCTAGCCTTGTACGGTGGTGCGCCACTAGCAGTGGGTTTCAGCCTGTAAACCCAGCGACAACTCACATCCTGCTGTTCTGCGGGTAGAGGTGTGGGAGTGAAGACTCTCAGAGACTTCATGGCATCCAGTTCCTTCAACATGGCATGCTTCCACTTCTCTACTTTTGCTTGAGGTAAACATTGCACCTCAGCATAGCTCTCTGGCTCAAACTGTGCAAATCCAACAAACACATTTGAGGCTTGATACCTATCAGGAGGTCTTGTGGTGCACCCTGTGCGCCTTGGCACCACAACAGCCTCTGTCTCAGAGCCAGACGAACTGGACTCTGTCTGTGAGTCCCTGTCACTTGGAGAGCCACCTAGCGACTTACTGCGCTTGCTCACACCACTTGTACCTGGTCTGAAAGTGGGTGACAAAGGAGACCTACTATGCTTGCGTGATCTGCTTGATCTGGCTCTATCTGAAGGAGAAGCACTCCTGGTCTCCTGCTTCACTACCCTCTTAGGAATTGCCCCCTCTGAAGCTGCAGTCTGTCTGGGGCCGGGCGTCTGTCCCTGACCACCAGAAGACCCGCTCTGCACAGGGGTTGGACCACTAGGAGGAGCCCCTCCTGTGGGTCCTGCACCACCACTGGCACCTCCAGCAGGGGCACCTGGCTGAGGGTCAAAATCCAACTCACTGAACATGTCTGTGAGCACCTCAGGGTTGCCATTAATCCTTTTCCAACCCTCTTGCTCACAGAAGTCAGCGCTCCTGCTCACCAACAAGCGTGAATGGTCACCTTGTGGATAAGCAAATTTCCATGCTTTTGAAGCCGGCTCATAGCCGCAAAAGATCATCTTCTGGGACCTAGGACCACCCTTTCTGCGCTTCTGTTTGGGAATCAAAACCCAGGCAATAGCACCAAAAGTCCTAAAGTAGTGTACTTTGGGCTTCTTGCCATACAGCAGAAAATGAGGTGTGGTTCCTATCACAGAATTGAACGTCTTGTTAAACGTGTGCGTGCAATATTTCCAGGCCTCCCCCCCCAGTAGGATTTTGGCAATCCAGAATCAAAAAGAATGGCTTCTACCGCCTCCTGCATCATGCGGTTCCTCCTCTCCACGACAGAATTACATTGGTGCGAATACCCAGCACTCAGTCTGTGTTTGATGCCCTTTGTGCGAAAGAATGCCTGCAAAGTAGACACCAAAAACTCAGAGCCCCGGTCAGTCTGAAAGGCCTTGACACGGGTGTCAAATTGCAGTTCCACCGCATTTACCCATTCCTTGACCGCGTCTGCGGTTTGCCCCTTGTCTCTGAGCATGATCGACCATCCAGCCCTCGAAAAATCGTCAACCATCGAGAGAACCCATTTCTTCTTACCAAGGTTTTCCACAGGGAAAGGTCCACAGAGGTCTGCATGTACCAAAGCAAAAGGCCTAGTTGAAACCCTGTCAGAGGATGGGTAACTACACGCATGGGTTTTAGCTTTCTTACAAGCAACGCAGTCCAGATACTTAGAACACTCTGCCATTTTGCAGCCTTCAGCATAGTCTACTTGCTTGCGTACGTATCCAAAGTTCATATGCGCAAAGCGTCTATGCCACAAGTGCATGCAGTTGTGGTGCATGGGAGTGTTAGCACACTGCGCCTGGACTTCAGCAGCTGCAACCTCCCCAGCGTCACCAACCTGAGCCTCATCCGAGGCCTCATTACCTGTTTCCAAGACATACAGCCCATTCCTGCAAGGCACTTCAACCAGCAGCTTCCCATCTCTGGAGATGGAGCAAACTTGGTTGTCAAACACGACTTTGAAACCTACTGCATTTAGGGCTGAAACAGAGAGTAAAGCGTTAGGCATATCAGGCAATACAAACACATCAATCTCAGTATTCAAACAAGGCATAAAGAAAACACCAGCAGTGTCTATGCGTCTTTTGGAAGAGTCAGCCAATGTAACAGTCTGTCCAGTCTCAACTTCTCTGCAGTTCCGCAGTTGAGCTGTAGATGGCACTATGTGCCGGTTAGCTCCAGAGTCAACAATAAACTTCTGGACTTGTCTGGCTGTTGCACTTCCCACCATTGCATACGTAGCAGCCACATGGGAAATTCCAGAGTTGCCTGTTCCTCTGACGCGTGATCCTTTGCCCCCTCTCTTCCCTCTCCTTATCTGCCGGTCTC
>OFHU01003948.1:600000-834228 GCA_900245905.1 Lacerta viridis
TAACTGTGCCCCTGAAGGACCAGGTGCGCAGCCTGGGAGTCATTTTGGACTCACAGCTGTCCATGGAGGCGCAGGTTAATTCTGTGTCCAGGGCGGCTGTCTACCAGCTCCATCTGGTATGCAGGCTGAGACCCTACCTGCCCGCAGACTGTCTCACCAGAGTGGTGCATGCTCTGGTTATCTCCCACTTGGACTACTGCAATGCGCTCTACGTGGGGCTACCTTTGAAGGTGACCCAGAAACTGCAATTATTAATCCAGAATGCGGCAGCTAGACTGGTGACTGGGAGTGGCCGCCGGGACCACATAACACCGGTCCTGAGAGATCTACATTGGCTCCCAGTACGTTTCCGAGCACAATTCAAAGTGTTGGTGCTGACCTTTAAAGCCCTAAATGGCCTCGGCCTCTGGTCCTGTATACCTGAAGGAGCATCTCACCCCATCATTCAGCTCCGAGGGCCTTCTGGCAGTTCCCTCACTGCGAGAAGCAAAGCTACAGGGAACCAGGCAGAGGGCCTTCTCAGTAGTGGCGCCCGCCCTGTGGAACGCCCTCCCATCAGAGGTCAAAGAGATAAACAACTACCTGACATTTAGAAAATACCTGAAGGCAGCCCTGTTTAGGGAAGTTTTTAATCTGTGATATTCTAATGTATTTTAATATTTGTTGGAAGCTGCCCAGAGTGGCTGGGGTACAAATATTATAATATTATTATTAATACTTCTGAACTTAAAGAACATTAAGAAGAATCCTGCTGGATCAGTAGATTCACTAATTATGAATCTGTTCTTTGGAAATTCTTGATATTGTCCATCCACAAAAAAGATTAGAACTTTTATCTGTAGCATAAGTTAGGCAGGTTCTTTTTATCTAAGGAAGACCATTACCATCGTGCCAACTAGGAGAATCACATCCTTTCTGTGGGGTTGCCACTCTTAAGAATATCTGTTGTCTCCATGAATGCCGGCGGGTCCTCACAGGACTTTCATGGATAGAAGCCGCTTCATCTGACTTGGGCTTGTAGTCACTAAAATTAGAAGGATTGTCAGAACCAGATTTGTCTATCGTTCCGGTAAAAACTGTAAAATGAAGTTAACTGAAGTATGTTTTGCAATCAATCAAACAGAATGAGCAAATCCTCCTAAGTATTTGCAGCAACAAAGAACAACCACCAATTCTTCATGTAATAAGCAGGCCACTTTAGAGAAATGCTGGGCCCACGTGAAACTAATTATTTAATTTGAGTTAAGTTGCTAGCGCTACCCCTTTCACCCAAAATACCTCTGACAAAAACAGCCCATGGAGAGTCTTGTGCTCTGAACCCTGAACATCCTTTTATAAAAATGAAGCAGTGGGAGTGAGAGGTAATATAAGCCTCCAAGAAAGGCCTATGGGTTCTTTTTTTTTTACTCTCCCCCCCATATTTTTATCGTACCCCTAGTTTTGTGGAAAAAAGCTACAGCATAACCCCCCCCACACACTTTCTTGATTATGCGGCAGCATCCCCATAAGGTGACATCCTAAGTCATCAAACTCCAAATCACTTTCCCAGGTTCTGCAAATCCGGCCACAAGTAGAACATTCTTCCACATAGTCAGTATTACTGCAACTTTCTTGCAATGGCTTCGCTTATGCTGGTGACCCTTAACCATTGGAACCCCGCTGCTTACCATTTTCTTCTCAGGTAAACTGTTGTCGTCTTTCCAACTAAAGTTCTTTATTTTCTGTTTGTCATTTTGAGTCAAACTACTATGAGATGCATTAATCATGCTTTTAGAAAGCTGTCCTTAACACTGCTGCTTTTTCCTTTGAAGAAGGAAAAAGCTGCTATTTATCTCCAAAGGAAATGCGAAGAGCTTTGTCATGTGGATTCACAGTGAGCAAGGTGGGGCAGATAGGAAACTGGTGAGAGACTCCCCTCCAGATTGGGAAAATGGCACCAAATCAGGGCCTGCGGCTGCATTTCCTCCAAAATAAAAGCGGCAGCATTAATGAAATGTATACTTTGGCCCTTTGAGAGAGTTTCTGAACGCACAGTAGGTAGGGAGGGTTCGTGTGGAATGTGAGAAACTACAACTTTGACCCACTCTGCTCACAAACAGCAGTAACTGAAAAGCTACTGAATAAGGACGGCAGCTTACTTTATAAGAATCGCTGCCATCACATAACTTTAGAAAAGCCATGGTCCTCACATTATCTATATTATTTATAAATATGAATAATACACACTGAAGTGAAATGGCTTTTTAAATAAATGACCACACCAACCACATTTGAACAATTATAACTTTTAACAATTCCCACTGCAGTCTGAGACAATGTTTCTTAAACAATCACAGATTTTTCAGCTGCAGGAAGAGAACCCTACCTTTTTGTGTTCCTAAAGTCAGAGGTGTTATTTTCATCTACAGGAGCCAGAAATTTTAAGAAGTTTGGCACAGAAGAGGAAGAGTGAAGCTTTTTCCGTAGAGCAGAACGGTAGGAGGTGCTGAGAGCAGTTGAAAGGGGGAATTTCAGAAGGAGGAAGTGTAAGTATACCAGGTGAAATTGAGAACAAAAACACAAAACAGAAAAAAAACTGATCAGTATTAAATCAGAAAAAATAATAATACTTGTAGGTGTTAAAACAAGTAACAAACCAGAAAAATAAAACTTGTAGGTGTTAAAACAAATAACAAGAAATCAAAGGCTAACATTGCAAGACATTTTAAGTCTCTTTAGGTCTTTATTCCAAATCAGCAATGAATAGGAAACCTCACTTCTTGGACTTTTGAATCAGTGGGAGGAGAAATCACCTTGGCTTTCACCTCCCCCTCAGAAATGAGTGGGGCAGCAGTGGTTTCTTTCGGGTTGGTCTCATGAAATGGAAGGGAAATGTGGCAGGAAAATCACCAAATATGATGGTTTGTGTAGGGCTGCCATGTGACCCTTACATGAAATTTACTTGAATTAAGAAGATTTAGGCTGGATCCATGGAATTTTTTCCTAGCACCAAATGTGCAGCAAACAAATGCATTTTAACTTTCTTCCTCTCCTGGCTTCTTGATGAAATAGTCATGAGAGAGTCATCAGGTGGACATTTAAGGTCAATCTGTTCCCACTGCTTTTCTCAAGCTTTGCAATAGCATAAAGGTAAAGGGACCCCTGACAGTTAAGTCCAGTCACGAACGACTCTAGGGTTGCAGCGCTCATCTCGCTTTACAGGCTGAGGGAGCCGGCGTACAGCTTCTGGGTCATGTGGCCAGCCTGACTAAGCCGCTTCTGCAGCACACGGAAACGCCATTTACCTTCCCGCCTGAGCGATATCTATTTATCTACTTGCACTGTGTGCTTTCAAACTGCTAGGTTGGCAGGAGCTGGGACCGAACAACGGGAGCTCACCTCGTCACGGGGATTCGAACCGCTGACCTTCCAATTGGCAAGTCCAAGTGGCACAGTGGTTTAAACCACAGCGCCTAGTAAACAATAATCTGAGTGTGGGATAATGACACTACAGGGAAGCTTCAAAAGATGCACCTCAGAGTAGGGAAAAAGTCCACTCCTGTTCCTCAAACTACATAGCCCACCAAAGGTTGTGAGCACTTTATTTTTACTTCCACATAATTAAGGAAAAACCTCAAATGAAGCACGAAAAGTACATCCATATAGGTGAAAGCATGAAACCACTGGGGTTTCTGGTGGTTTTTATGTTTTGAAATGTTCTTTAATATGCGGATCATAAACAAACTCCCCACATCTCTTCTCTCACCTCTTTGGCACAGCATGCCCACTTTGTTCTCCACTTGAATTATGCCTAAAATGTTTAAAGAAATTGGGCGAAGAGGCCGAGGGATTAAGACGAGCTGGAGGAAGAGGAGGAGGAGCCGGTGATGACTGATCGGAAGAACTTTTAGAGCTGCAGCCAGGTGTGTTCATATTTTACAAGGAGGGTTCCAGCAGGGAAGATTAAACAAAAGGCAAGACAGAAAGAAACGTGACAAATCAAAGAAAACATTGAATATTTACAGATAAATTGTAAACGGATAAGAACATTGGCAGGATTACTGTAATAATCTGCAGTTTGATAAGAGTATATATTTAAAGTAGATGAATAAATGAGCAAATTAAGTTAATTTGGATATGCAGAAGATATTAAAAATTTAAGGAACTGCAGAAAGAGGGGGAAGGAAGTCAAGTTTTGAAATGTTAAAGTGATTGTAAAATTAGTGAAATGTATAAATCTGAAAAGCATAAATAATTTTTTTAAAAAGACAAAAAGAAAAGGGCAAAGAGCTGAATAAAAAAAAAGATGCACTACATCACTGCCTTTGTATTAACCATGTTAAATAACAGCACAGGCACCAGGGACAATGAGAGTGCTCTTCCATTGATTCTGCCTCCTCCATGGTGCCTGGCCTAACCAAAAAGATCTTCTGATGTCCCCAGCAGGAAGGCAGACATATGACAATCAAATAGGCAGCAAACACAGAACAGCGCTTTACTTCTTGGAGTGGTCCTCTTCTAGCCCTAAACAAGCCAAGATTACCTGGCTCATTTTCTCAACGCTTATGTGAGCAACAGGAGCACAGCTTCCAAGACCCTGGGGAAGGCTTTGCAGTCCAGAAAGGATGATTGCTGGTTTCTCCTACATGTATTTCCCAGCCTGCATCAGGCCTTGAGTTGTCAACAAGGTTTTATTGCCAAGGCTTTGACATATGGATTCTGAACAATTTCCATGCCCATCAGCAACCACACCCAACAGACCAGGGGATAATGCAGGGTCAGGACTGTTGATGCAATATGTATAGCGGAGGGACGCCTAAACATTTTGAAACATGTTAATGCTCTTTTGGAGGATGCATTTCTGGTGTCATTCTAAGGAGCTAATGTGGGAAGAAGTTCCCTTGAAGTATTGCGTAATTGCAACACAAACGCAGGATCAAGTTCCTAGCAAGCTCAGTTATCTAAATAACCTTGTATGAAATAATAATAATAATAAATCTGAATTTAAGATAATCACTATTCTGGATAGCAGGGAACATTAAAGTGATGCACACCTTCGTTGGTTTTTGCATAACCAAAGTTCAGAGCAAAGAACATTTGACTATATGCGCTTGAAGCAATGGAAGTATATATAGTCTATATTTAAAGTTAAACTTAGCAAGTCTTTTTTTTAAATAAAAAAACCTAACCCCTATTTTCTCCCTTACTCCCCAAAACTTTACCAACTCTGTAACATGCAAGCAAAAGCAATACAGCAGTGCCCTATGTCAAAAAAGTTGAGATAAAAGATAAACTGTGAAATAAAACATTCTAAGCAAGTCAGCTTTTACTGAGCAAGCAGCAGCAGGTTGAAAATAGCGTTGTGGCGAAGTGATACTGATGAACAATTTGCAAGTCGATAGCTGTAATTGCTAAAGCCCTCTAGATATAACAAGCAACAAGGTTCAAAGAAAGGACAAGGAAACCAACCCAAGCCATAGAACCTCTTTCTTTCACTCTTCCTCCTCTTTATGCCACTTCTGGTATGTGTAAGGAAGAAAAAGTGATTTGGCACAAATCCCAATTTGTAATAGTCTAGATATTCCTGGCAAACCAGCGTAAACCAGCATTTTTAGCAAAGCAACACAGCTAGCATGTGCAAACATTTAGAAAACGTATGAAGCGTACTGACACAAGAATATGAGAAGTGAGTGTTGATCAGCAAATATAAAAGCATTTCATGCAATCGACTGGGCAAAATAGGACAGGGCCCCAATCTCTATCAGCAAATAGAGGAATGTATCCCTCCTCCTGCCCAATTTACAAGTATTTGTAATCACTAGATATTTGGCCTTCGTTTCAGTAGGTACTATCCAAACTTCCCATACTGTTCTTGGAAAGGAAATGGCACACATTTTCTTTGGTTGCATGCACTTCCCTAACAGACGATAACAGGAAAACACCTGCAAGTAACACAGTCCATGCATGGATTCTAGTGTCTGAATCATGGACCTTGATACAAATATTCCTTAAAGTCTAAGAGCCAATTCATATTTCCCAATGCGTAGGAGCACTAATGTGACAGAGAGGGTGTCAAAGGTTTCAAATGATGAGTTACCCCAAGACTTTTTGATGTTTCATTTTTAAAGCATCCTTCTATGGAAAAATACTTTGTCACATTATCTGAGAATTTTAACATTTATGTCCAGAAACATGCTATGGTTGGATATATGAGACGGACTTATCCAGAGATCTCATTTTCTCTAAAAATGGACATAACCTTAAAACATTTAGCCAAAATTTCTCCCCCAACAGCATCCTGTTTTAAACTTAGCCTTACTTTTGTTGGTTTGGAGTCTCTGTGCTCACCGAATGATACCTCATAAGTTTCCTTTGGGGAACAGTCGGAGATGCTTCAGTGGGTTCTGAGGCTTCCTGGCTTTCAGTTGGCACATGGGTCAGAGTATTAGCTCGTCTTCTAAATCCCTGGTAAGCTGATTTTGCAGATTGTTCAGTAGACAGGCTTTCTAGCTCACTTGAGATATCACCTACAGATCCATTTGCCTTGAGGGGGCTCTCTGGGGGAAGGTCTTCTTTCTCAAACAGAGATGTTTCCTGTCAACATAAAATATATGCACATATAATTAAGCATGGCATAGAAGTGATAAGTGTTATGTTTTTCAGGCTGCTCTGCACGTATCATATATGCTTTACAGCTGCACTTCTGCAATTTCATTTCTCCATCGTCTGCATGTATAGTTCCAATGAGATTTCATTCGTGTTTGGGAAGCCCAGAAGCGTTCACCAAGAATATGTTATTCATACGCTACAGATCATAAGCTTATCCGAACATGAATTGAACCATGAACAAAATACTCATGCTGCAGAAGGTAAGTCTGACCTGGAATGGGAGATGTACAGGAAGTTAAAAAGAAGGGGCTTCCGATTCTGCTCTGCCTTAATGGAGGCAGCCCCCACGACAGCAGGAGATCGTTGGCAAAGGGAAAATCTTGCAAATTCCCCCCAGGACAGGGGGGGGAGTAAGGCTTCACTCGCAGTTCGCAAATTCCTCCCTGGCTCTCACTCCAGGGGGCTCATGGGTACCTGGGGCGGCAGGGAGGCGCTGAGTGCAAAAGCACTTCGCCTGCCGAAAACCCTCCAATGCTGCCATTAAGAAGCAGAGGTTCTTCTGTTAATTAGAGCTTAATTGGACTAAAGTACAGGCACATGCTAGAAGAGATGAGATCACAAACTGCGGAACAAACCAACTGCAAGGACTTTAAGGTTTGAACTTGAGATAAGACTTCATTCGGTGCAAAAGATGGTGGGGGGAGGGGAGTCTACAGTTTCTTTATTTAAAGTTTTCTTCTCTACATTTATGATTCAGCAACCCTCCTCTGAATGTTAGTTCAAAATATATTTGTACAAGCAAGGATAGAAGAAATTGGATTATAAATATGGAATATAACATCAAATGGAACTAGTTACAAGTAGTTAGCCGTGTTGGTCTGCCATAATCAAAACAAAATAAAATAAAAAATTCCTTCCAGTAGCACCTTAGAGACCAACCAAGTTTGTCTCTAAGGTGCTACTGGAAGGGATTTTTTATTTTCTCAAATGGAACTGTGTGTGTAAAAAAAGGAAAAAGGGAGGGAAGCTCTATTTTGCAAAAGGTTTACTCTTCCCCATCCTTTATTATTTACGAAGTGAACTGAATAATGCTAAGAAGACTTAGAATGTAATTTAATTGGAAGTATAATTGCTCATATATCTTCAGTTGGAAGGAAGGATGAAAGGAGTCTGTGAACTGCCAAGGAACTGATAAGGTTCTTTATTGAGTCATCTGCAGTTTGACAGGCCGCTCTTCTTCCCAGGCTGAGAGGAAAAATGGTGACAACAGGTAATTTACTGGGACAGAGTGACTTTTGCAGCTGTTGTTAAAGTTGCAAAACAACGAGGCACGGGATGGAGTGATAAGAGAAATTTCTTGAACAACAATGGGCTATCAGCTCCATCCAAGGCATGATGGATAACAGCAACAACTGAGGGAAAGAAGGACATAACATCTTACAAGGACAGGAAGGAACACCACAGACAGAATTGGCACACACAGGAAGAACAAGGATATACTTTGAGTTCCTCACTTCTAATTTTATAAATCATTTAATGTGTCAACACGAATAGAAGTTATTAATATTGCAGTTGTTATATAAGGGATTACAGTGGTCCCTCGACTTACGAAAAGAATAGGTTCCAAAACAGCTTTCGGAAGTCGAAATATTTGTAAGTCGAAGATCGCCATCTAGCGTCGAAAAAAACATTGCAAGTCGAAAAAACCGCATTAAAATCTTCGTAAGTAGAGGTATTGTGCCGCCGCTTTCCCTTCGTAACTCGAAATTTTCAGAAGCAGCGGCCATTTTTTTTAGCTCCGGGACCCGTTCGCAACTCAAAAATTACGTAAGTCGAGTTGCTTGTAAGTCGAGGTACGACTGTATTATTATGACCAGAATGTAATTGAAATTAATAAGATTTTGGAATGCAGAAATAAAGAAAATCATCAAACCATCAAATCTAGCATGCAGGGGGCCACTTTATCTAAATTATATAATTCGGTATTTGAACGATTGGTATTATTAATTGTATTATAAATTGGTATTGTTATAATGAGGTTATTATTGGAGTGTAATTGAAAACTAATCAAAATTATTATTTAAAAAAGGAAGTTAAAATGAAGGGAACTGCAGGCCCTAGGTTTTTATATAACCTGTCAATTAAGTGTCTGAGATGACTAAGAATCCTATCCAGATGATCAAGTAGGTATGTTTTGTAAACTTTTAGATCAATGATGTGCTAGAAATTATACAGTTGTGACTTACAGAAATATGAGCAGCCAAGAGAGTTATAGAGCCTGTTTATGATAACAAATATAATTGTTCATTGTTTTCAAAATAAAATTCAACACTGTTTACCTGGTCACCTGTCTTTTAGGAAATAATATTAAAGACTATAACATATATTGTTACTTTTTATGTTTTGACATTCACTTACTTTACTTGTTGTGCTTTGTGTGCTAGATAAGGAGCTGTCCAAATCAATACTTCCAGAACTTTCCAGTTGACTTTTGGCTTTATTCCCCTACCAAGAAAATCCTCATATTATATAGGCACACATATATCAAGAAATCTGAAAATTCATACAATTCCTTGCAATAACCCCCCAAAGTTCTCACTGTGCTGAGATCATTATTAAATTTAATTTCCTGAGTGGACTAAGAATAGCCTTGCTCTGCATAAGAAACAGCAGTCTCCTTCAAAAAGGTCACTCACACTGATATTTACAAGCAACTTGGAAACTAACAAAAGCATGACCGCCAAGTACTAATTTAATAAGTGAACCTTTTACGTAGTCATCAATGTTTTTCATTCCTTTCTATTTTAAGAAATCACCAATCAAATTACTGGATATCTGCACTATGTTAAAAAATTCTTTCAGTTAACATATACGATGCCATCAGACACAAGATAACAAAATTAAAGAGCCTTACCCGAGATAAAATACTGTCTAATGACTCCGTCAGTGATCTTTTAGCCTTGCTCTTCAACATATCCAGTCTGAACCGGGGTGTGCTGCTTGGCATCTCATTTCCCATGGCCTCTACTGATGACTGTGACGTCTAGAAAGTTAAAATAACATTTCTTTAAAAAGAGAGAATAAGGACAAATAGAACAAGTTTCCATAGAACACATCCTTCCATGTTTTCTAGAAGTGTCACACAATTTGTATGACGCCCGTTCTGAACTAACTTGGAACAAAAAAAGTTCTAAAAGGCTAAATATTTGTTACACGGATCAGATTTCTCCCCCTTACACAAGGAAAGGAAAGTTTTCCCCTCCGTTCATATTAGCTCCCACCCCAAAATATGTCCTAGACATAGCAATTTGGATTGCATTTATTTCTTGTGTACAAGTTTCTGGGCAGTCAGAACTGAGAGACAGGTGGTTGAGGCATCCTTCATGGGGAAAGAAAGTAGTACCTCCAATGAAATGTAAAGTCTGTATCCAATTACTGGAGAAGATGGTTGCCAGATGAAAGTATTCAGGGTCAAATATGTATGGATGCTTGCATAAAATAATGGTAAAGGTTCAAGTGGGCTTGCACTTATGTTGCAGTCTACTGTTCAATTCAGTGCACAGCTACTGCCACAGGAGAGCATTCTGCTTAAACTAATGTTGCTTTCTCTCCTCCTTTGCAACGGCACCTATTCACCACTCAGAGCAATGTCAAAATAGACACTTTGCTGGTCAACTTCTTGCTGGTTGAGGTAGCCTGCACATGCTAGTTATCTAAGTGCAAGGATTTAAATTTTCAAAATTTCATTTTTAACTCATGATCCATTTATATACCACTTTGCTATATATATGTGTCAGGGAACTGTCCCCGGCTCCAGTGCAGGGTGGTGGAAGGGCTCTCGGGATGCTACAGAGAGCCCCAGCCCCACCTGACCAGCAGCACCTCCTCTTCCAGCGGAGGAAGCAGTGATGTCTCTAGTGGGGAGGGGCATGCAGCTCAGAGGCTTGAGAGCAGAGGCTCTGGGGATGTTGGAGAGACCCTGCACCCCCCTCGCTCAGCGGGCGAGGAGGGAGACACGCCATTTCCGTCGCCCCAAGTGCAGAGGGGTGAAACGCAAGGAGGGGAGGCAGAGATTTCGGATACCGAAACTCTTATGTTGGGGTCCCAGCCGGAAGGGGCCACTCCCAGATTCTGCTAGCGACTGATACGGTCATGTTTTTCAGCACTCTGCACTGTAAATAGTTTGCACAATAAAACTGTTAAAAGACAGTTCGGACTCATGCCTGCTTACTCATGAGCAACCCAACACGGACCTGACAATATAAAAACATCTCAAAGCAGTTGACATACTCAATAAATTAAAAAAAACAACCAACACATCAAATAATTCACACAACAAAATACATGCGAGTTATACAGGGCAGCATTTAAATATGTGATCCTCCCAGGAGGGCTGTGCCACATGTTTTCAGAAAATATAGATCAGGTCTCATGTGCAGACCTTTTTAGAAAAGGCATTTTCATTTTATGCACCAATAGATCTTCTCCAGCAATAAGAAAGGGGGGGGGATTCAAACTACAAGAAAGAAGATTCCACCTAAACATTAGGAAGAACTTCCTGACAGTGAGAGCTGTTCGACAGTGGAATTTGCTACCAAGGAGTGTGGTGGAGTCTCCTTCTTTGGAGGTCTTTAAGCAGAGGCTTGACAGCCATCTGTCAGGAATGCTTTGATGGTGTTTCCTGCTTGGCAGGAGGTTGGACTGGATGGCCTTTGTGGTCTCTTCCAACTCTATGATTTTATGAGAGAGAGAATTTACAATTGCCTACCTGCTTGGCTTCACTAAGGTGGATATGATCCTTTTGCTTTTCCTCATACATAACTCTCAGGACAGAGATTATTAACTCATTCTCCTTCTGTTCATTTCTTGGCCTTATTTTCTGCAATAGGAAAAAGGGAACATCTATATTAGCCATCCAGATTTTGCCCTATTACTTAAATTTTGTCAGCACATTGTACGGTTAAATTTCTGCTTGTACCCTACAATACCAGTAGATGGCAACAACATCACAAAGGAAACAAATTTAGCTAGCAAAAAACAAACAAACAAACAAACTCCAAAAACAAAACCCAAGAAAAAAGGGTTACACTGCCCCATATAAATAAGTAAATAGGTGATTCACAGTGGAGTGAAGATACAAAGCGGGATCAAGGCAAAAATAAATAAATTCCCCCCTTGACAGATTTAGATAGAAAATTTCCAGGTAGAAGAATTATTATTATTTTTTTAGAAATTTACTTACAGCCTTTTAATTTATATATGAGATTTCAAGATATGACTACAACAAGAGAGGACAGCTTGCCATGTAACATCGAAGTGGAGGTGGCCCTGCTGTTTTGAGAAAAGCAAGCCCTGTTGGGCTTCTAGCTGTAGTTTCACACTTCTTTGGACAAGAGCAGATATACTGACTACAGAAGTGTGTGAAGTTAGTTCCTGTGATCAGTTGCTTCTATTATTAATTGCCAAGGAATGCCGGAAGCAGCAATCCCAGCTCCCAATATTAATCTAGTGGCCTCCATAAGAAATCTCTCTCTCTCTCTCTCTCTTTTACAATTTCCAACATTTTAAAAAGAATTTCCAGTATTTTTCACTAGTGAGCCAAAGGTCTGTTGTTGTTTCTTTTGATCCACCATAATAAATATTTGAGTACGTTGAAGGACATGTTCCCTATTCCACCCCACCCCCTCCACAAGAAAAAGGCAAGACAGTTACCTGAACTTCTTCAAAGACGGAGGCCTGCTCCTGGTTGTTCAGCGTTGTTAGATGTTTTTGGATTTCTAGTTTAGTTTTAGAAGGATGTAACCCTAACAAGTAACAAGGCAAACAAATATAGGGTAAGCAAAATGATTTTAGACGGGTTGCATCTGACTACAGTCAATTCAGAGTAGACCCACTGAAGTCAACAGTTTTAAGTCCGTCACATCTACTGAATACAATTGTTCTTTTCTGAGTATTATCACTTAGTTGGATACAATCCAATGACAATACCTGGCCAGGCAATATTCACAAAGTCATGTCCATCTAATATAAGCTTTCCAGACTACACTCACCACACTAAGGTGAAAAGCAGAGAAGCCAAAAAAAAAAAAAAAAAAAACCCTGAAGTGACTGTGACCACAATCTATGCTTCCACAAGCAAGGAAAAAGAATAAGCTCAGAACAGGAAGAAGACCCAGATAGCAGTCAATCACTGGGGGCTTGGTTATGGATGCCACCTGAACAAATCCTTTGTGCCTGCTGGAACTTGGAGGAAGAGAACCAAGTGGAGACATTTTGTTTGATGCTAAGCAAACTGCACTGGTTTAGCTATAGCCAAAACAATCTTCCAACCAGACCTTTAAGCTATGAGGGACAATCCCTTTTGAAGTTTAAAAGAATCCTAGGTACAGTCGTACCTTGGAAGTCAAATGGAATCCATTCTGGAAGTCCGTTTGACTTCCAAAATGTTCGGAAACCAAAGCACAGCTTCTGATTGACTGCAGGAAGCTCCTGCAGCCAATCGGAAGCTGCGGAAGCCCCGTCGGATGTACAGCTTCCAAAAACAGTTCGCAAACCAGAACACTCACTTCTGGGTTTGCGGCGTTAGGGAGCCAAAACGTTCAAGAACTAAGCTGTTCGAAAACCAAGATACGACTGTATACCTTATACTTTTTAAAAAACAAACAAAGACCCTTTTTTGGGCTTGCAGAAAAACAAAACAAAACAAAAACCTCAACAACACCCTCTTGGGCTATTTTGCCCCCCAGTTTTTCTATCCAGCACATGTAAGTGTTGAAAAATATATTTTTAGTATTTTGGACCTTGTAATATGCAAATATTTGCCAGACAAGGACTTTTCTCCAGACTTCTCAAGTACTGCCCAAGTAGCAAAGTTGTTTTTAAATACACATAGTTTGGCAAAGCACTTCATGCTTGATTGTTTACTTAGCAATAATCCATACACTTTAAAAAAAAAGCAAACATGTACCATGCTGCATAATTCCTACCTTCTATCCTTTCACAGAGTTTATGCAGGCACTGCATAGGACATCCTTCACAGAGTTGGACTTGTGCTTTGGCAGTTTGTTGTATAGCAGCTACTGTGAAAGCCTGTTTCAAAGTCATCATGATCTCATCAACCTGGAGCAAAGAAAACTAGGGGTGAAGACCTAGTATTTAAGAAGGCTAAAGAACAATGTATTAACTGCTATACTATATTAGCCCAATAGTGACAAGTATCAAGCTTCAGAGAAAATAAGAACCCTATATAGAAGACATTCTATGTCCAGCACATCTTTCTTTTTGTTTTCTAAAGGTTCTTACCAGAGCTTCATCTGTACATTGAAACACGTAACAAACGAAATGGAAGCCTCCATTTTCCGAAGGCTCTCTGCAGATAAATCCAAAGTGATCCACATGTCTAATTCCCTGCAATAGAAACAATTATATCAAAGATTCATAAAGGCTAGGTAAAGACTTGTAATTAGTCCGCTAAGCCAGTGTTTTTCAACCACTGTTCCGTGGCACACTAGTGTGCCGCGAGATGTTGCCTGGTGTGCCGTGGGAAAATTACTTTATATATAGTCAATATAGGCACAGAGTTAAATTTTTTAACATTTTCTAATGGTGGTGTGCCTCGTGATTTTTTTCATGAAACAAGTGTGCCTTTGCCCAAAAAAGGTTGAAAAACACTGCGCTAAGCAGCATCTTGACATACAAACTTTTGTGAAAGGCTTGCAAAATAAATATTAACTGCAGGAAAATAAAAGTAATCCATTGGGAAATAAAAAATATACAGTCATACCTCATGTTACGGCCGCTGAGGGTTATGTTTTTTTAGGTTGCGCTCCGCGCCAAACCCAGAAGTACCAGAACGGGTTACTTCTGGGTTTCGACGCTGCACCCATGCGCAGAAACACCAAATTGTGGCAGACACGGTGCTGCGGGATATGAATACTGTGTGTTGCGGATGTGCCTCCGTCATGGATTATGTCCGTAACCTGAGCATCCACTGTACACACACACACACACACACACATATATATTATACAATGAAAGCCCAAGATTGGCAAATCTAAACTGCCTCAGCCCAGTGAATCTTGTGTTTGGATTACACTGTTACTTAGTTGCATTTGATTTGTACTGAGACCAATGGGACGCAAGTCCTGACTTAAGTCCGCCGGTTTTAATGGAAGTTAAGTGAAGCTAATGTAGTCTGGATCTGATCCAATCCATTTCTAATTTCTAATGAAGAGATTAACATGTTTTTTAAAAGGAGAGAGGGAAAGAAGAGAAACAGAATATCAATACCATTGCTTGGTATGGATCTCAGTGCCCAGAGCTTGACATAAAAGTAATCAATAGGATGAGTGGTGGAGTGGCATTAAGCCCAGAGAGCCATGTAGTGGATGACATTTCAAAGAGCAGCCTTCAAGTTTCCATTTTGCTCATGGGAAAAAAACACAACCCCTTCCTTCTGTCAGCAGTCAAGTTCCCAAGATATTAAATGGAGAACAACCAGCCAATTGCTTTTAAAAACATGAAAGCACATAAACTAATTTCTTCACCAACAGACGAAGTTAGGCCCACATGTTGCTGATCATATGGCGGAGTTGACAAAATATTTGGAGAACTTTAAAAAAACAACAACCCTCAAACATCACTTGCTCAACTGAGAAGAGACTCTGGTGGAGCTCCCTGCTTCAGTAAGTGCTGGTGCATGTGAACCCCATGCCCAGTTCTTAGCTGAGCTAAGATGCTTCCCACCTCCTGGAGTTCTTAAGGCATGCTGCTGACAAAAAGGCCCAGTTTAGATTTGAAGATGGGGTAAAATCAAGAAATGAGAAAACTGCACGTCTCTAATTGAAAGTTGTGTTGCATTATGGAAGCTTTAAAGCTTTAAGTCTAAGATGCCCAGGAGCCCAACAAAACATAACATGATTAAGAAATGGAGACTCTCTTGACTTGGCACAGATAACAAGAAGTAATCGGGGTGAGGCAAAGATGAATGAGTTAGGCAACAAAGAAATACAGGAGACATTGCTTATGTAACATAGAATACCCCTAGTTCTAGGATTCAATGTAATTCAAGGCCAGTAAGATTGCAACACAGTATGGCAGTAAATACAGCTCCCAAAATAATAGTATTTCTAGGTACAGTTTTGGGCATATAGGCAGATATTGTTCCCATGTGGCCTTGGAACACTCAACGTTAAAACATACAGCACAATTGTTGAGGAATGAATGATATCCATGAGGAACTGGATAAATACTTTCATAAACCCAAACTTCTCAGATGTTTACATTTTAATATCCATTAAGGTTGTGCATCTCAAGTTATAGAATCTTGTTTCATAAGAGCAGAAGCAAAACAGAATGATTTTCCCATCTTCAAGCCTTAAAGCGTCACTGCCAACAGTTACCATGGAAACAGTCTGTGGCTGGCGTCCAAGGGAGGATGTAGAGTTGTAGCATATGCCCTCCTTTCTCTAGAGACAGCAAGCAGGAGCATGTGTACAGTTTTTCCCATTGGTTGGGCCACTAGTTAAGCAATCCAAAGGACTGGGAGAGGGAGTTGGGTCATTAAATTTGGAATTTATTTCCTGTTGGTCTGAGAAAGTTAAATTTTGACCTCGAGGGCAACCTGCTATGTGCTGACTGACAGCTTTTCTCTCTCTCTTTGACGAAGGTTCCTTTACTGTCTGACAAATATCCTTTCGAAAGTAAATTTCTGGGATTTGTGTTAATTTACTTCAAGATCCACTGCAGGCAATCTTCTCAAACATACTGGGGTTAACACAGTCCTTGGTTATTTGAAGGAATGTCCCACTCAGTAGGCTTTGCTGCCTTCATGGTTTGGACAAACTGGGGGGGGGGGAATCCCTAATTGCTGGGGGGGGGAAATATGCTGAAGAAGTTCATTGCAAATGAAACAGAAATAGTATTTATCACAGTGTTCCTATCACATACTGACTGCAAAGGTCACCACTACAATGGTTTTAGAAATCTACCCTGACACACATTTCTTAAGTGGTAAGAAAATCACTCTGTCCTTCCATCAGAGATCAGATTGTAAAGGGAGCAGTTTTTACAAGTTAACTGTCAAAAAAACCTGTTACTTTCTGCTCACTCAAATTTTAGTTTATTTTCTTCCCTAGCAGTTTATTTCCTGTACCTAAATGATCACCCAAAACTTCATAAACCATTGCCACATATTCCTCCGAATGTCCTCTCCATCCTTTGAGTCATACACTGGTTTTAGGGCAAAGATCCTGGCTTGGTAAATGGGTAATGGAATTTAGTTGGAGAAAACCACTGCTCTGTTGTGGAAAACAACACCCAAGTTTTTTAAGAACCAATGAGGAATCAAAAGCTTGGTACCTGAGAGCAAAAAGAAATTTCCTTAAAGCTTTTCTCAATAACTACTTTTTTGGTATCAGGACTGATGATGTAAACTTCAGACTGGCCAATCTGAAAAAATAAACAAAATATTAGCTGCCCTTCAAAATAATTTATAGACAAAAATATGATTTTCTGAGACTGTAGTGGGTATGCTGAATTTTGCATGACAAATCAGACACAATGCAAAGCAGGACTTTCATATTGTATTTTAGAGTGCTGTAACTCATCTTGGAACCTTCGGGTGAAGGGTGGGTAACAACCACCACCACACTTGTTTAGGAATTTAGCCCAACCCTGCACACGGCACAAAAGGAGCTGCCTTATACCCAATTAGACTATTTGCTCATCTAGCATCATACTGTTTATGCTGTTATTCACCAGGTACATTACCTGCTACCTCATTGTTCTAACTGGAGAGGTCATCATGTGCTTTACCAATGAGCTATGTTCCCTCTCCCTAAAGATACAAAGTACACATGAGAGCTTCCACACAATCATTCCTTGTTGTTGTTCAGTCGAGTCTGACTCTTCGTGACCCCATGGACCAGAGCACGCCAGGCACCCCTATCCTCCACTGCCTCCCGCAGTTTGGCCAAACTCATGCCAGTCGCTTCGAGAACACTGTCCAACCATCTCATCCTCTGTCGTCCCCTTCTCCTTAGTAACTTCAAAAGAGGAGACTTTACATGTTTTTCCATTTGTGTGTACCTGCCATTGATAGGAGTTCCATATGCACCTCAGAGAACTTTCTGAGTTATAGACTGAAATCATTCATGAGTGCAAATGCAATGCCAGTATTTCCCACAAATTTAGCTCATTTTCTTTCTCTCTGGTGAGCTAGCATATTGGGAGAAACAGTGTGCCATCTTATGTGTCTATGAAACTTAAAACAGTTTAAACATTAACTGATCAATATAATCTAGTGTTACTGGAAGGTAAATGACAGAGGACTTCTTCAGACATTATACCTTTCAGTTTGTTTCAATAATTTACCTAAAAAAATTGATGTGTGAATGACAGGTTCTTGTTTGCGAAAACCTGCATCGTACGGCCTTACTGTCTCCGGAGCATTAAAGTGTTTGGGTATTGTTCTAAAATAATTTATTCTAGGGTATCCCAAATGAAGCCACACTACTGTAGAGGGAAGTTGCTTGAAGAAGGCTGTTTTAGACATTACCTCATAGTCTGTTAAAGCACAGCTTCGTAAGGGAAGCCTAGCCAGTCTTCTTCTGTTCTGCCCAATTTTAATTGGAAGGTCTTTATAAGTATTACACACATTTAGGCTTCCATCTTACACATGGCCTACACATACAGACACACACACGAAACAAGGGCTACTTAAAATGCAGTCATGTTAAAGCTGCTCCACATGCCATAGTTTGTATGTGGTAGATGCAGTATGGAATATTACAGGGTGTGATCAGGTACAGAATGCCAGTTTAAGGCTTGAGATTTTACAGGATTACCATCATAGTCTGTAAGCTTTAAGATGTGGTGGGGGTTTTTTTTGGGGGGGGGAGTGAGCTGTGCTTACTTTCTACATTGATAGAGGCCTGCAATTTTCAAAGTTCTTAATTCTAACTATGTGAGGACACAGTGCAGTTGCTCAGTGGTGAGGAAATGCAAGAACCGAAGTACTTTCCTTTATTACTTCATATCTATTTCCTTAAAATAAAAAAAGGAAAATGCCAAATATGGGAAGGAGTGGTGCTAAATGGGTGCATTTGATGGAGCTACAAGATCAAGAGCAACAGCACAGAAAATAAATTTTAGCTGTGATCCTGTAGGGTTGAGTTTGGCTTTGAGGACAAGTGATGCAGATTTATGCTGCAGTAAACAGAAAGCACTCCATCATTATCTGTATAAACACACACACACCTGAACTCAATTAACTTCAAATCAGCTGATAGCAATGCACAAAAGCTCTGGATATCCATTTCTGTTACCATGTTATCCAGTGTTCAGAGATGCTATCAGAGAACCAATGTGGTGTGGTGGTTACTGAGTGTTGGACAAAGACTTGAGAAATCATGGTTCAAATCCCTACTCTGCCATGGGTAACCTTGGGTCAGTTCACTGCCTCTCAGCCTAACCTACCTCACAGGGTTGTTGTGGGGCTTAAATGAAGAGGAGGAGAACCATGTATGCCACCTTGAGCTCCTTGGAGAAAAAGGTGGCAAAGAAATGCAATTAATTAATTAAACACAACAACTCTGTTTTACCGTGAACAACATTATCCGGTTCCCAGCAATATCCGTTGGCTGAACGTTTTGCCCCTGAATAAATCGACTTTTTAAGTTCAGAGAAACAGCATCTTCATCAAAGGATCTGACAAAGCTGTTACTTGTCTTCAGGCAACCTGCTTGTGAATCTCTCTTGAAAGCACAAGAACGCAGTCCGGGCTGAGAGTAGGATTTCCGCATCGGCCTTTTCTCCTGTTCTTCATTAACTAAGGGTTGGAAGACGGATCGGAATTTATCACTTATGGAAAATCCTCCAGAATGGTTAGCAGTTTCATGTTGTTGAGCGAATGGACCAGAATCCAAGTTTTTGGTATAACTAACATCATTAAATTTTTCAATACATTCATCTATGAGGGCTGGAGGTGCATTTTTGTGCGCTACTGTCACTCGGCCACAGAATAGCACCTCAAATTTTTTGCTAAAAGGATCTTCCACATCTGAGAGGTTGTTCTGAAACTCTTCCTGCCGTGCAATTTTCCCTGCTTGTCTGATAGTGCTTATGATCTCAGGCACCTGGAAGAAAACGACAATATCAGAGCCACTCAAATAAGAGGAAGAAAGTGGGGGTTTTAAAGTGACAGAAAGTGATGTGTGAATCAGAAAAACCACTGTACAAATTAACTTTGGCAGCTAGAGGCATCTTCATTATTTGGCCATCACAACGTTAAAGGAAAACCAATATATGTGTAGTTTGCCATCACAGATCTAACCCAACAGAGAGTATTATCATATCACAGATTTTCAATGAAATCAGATCACACAGTAAGCCACTTATCAACACTGAGTGAAGGGAAATCAAGTGACATACATGCTTGTGTGTGAACTTGTCCTGGAATACAGATGCTAAGATCCAAAGCGCTATGTACAGTATTCCTCATGTGCATGGGGGCTTTTTATGTACTCTAATCCCAAAGCTGTTTGTGCTCTCTTTTTAAAATCCAATGTTTTTAGCATTTTTGAACAATGGTAGCTGTGTGTGCTCTTCAGAACTACTTAATGTGATGTTCAGGGCCTGCTGTCATAAGGGGAAATTAGCAGATCTTTGTGCATGCCTAATGCCCTCCTGTTCCTGAACAAGAGAAAATGTACTGTATTTGGATTATGACCAGAGTATGTGTGTGCATGGGTATATTCTGGTATGAAAGGAGTTTCAGGCAGTCATAAACAAAGACAATTGTCTTTAGGGAAAATAAATATAGCTCAGTAAAATGCGTATTTCAAACATGAAGCCAATTCCATGAGTCTAGCAGGACTGCTGTTCACAAACAGGACCATATGAGATGGCCAGATGATATTACTGCCCACACCAGGCTGCTGTACCCTAAGAAGGGGTAATAGAGGTATGGGAAGCAACTATGTCAATTACCTATGAACACAATTCTGGTATTAACAAGTTACTGGCATGGCAAGGAACCAAGCATGTGGAAGTACCGGTAGCTCCCAAACCACAAACGTAACACTGAAATCACACCAAATTTTCTGGCTTTAAAAATATTTTTCTTTATTCGAGGCTTGATGGCATTAAGTTTGTAAAATACTTACTTTTTTCAGATTATACTCTCCTTTTCATAGAAGGCAGCTTTTCAAAAGAGAGATGTAGCTGCTCAGAGTAAATGGTGAAACAAGCAGTGCAGGAGTAAAAAGTAAGACTTCTGCTTTTAGAACCATCTCTCTACATAACTAGAGAAATAATGTCTCAGAAGGATCAAACAAAATCCCTTCTGGAAAACTCTTTTCTCTTTGTATGTGCATTCATTTGTGTGTGTGTTTTTTAATGCAGGTGCCAATTTCATCCTTAACTGTAATAGAAAATATTTGCCTCTGGATTTGACAAAGACTTCAGAAGGTCTTTTTATAGATAACAGACATATTTCGATAGCATTAGTCAGAGGACTACAATAAGGAAACAAGAATGGTCTGAAATGAGACAGGAAGAATTACTTCATTCTCTGAGCATGGTGCATGACTCAGTCAACATACAGTTTGGTTGCACTCTGAACTAATATTAAGTAGTTGTTTAAAAAAAGCAGTTGAGTAAGAGCATAAGTTGCCCTCTTGCACTTTGTAAAATGACATGGAATTTTGATGGCTCTATTTAAATAATAAAGGCACTGAAAAAAATGCCATTGTTCTAAGGCTGGTATGAATAAGGACTTTACCCATATTTAGTATTATCAGTACAACACTGTAAGTATCTACCGGTAGCATTTATTTGGTCCAGGCAAAACTTTTGAGTACTACTGAGTATTAATATTTTGCGTGTGACCAATATGTGAAGTTGGAATGCTTATGTTTTATATTATACTGTATTGTTTTTAACACTCAATTGGGAGCCGCCCAGAGTGGCTGGGGAAACTCCAATAAAAATTAGGAGATGAAATACTACTGTTATTTTTATAAACTTTTTTTTTTTTGCAAATAACTGTGGGTTCAGATAATTCTAAATACACAACTTCCCATTTCAGACATGTTGTAGTTAGGACCCACAACCACTAATTTAGGACTGTAAATAATGATTTCAACATAAAAATCTGCCTTATAGCGAATCAAACTACAGGCTTACCTAGGTCCCTAGACCATAGCACCTTTTTACATAACCAAGAGGTTTGTCCTTTGTTATGCACAGATAATATACCATAGCTCTAACAAAATTACTTGCTGTAGGTAACAAGCAGGCAATTTATAGGCAGGCAGTTGTAGATTACAGGTTACAGGTGACCCACAGCGGCAAGCAATAGCTCCCGAGTTAGAAATCCAAGCCTCTTTCTGTCTTCTAGGCACAGAGACAGTAGTATGGTCCAGCAACAGCCTTGGCTCTATTCCCTACTGCTTACTATCTGGCAGTCCAATGGTACTCTATGAACATTGCATTAGGAGATATGCATCCAAGTTTGATACAAAGAACTAGCCAGAAATCTGATCACACCAACAAGGCCTCCCTACACACTAGAATGGGTGATATTCTGTCAGGATTCTAGCTGCCCTCGGCCATAACCTTAAGAAGTGTACAAGAACGGTGTTCTTTACTCTCCCCAGGATGTTACACACATTAGACCCCAGAAGGCAGAAAGCCAGTTAAGGAAGTATTAAAACCCCAAACTTTCCCTGGCTCCTGCTTGAGGGCTAACACAAGGGCATTGCGCTGTGGGTTAAACCACAGGACCAATGGCGGTTCGTCACACCAACAGGGGAGAAAAAGGGCTGCTTTGGGCTGCTCGCCTCCCTACACTGGCAAAGGTAGAGGCTAGAATGGGTAGGTGCCTCGGCTTAATTTGGGTCGTACGAGTATATACGTAATATTTGATTCTGTTCAATACTGACTGCACCTTCATCTTCTTCGTTTGTCTGACCTGCAACTGCACTAAAATATCCTTAGAAAGCAAGGTAAACACAGAATTAATGTTTGGATGCTCCTTCAGTGTTAAAACAACATCATCGTGCAGCTCCCAGCGCATAGGAAACTTTGGGCTTGTCCACACAGGGCTTTATATTGAGTTTCAAAAAACGAAGCAGAAGCAACAGAAAACCCACTGTGGGTGGCCTGCTGGTGTTTGCACTCTCTTCAGTTAATATAGCACCAGAAAAAATTTATGCAATCTGAGAGAAGGTGAGGGACAATCCAGCATTTGCAGTGTTAAGAAAACGATCCTGCCCTTCAATGTCAGGAGGAAGGCTATATTATGGAAGCAGAAATATTTCTTTAAATAGAATATAATGTGTTGTTAGTCTGTAGACCACATCAAAAGAGAACAAAATAAAATATGCTTAAAACTCTACATAAAAGTGTATATGTATGTATATATATATGTATACACACATACAGTGTTTGTTTGTTTAAACTCTTTATTAGATCTTTACTAAACAAAACTAAAAATGTAAAAATGGGTGAGACGTGTCAGAATGTTCGTTTCTCAAAAAAATCAGAAACTTTACCACAGAATCATAGAATTGTAGAGTTGGAAGCATAATCTGAAATGAATCAGGTATCTTTTCCTGAGACTGGAAGCCTTTACCACAAAAGAGACAACCTTCTGAGTCTTAGTTCTTCACACTGCTTTGAGAAGCAATGTTTTAAACAATCCATTCATGATGGGAATTGGCTGATAACTATAGGAGGGCACTGAACCAGATGAGCTTCAGATCTGGTTTTGGTCAAACCCGTGCCAAGTATGGATTAAGTACAGAATGATAGGTATACCTAGTATCAAGATCCTTTACATTAACACAGTACTGGACAAACAGCGCTGATTGTGGACAAGCATTTTAGGATGCAGTTCATTACTGAAAGAGGGGGAAATGATTTTTTCAAGAAAACTATTTCAAGCATCTCCTAGTATTTGTACACAAATTTACTGCTACCTCTTTTCCTTTTCACTAGCTCTCAAAAACACATTAGCAGCAACAGCTAAGACATTAAGTTCCTAACCTTATTTTTCTGTTTTCAGGAATCAACCATTTAATATTCAGTGTGCATTTAGGAGAGCATTAGGAACATACAGTACTGCATTAAGTTGTCATGCGTCAAATATAATACTTTTAGATCTGTGCCTACATTATTGTTTCAATTTCCAGAAGACCAGGTTGCTCAGAGTTCAAAGACCCAGATCCAGCAGTACACTAGCTGTTGGGTATTGTCAGTTCCAGATACAGGATGTGTGCATTCTCTGGACAGGACAAGCAGGAACCTGCCCTGCCTTCTGTTCTATGCTGCAGTGGGAATGATCTGAGTCTCCCTTGACCTATTATCTTACTTTCCTGCCTTTTTTTACCCTGGGGCTAATTTTTCAGTTAACTTTTCTTGTAAGAATAGAGGGGGCTTTGATTTCTAACTCAGGAACTATTGATAATCACTGTGGATCACCTTTAACCTGTAATCTACAACTGCCTGCTATGTTAGAGCTATGCTATATTATCTGTGTATAATGAAGGACAAACTTCTTGGTTATGTAAAAAGGTGTTATGGTCTGGGAGATTGTTAAGCATTATGTGGGGTGAGATAAGCCTACGTCATTTTGGTGAAGTCACGAAGAAAGGGATGCATACATTTGGAATAGGGCATGTGCATTCTCTAACTGCACAACTATTGGGGAAACTACATGCAAATGCACACTGAACCTTTCCTTTGTGAAAGGGCCATTGTTTAGTGGTAGACATAATGTAGAAGGTCTTGGGTTCGTTCCCTGGAATTTTGAACTGGAAATAGCCCTCCTGAAGAACTGCTGCCAGTGAGCTAGATAAGTCTGCAGCCTGATTCAGTATAAGGCAGATTTTTATGTTCCTATCAAATAGCAAAGTTGCTTTTGGTAAATGGCAAAGTAAAGTTAGGAAATCAGTGTGACCCTGGAGTCCTTTAGGGTTTATCGTCATTTGAGGAAGTAGGATTGGGGAAACTGGTGTAGTTCTAACTCAACACTAACCCAAATCATTCTCGGAACTGAGACAAGTATTCTTCATATGCCTTAAGACTGTTGCTCAATCAACAGATGGTACCAGCTACCAGTTTGTAGTGTGTTTTGGATTAGTCAAGTAAGAAGAAGCATTAAAGCTCTTTAAGGGACACAAGGATACACTGTAGCCTTCCTTTGCTATTTACTGGGAACCCTTCTAAAAATATATACTGTATCCTGAAAGCCTTAGCATGCAACTTTTCCTATAGTTTCTAGCAGTGTTTTTCTTCTAGAAAAAGAGGTGCTGGGACTCTCCATGAACACCTCCCTTGTTCTCTTGCAATGGCAATGGCACCCACCTGAGAGGTGCTGGAACAGAGTTCCGGGGAGTTCTGGCTGAAAAAAAGAAATCCATGGTTTCTAGTCCTATAATTAGAACAGGAAACAGCTCTAGTGCTGGAGAGGATGCACCTGCCCCATTCTAAGGACAGCAGGTGTCCTTTTAAAGAATAGTTTAAGAAAAAGAACCGCCCTGAGACCTCCGGGTATAGGGTGGTATATAAATTCAAATAATAATAATAATAATGGAAGAAATAAATGTGTCCCTCTTTCATTGTTAAGCCATAGCTAAGTATACAAGAGGCTGTGTTGTTGTGAGTCAGGCGTGTATTGACTATTGGCTTTGACTAGTAGCAACACTTTAGGAAGTCAGGCAGAGGTTTCTAAAAGCCCTTTAAACTCAAAACTAAGTGCAGATGCCAAGATTAAACACCTGACCTCACACACAGGAAGCTTGTACTGTTTTACATAGGCTACAGTCATGTTTTGGAAACGTACAGATCACCATCTTTCTCTAACAGCAGGAAATCTAGCAGCCTGAACTACTATATTGTACAAATAACAATCCATTAAATGCAGTTTCCAAGCTGATAGTGTGAGGGGGGGGGAA
This sequence comes from Lacerta viridis, assembly GCA_900245905.1. Taxonomy (NCBI): domain Eukaryota; kingdom Metazoa; phylum Chordata; class Lepidosauria; order Squamata; family Lacertidae; genus Lacerta; species Lacerta viridis. The sequence goes on from OFHU01003948.1 coordinate 625,548, forward strand.
GGGAACAGGTGTTAACAGCATTTATTTCTACATGGAAAATAGCATCGGAACATGGCAGAAATGAAGATGCTATTGCAGATGTAGTGTGGTTCTGTATTCGGTGCTAGTTCTCCCTGACTGAATGACTAGTAGCCAGAGGGGCGTTCCTAGCCCCTTGGTGCCCGGGGCGGGAAGCCAAGAGGCACCCCTGGGGGCGGGGAGGGGGGGGGAAGGGAATCGGGGGCGGGGCAGGTGTTAACGCGCGCGCGCAGCACGCCCCCGCCCCTTTATTTCTACAAAGAGCCCCGAAGCCGCACATGGAAAGGGCTGCCAGGCTGCGGCTTCGGGGCTCTTTGCAGCCCACCGAGCATCGGATCCCCGTGGGCGGGGCATCGCTGCGTGTGCGTCATGACGCACGCGGCAGACGCCCCCGCCCCTGGGGTATGCCGGGCGGGGGCTTGGGGGCATCGGCGGGCTACAAAGAGCCCCGAAGATGCTAGGCTGCGGCTTCGGGGCTCTTTGCAGATCCGGAAAGCGGCGGCCCGGTCCCCGGGGGCGGGGCATCGCTGCGTGTGGTTGACGCACGCACGCGCAGCGACGCCCCCGCCCCTGTGCCGGGCCGCCATTCGGTGCTAGTTCTGACGGAGGGAGCGGCCCATGGGAGTGGTGACGCGCCGCCGCTCCCTCCTCACCCCGGGAGCAGCAGCACCGAATAGGGGCGGCACGAGGGGCGGCCCGCCCCCACCGACTAGTAGCCAGCAGTATATAAGCTGCTTCTTAAATGTAAAAGGCACGTGCTGCTTATCATAGGGCATTTGAAAATAAGAGTTTCTGAGTGCCCATTTTAACCTGGGGCAGCCAAAAGATATGGCCATCCTATTTTAACTCCATCGATATCAGCCTCTGGCAGTTGATGTGTACAGGATTCAGATTTTGACATCCAGCACAGATTTTGATATGTTCTTCTTCCTACCCAAACAATCCCCTTGGTCTGCAGAGGGTTTTAGAGGAGTATCCACAATAGCTGGGCCTAGCTCAGGTTACACTAAAATGGAAATGGACTAATTTGAGCAAAACAAATGCTAAAAGCCTTCTGGCTGCAGTCCTATACATGACGATTAAGAGGCAAATACCACTGAGTTCACTGAGACTTATCCAATCCTAAACATGCATAGGATTAAGCCTGAGTAGTCATTTGTTAAATTTTAAATTATTGCATTTGAGGGTGACCTGAAGCTACCGTATCATGGCTCTTTCCTACAACTGCTCTTTTACCATCCTGATCACTCCTTTCTTTTCAAATTCTAATTAGGGAGCTTTTACGAGTGACCATTTCAATAATTCATGTTCCTATTTTCAACGTCTCGTTTAAATCATTTAAACGAAGTAAGAGTGAATTCCTCAAAGGAGCTACTGTTGCGTCGATATTGATTCCCAAATGAGCAAGCTGATCTCGAGCCAGAATCAGCTGCACAGACCACTGTGTTTCTGTAACTGGTCAAGCACTAGCAAGTCTTTACAAATTCAAAACCCAGTGTTCATATAAACAGGATAAACCAAGGATGAGGAACATTTGCCATTCAGATGGTGTTGGACTCCAAATGCCATCAATCCCAGACAGCAATGGTCAGAGATAATGGAAGTTGTAGTCTTAACAGTGCCTTAAAGGCCAGTTTTCCCTGTAGATTTATTCATATGTAAAACAGATTAGTCAAAATCTGTTTAGATAGGGTTGCCATATTTCAAAAAGTAAAGACAATGACACCCCAAAAGTTGTTGAGTGTTGTTGTTGTTTTTGAAAACCCCAAAGCAACTTTTTGATTGACTTACCTAAAATCCAGGACAGAGCAGGGCCCCTGGTCCACTACTGCATTGGCAAAGGTTCAATATAGGGCAGCCATGATACCAATGACAGTATGAAAAGCTGGCTAAGGAAAAGAGAAGGATCCCTGCAGACTGTGGCTGCTAGGAGTGAAGAGGAGCAAGATGAAGTATCTATTCTCTGTTCCCTATGACTGAGGTCATAGTCTCTGAGCTTTCATGGTTAAACAGGAAGTGGCTCAGTAACTCTCACATTAGTGCTGTAAAATGATAATTAAAGCACTGTTTATCCAGTGTCTCTCAAAGGTCAGTTTGGCTCCATAAACAGTAACTGCATAGGTATCTTTTGCTCTTCCATGATACTTTACTATGTTCAGATCCTGCAAATACTATGGAGATTGCTATACATTTCTTTTCTCTATGTTAATTAGCCACTTCAGCAGTTACTATGGGAATTAAAACAGTCCCAACAGTATGCATGGTGTCACAGAGCAATGGAAACATGACAGTGATCTTTTGCTATCCAGAGGCAAGATCTTGCCATTTTCTTGGCTCCTGTATGCAAGTTACTAATGGTGGAGGAGTCTCTCTTTAACAAACATCAAATTCCTTTGGAAGATAAAGAACATTTCTGCCAAACAAGCATTTCAAGGGAGGATAAGGATGGTCAGCTGCACACAGAAAAGATACAAACCAATTAGAGGTTTTTTTTTCCTTCTCAGGTTGAACTATTAACACAACTTATACATATTTTGCAAAGCAAGTTTATGAAAAATGTGTAGGTCTCTCTTTTTTTAAGTAAATAGGACAGCTAAGCATAACCTGCTGCAGCCATAACCATTGCATGGCTTCTCTAGCTGTTTGTTTTCAATTTTAGCTTGATTGTGTGTGAAAGAAGTCTTGTACCTTGCTTAGCACTGTTGATGACTAGTAAAAAAAACAGGCTGCAGTAGCTGATAATAGATTGGGAGATGAACAGAGGCAAACAGGATTTACTCTCAAAAGCAGAAGAGCCCTGTCACAGAGGGGATAAAGTACAATCTGAGTATGGTATAAAAGATAATGTGGGATTTGAGGAGGCAGAGGTATGCATTTGCCTTCACACACTTAATGTTTGCTGCAGGCAACACTGCTGTAAAACCAGTGCACTTAAGGCAAATGTGAATGCTACATAAAGTGTACAGCCCCTCTGGATCATCAATACAGAGGACTGAAATCTCTCTTTTTCTTACACACACATGCAGAGCCTTTCATGGGCTCTGCTTTTTTTTTTAACTGCATATATGTGATTAATGCATTCCAGAAAGTCAACTGCTACTATGGATACATGCAGTGAAACACCTGTACATACAGTTGCCACACATGACGATCTACCATGTTTGTTGCACATAATTTAGGAGAGAAAAACTCCCTATAAGACTTTTATATTCTGGTCCTCAAAATGGGATATAGAGCAGCACACTTTGAGGAAATGTTCCAGATTATGAATCTTTAATGCCATTAAACTATAAATGGGTACCATATTTTTATTTCTTTGCTATTAAGTATGAGTTCTTCTACTGACAATGTTCCACAACCTTTCCATCCGTGAGCTCCTTAACATCCTTAGCTACCTCCAACCTTGCTGTAGTAAAGAGCATTCTAATGTGATCTATTATTTGTCTGATACAGTCCTAAAGATCCTCTTCCAGTGTCTTGCCATATCTTGGCATTAACCACCATCAGCAAGCCAGATTGTGTCCCTGCAACTCCCTCCCAGTTTGGTGTTAAAGAGTTGTTAATCCAATGTAACTTCTTTAATCTGGACAAATATTGCCTAGAAATGTTTGGCAGTCCATTAGTTCCATTGCCCCTTTTTGGAACTGTAATACCACAGTCTGCTTCCAACACTCACACTGTGATATTTTCAAGAACAATGCTGCAAATTGTGGGGCCCTCTTTTGCTGACTGAGTGCATCATATTATTATTATTATTATTATTATTATTATTATATTATTATTATTTTGAGACCTAAGCCTTTCCCCCTTATTTACTGAACATCTGAAAAAATGCCTTTGGCTTTTTGCAAACAGTTTGCCAGAGTGTCTTGATGGAAAACGTCTTTTGAGTCTCAGTAAGCCACATGCTTTCCACTCTTTAAATTTGAAATATTTGTCAACAAAGGGAAAAAGGACGACCCAAAATAGAGCTGATGTAGAAGGGGCTAATATTTTCACCCACAAATTCCAAATGTTCAAAGAATTTTTTAATGAATAGATTTAGAATGGTTTACGCTATAGTCAAAAAGAGACGGGAAAGGTTAGTGAAAAGCACAGCATAGTAACTATTAAAATTTATCAACTTAGAACAGAATTAAGGAAAGGCATTGGCCTGCATTTTTGAACACTTAATTTTTCTGTAAAAGCTACTGTGCTGTAAAAGGTTAGAACTAGGTCACTCCTGAGTGTGAAAGGACTCTCTTCTGATTGGGTAATGACTCATGGCATTAGCAAATTCTCTGTTCCTCATCTGTAAAACGGAACAACAGCCTAGAGTAGTCTTGGTCCCTCCAGCTGCTGGTGGACTCCATCAGCTGCAGCCAGCATGGCCAATGGACAGAGATGATGAGAGTTGTCATCCAAGACATCCGAAAAGCATCAGGTTGGGGAAACCTGGCATAGAGAAATCATGGGTGGTGGCAGCAGGAAAGGGATATAATGAAAGCTGTAAAGCAGGGGTGGCTAACCTGTAGCCCTCTAGACATTATTGGACTCCAAACACCATCAGCCACAGTCAGCATGGCGAGGGATTTGTAGTCCAACAACAATCAGTTAACTGTACAACGTATTGTGGCCAACATAGTATTGTATATCTTTACTTTCTTTCGAACTGCTAGGTGGGCAGGAGCTGGGACTGAGCAACGGGAGCTCACCCGTCGCGGGGATTCGAACCGCCGACCTTCTGATCAGCAAGCCCTAGGCTCTGTGGTTTAACCCACAGTGCCACCTGCGTCCCTGAGTATTTTAGAATAGGAGTATTTTGTCAATACTCCTACTCTGAACTCCAATATGCTTAATTTGTTCATGTGACTAAGATAAGGCACACTCCTCCATTGACTCTAGAGACAGACGGATGCCAAGAACAGATCAAGAAAAATTACTTATCCTACTTTGTTACTTCAAAATGTCACTTAAGTGTATATATATATGGCAAGAGGAACAATTCTGAGATTATGTTTGGAAACTTGCCGGTTCCCTTCAGGACAACCAAAGGTAGCCTAGTGACAACAGTAAGAATCCAAGACAACAGTAAGTGGATAGGTATTTCATTCACAAATCCATGTGACAGAAAGTAAGAATCCAAGTGGTTAGATACTTCACTCCCCAGTTAGAAACATGGAAAATCCTGTGGGCACTAGCAAGGCTCAGAATTTTCAATTCCAGTCAGGACAGGAAATTTGAACACAGAATAAAGAACAGGAAGAAGAATAAGCTACTGCTTACTTGAGTATACAGAACACACCCTTTATACAAGACCCAGCGGTGAGGTACAAAGGTGATAAAAAATAAGCAGCTGTTTTAGTCATTTAATAGAGAGGATTATGCCTTTGTGGACAGTAAAAGAAGAGGAATGCATTGATTTTCACTAACTTAATTTTCTTGAGGTGTTCAAAGATACTGTATTAGCACACATGAAATAAGTTACTACACACACTCTTGAGGAAGAAATTGAGGGTACTATATTCCATAGTAAAATGTATACTCATAAGAAAATGAGATAAATGTCAAATAACTTATGTCCAAGATTTATGTCCTCATTTTTCAATTCACTTCTAGGATGTGTTCTTTGGGTTGTCTCACATCCCCATTTTGAATCACTAACTAGAATTGGCCATCGGTTTATTAATTCTTCAGGCTCAGAGACACAAAAAAACCCACTTATCACATTTAACCCTTTGAGCTGCTCAGCGTCCACACTTGGAAGAAAGCTAAGTTACAGTGGAAGCTGCTATCAACACTCCAGGACAAATAACTAAAACATAAACAACCTCTGCCACTAATTGCTTATGGGCTGTGCATCTCCAAGAATAGTCCGAAGCTACCTAAAGGACTCTTTCAATTTCTGGAACTATGTTTATTCAGAACAACAAGAATGACAAGATTTAAACTGATGCAAATTGTCTTCTTTTACATATAAATACTAAAATGTTCACATACCAACTCCTACAAATTTGTTTCAACACAAGAATTCTAGCTTCTTCTGCAATCCTAAACACAAATATTGGAGAATAACTCACACTGAACACTGTGGCACTTTCTTCCAAGTAAACATACATAATGGTTGTACTGTTAGGGGTTTTCACAAAGATTTTGCACATTTTTAACACCCTCTAACTAAACGTTTGCTCTCCAGCTGCATTTTTCTCTTGCAGCACCCCACAATCAAAACATAGCCATTGATCTGCATATCTAAATAGAGAGAAATGAGATGAATGAAGTTTAAAACTCCTCCTACCTTCGCCACCCAGTTGAACAATGGTGACATCCTAACAAGGGCAGATGCAGCAGTGTGAGGAAAGTTGCAATTCCAGCCACTTTCTCCCCTCTTTCAGCGTTTGTGCTCTCATCAAACCGCCCTCTCCCGCTTCTGCCTCGAGCAGTAAGCTCAGTTACTGAGAAACAAGAAGGCACTTCTTTCAGACCATCCGCTCCATGCTGCAGAAAACCACGCTCCTTCCAAGCTCCGCAAGCAACTATGAGGTCACTGGTCTCTCGCACACGATTCCACAGTCTATCGCAGAGATTCATTGCAAGGAAGGGAAAAGGCTGGGTGGGTTACGCGCATGAGTGAGATTTTCTATAGGCTGCTTTCAAAAGACGACTCCACCTACTCTCAGGGAGAGGCAGTTAAGGAAAGTACCAACAAAGTCCTGCTCTGTAGATCACTCAGGAAGTTGTGAAACGGGGCAGTTCTTTTTTATTTAAGAGAACTGCAATAACATGCCAAGGAGGGGAGTTATGAACATATGCTGGCAACTTTTAAGGAGTTCTTGAATAAAAGAGAGTATTCATAGAACTTACTTAAAACAACACGCACACTCTCCCAACAACACAGCCATTAATAGGACTTTCTAGAAACTTTCCAACTTACAAATAAATAATGTCACTGCTAATTGAAAATAAACGCAACCCCCCCCCCAAATTCAGTGAATTCGTTTCTTGTCTTTCTGCTAACAGCAGGAGTCCTAGCCCCACTTACTTCTGAGTAGACGTGGTGGGACTGCAGCCTCCACTAGTAGATCAATATTGGAGCAACAATGGAATAGTGATTTTTGCAATATTAACATGAAATATATATTGGGCGCTTGTCCTGTACTTGTATTTTTAAACATATTTTGCAAAATTAATTTATTTTATTTATTTTATTTATTAATTTATTTTAAAATTAATTAATTTTGGTAATAGTGAAGTTAAGTAATGTACTGTAAGTGCTGCTTTCTTCCCCCTCTGGAAAAAGCAATGTTGAATGACTTCTGGTGACCTGTGTTTCAGTGTATCTGAAGTGTGCATGCACACGAAAGCTCATACCAAGAACAAACTTACCGTAGTTGGTCTCTAAGGTGCTACTAAGGGACGCGGGTGGCGCTGTGGGTTAAACCACAGAGCCTAGGGCTTGCTGGTCGGCAGTTTGAATCCCCGCGACAGGTGAGCTCCCGTTGCTCGGTCCCAGCTCCTGCCCACCTAGCAGTTCGAAAGCACGTCAAAGTGCAAGTAGATAAATAGGTACCGCTCTGGCGGGAAGGTAAACGGTGTTTCCGTGCGCTGCTCTGGTTCGCCAGAAGCGGCTTTGTCATGCTGGCCACATGACCCGGAAGCTGTACGCCGGCTCCCTCGGCCAGTAACGCGAGATGAGCGCCACAACCCCAGAGTCGGACACGACTGGACCTAATGGTCAGGGGTCCCTTTACCTTTTAAGGTACTACTGGAAGGAATTTTTTGATTTTTTATTTTGTTTTGCTTTTTGAAAGTTGAATTGCTTTCTGGGGCGGGGCAGGTGGGAGGGACTGCGTGCAACTAGAAGCAAGCTTTCCTCATTTTAAAATGTTTTGTGTGTTTAGCTTTTTGGCAACAGACATGTAGATGAATAGATTTCATCCAGTATGGCTTAATTTCTAAATAAGAGGTATGAGTCAATCTTGTCTGAAAATTATACTTGGACCCTCCTCTTACATGGAAGCTCTTTCCCTGTCCATAGATGTGCAGAGAATAATTGATGGTGTTGGGTTTGCACTCTGCACATGTGCAATGGCACTCTGCAAACATTCCTAAATAAGTGCTGTGATGAAAAATAGCAAGGCCTATAAATTAAAAATGTTACCAGCTGCCAATGAATTTTGGGATGAGTCTACATTATAAATTGAATAAATTTCTTGGTTGCAGGCTTCTGGTTCTAGAAGAAATGTCAGAAATGCTGATATACATCAGATTAGTTTACTTTCAAAATTATCCACTGTCATGCCAGTATTTTCACATGGTTACTGTAGGAGGAATAGCATAGCAAAGTCCAGTCTATTGGCTTGGACAAGAGATGAGCTGTCTTAAACGTCTCCTCTCCCCACACAAACCAACTTGATCCTGTGCTCGTGATCTGAGGCCCTTCTTTGTGTGCCTCCTCCACGATGGTGCCATCATTATATATCTTTAAACGCCAGGCGAAACCTGGCCTTTGGCCTTTAACTATTTGTGACCTTTTAGAATTGGGTGGGATGTTTTTAACATATTTCTCTTTTCTTTTGGTTTTAATGTATCTATGTGAGGTTTATCGTCTGTCTGTTTATTTGGTTGTAAATCACTTTGGATTACCCTGTGTAAGATAAAGCGACTAACAGATTTAATTAACAGTTTTAAGAAGAATAAGAATAAAGCAGCCATTTCACGTCAGAGGGAAAGATGGGTCAGCAAGGGCCACTCCATAGGCTTGGGTGACAGACCAGCTGCTTCCTTCCAAGCTGCTCATTATGAGAACTATATAACTTTCCTTTCCATTCTTTTTTCATTTTGTTTCCTGTCTTTTAAATGTAAGCATATGGGCAGTGACTGTAATCTGTATACAGCACTTAGCAAATCTCAGGTGCTTTATGAATGATGTTATTTACACAGTGTTGGAAAGGAAAGGCCTTTCTGCTCTTACCTTTTATTGTGCTGTTTGACCCAACGTTTTAAAGAGTGAATGTGGAGCTGACTGTCTGCACCATTGGTCACATGCTACTGTTATTAGAGAGTGAGTGTAGGGTTTTCCTTTCTGCACTAATGGTGGGTTGTGTCCAAATTGAGAAAAGTTCTGTGGCTCTAGTCACTCTCCTTACATATCCTCATGATCCTCCAGCAGTAAACATCATCATTATGAGCACGCATAAAGCTACAGCCATTTCATGGAATTTTAATTATTTTTTAAATGCCTGGCATTTTGGAATTCTAATCTTGTGATAGTACAGGACATTCAAAGGTGCGTCAGCCTGAGCTATGGCGAACTTGCTTGTTGTGATGAAATTTTGTCTGAAGCTAATGAATGTTGTCATGGGCAGAGCTTTGACTCAACATCATCTCCATCTGTCGATGTCACAAACTGACAGCTTGCAAAGGTCAGAGAGAAGTAGCACAAAACAGATGTCACCCAAGGCATGCCCACCAACCCCAAACCACAAATAAACCAGGACACTGTGCTTGTACACAGTGCTATTTTTTCTAGAAAAAGAGGTACCGGAGCTCACCACGAACTTCTCCCTTGTTCTCTTAGAATGGCAATGGCACACACTTGAGAGGTGCTGGAGCTGAGCTCCTGTGAGCTCTGCTGAAAAATAGTCCTGCTTGTACATATTCCAGACAGATGAAAATATTGAGGATCCATTCAGGATCTTTCACAAAAGTTGTTGTTGTTGTTTTGCAATAAAAGAAAAGGCTTTAAAAAAAACCCACATTATTCTGGAATATTAGCTGAATAATGGGGGGGGGCAACAACTACATCCCTATAAATGGTAAGTGTAAACTGGACAATGAACAATTAGCAGCAAAGATTGGCTTCTGGCCATAAGACTGGGGACTCCTGACCATGTTATAACATTTCTGTCTCCCAGTTGCATAGTAAAAATTAAGTCTGCAAGTTCAAAAAGGTTTATTTGTGTGGAGCTTGCTGGAAAGTATTCAGGTATTCAATAATTTATTTTTATTTACCTCGCCTTAATGTTTGTCCATCTGTTCCACCTCCTCTCCTCCAAAAAAAGTTTAGTAGTACAGACATACTTAAAACAGAACTTTGTGTTTTAATGTTTATTGCAGCTTGTGAATAGATTAAGCAATGCTATTACCAAGGGTACTGTATAGCCATTTTAAATGAATGGAAAACTCAATAATATATTATCCCCAAAAAGGGCAAAAAGCAAAACTGTGCCATATGCACTGTATAATGTTTTTAAAACTCTTGAAAACAGCATTTTATAATCTGCTATGGAGATAGACTGAATAGGGTAGCTGGATGAATTCTTGGGGTAGAAAACCTTGGCTTGTACACATTCACCTTCCACGTCTCTACAAGAACTTCCTTTTAAAGCAGCTGCCATGGAGACAGTTCCCAGGGGAACTCAGTGGTCAGTCACTACAACAACCACCCCAACGTTGCTCATGACAGATCATTCCAGGCCTGAACACAGTTGCTCCAGCCAAACTGTAAATTGCCTCTTTGGGGCCCAGAGCTTTAGTAGACTTGCTGAGGGCTGAGGGCTGATTTCTCTGAGAAGAAGGCAGCCAACCAAGCAAAAAAAGTTGCATTAAAAATAAAAACTTTGGAGCTGGTTGCCAGAAAAGTAGAGGACAAGGCCACACCTCAACAACTTTAATGCAAGCTATTGAGTCTGAATGCATGGCTTTTATGTGGGGCCTTGCTCCTGGAACTACCAGAAAATGTGGACTCCTCCAGGACTACCAGAAACTGCGGGCTCTTCCCCACAGCCTCACATCAAACCCAATCTGGGCTCTGTTGGGGCCATGTTAAAGATAGCATAATATTAACTGGCAATCCTATCCAAACCCTAGAAAAGTTATATAATACATCCAATGTTACAGAACTGAAGGATACTTTTGTATTTCACGAAGCTTTTGGGGCTTGGATTATCTGACATTGAAACAGTGACACGTCCCCTCAAAAAAAAAAAAAACAACGAAGAAAAAATAAACCCTTTGAATCTCCCCAAAAGTTCTGTCTTATGACACTGCAGAAACTTCAGAACTGCTGGGCATGAGGAATACTACACTAGAAAACGGCAACAAAAGCCACAGCTGACCAAGCTAGAGTGAACGGTCCCCAGGTACCTATCGTTCATTGACCATATGGGCCAGGTCAGCCGTACTCTTTGCTTTCCTTCCAACTGACATCTCCTCATATCTGTTTGTTGTTACTGGTGCAACTCCTTTAGTTTATGGCAGAATGACAAAGGGCTCCACAACGCTCAGCTTCCATGGCTTGGACTGTTCTGCTACCTTAAAGGTCCTGGTGGAAGTGAACAAACATTGGTAATCTTTAGTTCCAGGTGTTCAGAGGGAGCACAGGGAGCACACAAGTAGTGTCATGCCATTGCCTCATATCTAGAAGTCAGGGTTCATTTTCCTCTTGAATCAGGAAAGAGGAGGGAGTCACTTGACCCACTTCACTAAACACTACACTCATGTATTGGCAACTCAGTGCTTGGCACCAATGGGCAATGTAGGCCAAAGAAAGCACAGAGCCAAGGGGGTCAAGCTACTTCTCCCTTTTATTCACTTATTAGGAGTATTTATTAAATTTGCAGGCCACCCTTCATCTGAAGATCCTATGGCAGTTCACAACAGAAAAATACAAAACGAGAATACAAAATACATAATAAAATATAAACAAACCACTAACAACCCACCTCCCACAAACACATTTAAAAAGCCACAGACTGCTAATCAGCCGAACGCCTGGTTGGAGAGATATGTTTTTGCCCAGCACCTACCAGTACCTTCACAATCTGGGACTTTGTGTACAGCCTGTGTGATTTTGGCAGGTCCTCTTCCTCCTGAGTCAGCTCCAAGGAGATTGTCTGGGACTAAAAGGTTTATTTTAGCCACGAGGCTGTAGCTCCAAGGAGGAGATGGGTAAACATTGGGCCACTTGGTGGTTATCCATGGGCCAGATTTAGCTCATGAACCAGCAGGTCTCTACCACTACATCCTGTCTGTACTTTAAGAAGTCAGGTTAGGGAAGATGCCTGTCTGTGGAGGAAGATGGCAAACCATCTGCATCTGGTAGGAACTGAAGCTGGAATTGTGTGTTTGTTTAAGGGGCTTTAAGGTGTTCCGGAGGTTACTTTTTGTGGGAAGATGCCAATGTCACCACTGAATGGTTAGATGTCTGTTAGTTTTATTTTGAAGCAAAGTATCTAAACTTAGAACTTGGTAAGAAATAGGAAAAAGAAATACAAAAACAAAATGCCAAACAATCATGCAATTCGTAGCACCTGTGTGTATAGCCCATACATGGAAGCACAGATTCATACCAAAGATGTCACAACATGAACTGCTCCAACCATGACCTCAGTGATAGCCCCTGAAATGAATGCATGGAAGCCACCAACTAGTGTGAACTGGCTTGCAGAATGAGCAAGGGTGACCTCTCTTCCACCCAGCCTCTGCTGAGAGCTTCAAGCAGGAAAGCAACCCTAAGGCAAAACAAAACAAAAAAACCCTAACGGGTGTGTGGGAAATGCCTCATATAGTTGGCCTTTCTCTGAATTCATGTGCAGAAAATGCAGCCATCCTATCAAAAAACATCTCATCCACATGAAACACCAGAATAACATTGACATCAGAGAAAAAAACTCTTTCTAGATTGGATTGATGCTTCATCTGACCCAGTTCCAAAATAATCAAACTTGTGCTTTCATTACTTTTGGAATTGCCACAGATACACCATTTACTGCAGGACAATACATTAATAGCATCACTGATAATCCTGTCTGCATTACACTGAAAACAGATTTTAAAACAATGTTGGACAATATGATATCAAATTGAGTGTTCAGGTTTTAATCAAGAAGTTTTATTTGAATTCCTATACTTTTCTTCTTCTTCTTTGATTTTGTGTTTGTTCTCAGTAATCACTAAATCATATCCTAGCGTTTCCTCCAAGATGAGATAAAGGTTAAAACATCATTAAAACTATAAAAATGATATCTACTGGGAAATGCAGTTTTGTACAACTTATTTCATATAAGCAATTACTGAAGAAATTAACCGTCAGTATCTATGAGAGGTGTTATTGGTGGAAACATTTAAAATAAAATTTAGGGAAGGCATTTAGAAGAAAGTTCACTCTCCTCCCCAATCCCAATCTTTCAGCTAAAAATGCAAGTGAGAAACTGCAGTGGGAGCATCTCCAGAGTTATAAACTATTTTGAAATATAAGCTGTAGATAAAGTATTCCCCACACTTGCAGCTATTTCTGTGAAGGCAAACTAAAGAGGTTCCAATTTCCTGACACGACTTTCAGAAATGTCACAGGCTTGGACTGCAACTGGAGACCCACACAGACACCAACACTGTTTGTTCTGGCAGATGCATTCAAAAGCAGTTTTTAGCAATCAACAGGCAAATAAAACATGATGAATGGAACTGAGATCTTGTGTTGCACAGTTTGTAATACCGTGTTACACCTGTACTTTTAAAGCACAACCCTGAGACTACAATCCTGTGCACACTTACTTAGGACTAGGCCTTACTGAACTCAGTGAGACTTATTTCCAAGTAAATATTGTTATGAGTAAATGACTCAGAGAACAATTTTCAGTAACACCACCAATGTGTAACAAAAAGACTAGAAATAAATATAAACTTTTCTCTCTTTGTTTCTTTGTTTGATACATAATAGAAACTTAGGTTGCAACACTTTACAAACTTATATGGGAATAAATATGATTGAACTCAAGGGTACTTCTGAGTTGATGTACAGCATTGCACTGCAAATCTATGTTCCAGTCAACATAAGTTTCACATTTGCATCAGACAGATTTAAGTAAAGTCAATTAAATGTGCTTAAGACAAGGATATCAGTAAAGTATGCTTATCCTTTGCTTTAAAAGTATTCAAAGCCAGTATCATTGGCCTTTTGAGAACATGATCAGAACTTTGACATAAATGCATGTTACAAAACTGAAATAGGATTTACATAAAATAGGCATAATGCAGCTGATTAAGTAACCAGCTGATTAAGTAACTTCAGTCCCTCTGATTTTAACTGGAATGGTGTAACTGCTTACTTTTCCAATCAAATAAGTTACTATGCCCATGGGTCCTTTGAAGGGAACACAACAGAGTCTAAGCATATTGCCCCATGCCTTAAATCAGCAGCCTCTGCCCTAATAGCTCCAATCAATCTGAATTTTTATTGATGTTATTGTTTACAATGAAGACCATTGCAACATGGGGACCAATACAAGACTGAGACTCATCTGCCTTGTAGTATAGTGTACATAATTTAACACACAAGTATTCTTTTTGGACCAATAGAAATGAAAATAAAAGAAACTTTTCTTAAAATAATGGTTATCCTAGTAGCTTAAAACTTTTGCCTCCTAGCTGAGCCCTTATGAATATAAACATATAGGTTGTTACTATTCTAGCCTTGTTCACAGGACTGATGTCCACATTAGAGAATATAATTGGTAATCAGATTGTGATAATATCACTTTAGTTCCTTGTCCGCTTGTGACTCTTAACTGTTGGCAGCTTTTCCATTCTCAATGAATGCTAACTCTTTATTAGCTAGGCTTATGTTGCATGGAGATAGGTCAGATTTCCTTAACCTCACAATTGTTTGTTTTGAAGCTGGTAAAGGTAACAGTTTTTGATGCAGCTGGAAACCCTTATGCGTCTAAATCTCACCATGTACACAGAGAAGACATTTCATGTCCCATAGAAAAGAATGTAAAATCTATTATTTAGCAAGAAGTGCCGAGTTTTAAAGTCGGCAAATAAGCTGGGTCTATGCTTGGTGGTGCCCGCCACCAGAATCCACTCTGATTTTTGCCATGGCCTTTTCCTAAGGAAGTAATGTGATAAAATATTACTAAATATCTGCATCCTACATATTCGGTGTCTGAACGTTGAACATTTTCAAATGCCATAGCTCCACAGTGTGACTGTTTTAGGGAACTGCAGCACAACAAGGCATCTTGGGGATGCAGAGAAAAAACGAGACATGATGGAGGGCAGGACACTGTCAGGGGAAAATCAGTAGGTGGAAAGGTGAGTTGCTTAATCTCACCAATTAACTGTATGTGTGGTGGGAAACTGGGATTGTGGCCCACATTCCCCATAATATAACTTGTCTGCTTTGCCCTCATATGTCTTAATGTGCACATAGGGGACTATATGTGTTTCCTTGTCCATATGAACTGTATGCTCCCCAACTGCTAAACTAGGTGCATAGCTCCTGTTGATCAAGTTGCAAGCATGGGGCTCTACCTATGCACCATGTGCAACAATAAAAGGTAGATTGGATGGTGTGGTGGTTTCACTGCAATCTCTGCATTTGACAGATCTTCCTTGCCTCTTGTCAGGATTGAGTTCCTGGGCTGGATTTTCTTGGTGCTATTTATTCAACGGCTCAGGGCTACCTGTTGCTTACTGACCACATGCGGCCCTATTGGCTGTTTCGACTATATAGCAGCCTCCTGGAAAATCCAGGCAGGCCTTTATTGTGGGCTGTTGATTTAGAACATCAAACTGGACTCACATTTTTCTCTGACCTAAAACATTGTTCTGCAAGGCATGTGCTTGTGAACTAGAATTTATTATTTGCTTTTGATCTTGTTCCTGAGTTTAGATCTGACCTATAGCTTAATGGTTGAGTTATGTGAGTTTGGCCCTCTGCTGTTTCACAGAGTTCTCTCCTTATAAAGTTAAACGATTGTATTGAGGTATTTTAAAAATTGGGGCAACAAAAGCTACTTCTCTCTTAGTGCTACAATGGTGTCTCCAATGTTACAACAGTAATACTGTATAACTGCACAAACATAGTGGAGAAAGACAGAAAAAACCCAGCTTACTATTGTGGAGATGGGGAAAGCCTGTTCACCTATTTTTCTTTTCCCAAAAAAAAAACAAGACTTTGGAAATGATTGGGAAATGATACAGCAAAGGATAGCTATGCACAATTTTTTTTTTTTTTTAAACATGTTTTGCCCCAAAATTTCAGGGATAGGGACATTTGATTTGTGATGTCACAGGCACTGTCCAATGGGTGCCCAACACTGACGCTGCATTATGCTGAGTTGGATCATTTGTCCATCTGGTTCAGTGCAATCTTCTGTCTGCAGTGAGTGGTAGTGGCTCTCCAAGTTTTCAAACCAGGGTCTTTTGCGGCCTACCTTGGGGTAATTCCTGGGCGTGAACCTGGAACTTTCTACATTCAAATCATATACCCTTCCTCTGAAGTATGGACCTTCCCCTAAGAACATAACTTTCTCTCAAAGGAGTACTGATTGTGCTTCTGGATCAATGTTTCAGATTTTAGCAGATATTTCTTGAGCTATAAGATGGATCATTTAAATCATTGGTCGCCAAATGTTTCAGGCACAATTGCAAAAAAGACAAACTGTTGTGAGCACCACACAGACAACAAAGCACCCACCACACCCTATTCTATGGGCTACAACAAGATGCTTCTTTCAAGCCTCATTTCAGCAGGTGACCCCATGGGCACCAGGGAAGGTCTTTGAGGGCGCATGAGTGCCATATTAGTGGCCCCTGATTTAAATCAAACTACGTCATTTTTTTGCTCCGTGTTTAAAATGTCTACTTTTCTGACAAGTCTGTTAAAAAGTTTATTTCTCTCAGGAGATCTAGATGCACTCAAGTTTCAATTATTTCTGCTCCTTCAAATGAAGATCAGCTGCATCTTTATAGTTATGAGCAACCTTACAAAGAAAATAAATGAGGTCTGCAGCATTTGACAGAAGAGAGAAAAGGGCACCAGTACAATTTTTGCTGGCACTGACATTTATATAAATCTGAGTGATGGGGTGTGTGTGTTTCTCTAAGTATTTCCTCATAACTTTGCAGATTGTCTTAACATTTGCTAGTCAAGTGCTATAAACAATACTAACTCTAATACCACAGTTCAATGTCTTGTCTGGGTAATTTTAATAGAGATGCTTACAAAAGCCTTGGTGTCAGATATAAACAATAAATTACATAATAATGCTCTGTCATGAAGCTAAAGCTAGCAACCAATGTTTGGGGAGTTTGCTGTGTCTTTTCTATGCCTTTCTTAGCGGAATAATTTACACAATCCTCATCAGTTCTCAGTCCTGACTGGCTGTGTAGTCTGGTAGCCTACCGTACTATTGATCAGAATGCCAGACACTTCCACTAGCCTTTCAGCAGTGTGCGTGTATTGTATTGTTCCAGTTATATCCCACTTTTCACTAAAGGAATTCAAGGTGGCATACATGGTTCCTGACTCACTGCTTCCCATTTTACCCTAACAAACCCTGTTAGATAGGTTAGGTTGAGAGGTGGTGACTGACTAGTGCAAGGTCACTCACTGAGTTTCATGGCTAAGTGAGGATTTGAACCTTGGTCTTCCAGGTCATATTCCAACAGTCTAAAGAATAGAAATACACATCCATGTGAAATAATATGGTTTTGTAACAAAAAGTGAACACACTGAAGTTAATGTGCAATTTGATGCCCAGTGTTATTTATTTATAGGGGTTACTAGCAATCTTTCCAATACAAAATACACAGCCTCAAAATAAAAGACTATAACTATACAACAAGAAAAACACTACACAAAAATTAAAAGAAAAGAAAATGTGGGTAACTTTCATCTTTCTTCTGAACTCATTAAGTATAATCACTAAGACATAGTGGCTTTGAAGTAACCTAAGAACTACCAAACCTGTCAGGCACAAAGTCACTTAGATAAACATCCTATTTCTAGCTAGTACTGAGGACATTTACAGCAAACATGGGACAAATCCAGTACTCCAACTGATCGCAACTGGGTACTGCTATACTTAACTGCCCAATTGTAATATGACACTATCTGCACTGTTGCATACTCTTCGCCTCTAGGCAAAACAAAGCTTATGTTTACACAACTGTACTTTTACTCTTCCCTCTCTCATCCCTCCTTTCCTATCATGTCCCTAAGAGAGTTTGGAGGATATGCTGGAAGCCAACTTTTTTTTTGGGGGGGGGGTTCTTCACATTAGACTCTTGCTGTTGGTCCTAATAGTTACTTCAAATCATTATTGAGGAACTGGAATCAAACAAAGGTTGGTTACAGTTTAAGCCAGCTATACAAGCCTCAAAAATATGGATTTTTCTCAAAACACATTCCCCCAAAAAATATTATTCTAAGTTGCAGATTGGAATCAGGTAGACAAAGGTGAAATACCAATTGGGTGCTATTATTACTCAGTTTTTGCATCCTAAGCAACAAATATATTTGGCTGTTCAGAAAAAAAAACCCCTGGGTGGTTTACACGGACCCTCTGCAGTCCATGGACTACCAGTTGGTAACCACTGCTGTATCTTCTTGTTTTTCAGTCTTTTGGTTAAGATAAAGAATAATAAAATGCACCTGTGTGGTGGCCCTCTTTCCTCCTCTTCCAACTCCCACTACAAAGTTGCATTCTTTTACTTGGGCTTCTAAATTGACTTGGTGTAAAAAATTTGAAAGCCAAATATTTCCCCAAACTATGAAGTTTAGATACTGAGTGAAGCAATAGCCCAAAATTGTGTTAGCAGGGCAGAGCCATTTGAAAATATTGGTGGATAATTTTGAACAGCTTTTTGACAATTCATAATTCCTCTATTTCCAGAAATAAAAGACATTTTGGGATTTTTTTAGTCGTAGACGTTTTGTTAGCTTGCATGGGAAAAGGGGCTTCTAATAGCTGAAACATTATATGAATACCTGTTAGAAATCCAGAAATGTTTCATACAAATCAAGATAGGGCAGCTTTTTCATCTTGAGGGCCACATTACCTCAGAGAGAAGCTTGTGGGGGCCATGTGCCCATGGTAGGTGGGACCAGAGGGAAAAGTGGGCATAACATTGGATATGACTGTTTCTTTTTATACATTCCAGCCATGCAAATGCAGGATGTTTCTACATACACCCCTCCATACACGATCTAGGATGCGAGAAGCATTATTAGATGTCAACGATACAAGCAAAAGCACTAAGGAAGCATACAGTGAGGGGAGGGCACAGCCATAGGAGTATTCTGCCTCTGGGCTTGAGGTTTCCAAGCCCAATATAAATATAAGCCCACCTTGCAGAAGGGCCTGTTGGCCAGCAATTAATAGGCCAGCATGTGTTTCTCAGAATAAGTTTCTCAAGATACTTCCTATGCGTGTTTGTGGAATTAAATATCAAAGCCAGACACTTCAATAGCATTCTGAGATCAAAGGTTTTAAGAAGGCTTGTTTTCTCAATGAAGCAAAACCACCTGAAGCTGAAATTGTTTGACTGGCCTCTGTATAGGAGATCAAAGACTAAAGAATAAGATTTGGCGATATAAAACTAACTTGCATTTTTTGTATTTCCCGAGATAGAGAATCTATACCTGCATAGAACCTAAGGGACCTCATATGAATGTCTACTATTTCCCCTATCAGTCCGTCATAAAACTCTTTCAACATGCAGAAAATGATGGGTTAATCACCAGCAATTGGGTTCCCCCCCTCTCTCCTCCCCCCTTTTATTTTATTTTCTTGCTTTGTATACTACCTAGCCTTATTAAGAGTTCAGGAGAACTCAAAAGATTGTGCATTGCTTTGTGATATTTTGGTTGGCCTAATAAAGATATTGTCCTAATATGGACATTGGAATTTTTCATTTCAACCAACCATTACCCTTGTATTGTATAGTTATACTTTCATCTGATAATTTAACTCTAAAGCTTGTATAGACCCATATACTTTCTCTCCTCCATGCACATGCTGTTGATTCCTTCCTAATTCAGACATACCATCCTTTGCATGGTTTACATATAAACGATTTGGACACTGGGCAAGCCATGCTTTTTGCAAGCCTGAGATAAAGAACCTCTGGCCTTCCAGATGTTATAGAGTACAGCTCCCACTATCCCTGACCATTGAGCATGCTTACCCCAGTAAGCTCGTTGGAGTTGCAGTCTAATAGCATCTGGCTCACAGGTTCCCAACACCTGGTGTAACTCAAAGTATGCATCCAAACCAGAATAGAAACCTACTTCCAGTCATGATTTCTGGTTCATGGTTGGTGCAAACCACCATTTGCCAGTTTGGATTGAGCAGATGTTAGCTTTGGTTTCCCCAAAGAAGGAAGTGAGGAAGAAAATTGGAGTGTGCGAGGAAGTGCATAACTGCACTTTTCTTCCTCCCTTCCTTCTTAAATAAAAACTTACTGTTAATGAGTTTGTTAACCTAAGGTATAAAATGCATGTTCAATGCTATACATTTTGTGTTTCACTGATACGGCCAGGACCTAAAATGGAAAGTCCTGTCTCTTCCAGCACTTGCACTTCTGCAGAGGGATTTTTTTGTTTTTTGAATAACAGCCACAACCCAAATCACAAACTTCCATTCTTGTTCGAAAGGCAAAGAAAGGGTTCAAAGAAAGCACAAGTCAAGAGTCACCTTGGAACACTGAACTAGCACAGTTCTTCAGATCCTGGCCTACGTCTGCTACCATATTACAGCACTCCAATTTTGCAATGCTCCTAAAGAAGCAGCCACACCATTATAATAGTGTGAGAGAGTTCATGGATCTCAAGCAAAGTCTCGTGAAAAATACGCATTCTCAACTTCAAAAGCTTCCACATGGCTGAGAAGCCACCTAATGACTAAAGTAAAAACCATTCCCCAAGTTTAAAATGCTACCCCAAAAACAATCTTACAGACAGATTTTTTAAAGATACGTTTGTCCTTCAGATTACAAATACCAGAACTAGTTTAGAGGTTCACTACATATTTGGCAGCAAAGTATCTTAAAAAAATGTTTTTCTAAAGAAATATTTGTTTTACTTGGTATAAACAAGGGTCACAATTATTTGAGCTTCTTCCAAATCAGGATCCTTTTTACGTGATAGGACTTTCAGAAAAGGACAAGATGTTTATGTTATGTTATGCTTTAGAACTATAAATTTTGCATCCATTTGATGTTCGTTGCTGTGTGAAAATGTTCGGCTCCTTCCTAGAACATGATGTTAATAATAAACTGATACCCCCAAAAGAAACTAAAACATGCACAGTCCTCTGCTTAACGGTTTTGTTCTTCAAACTTTATGTCAAACTGCTCCCAGAACTAGCCAAGCAAGTATATGTAACCATCATTTTTTCACAGTGTAAAACAAAATGGGGCAATGTGGTAGACAGCAAACAGTAATCAATAATATATATTAACAAAAGTAACAAATAATAACATCATCTAGTGTTTGAGGTGATTATTATTGCCATCAGTATTTGGGGGGCCGGCAGCAGGTGGACATCCCATGCTTTTAAGTCTCATGGTTATAACATAACATTCACTGATTGAAACCAACAGTTCTCAAAGCAAGGGACACTTGAGCCATTCTGTTTTCACAATATGACATAATATAGCTACTAAAGACAGGGATGCGGGTGGTGCTGTGGATTAAACCACATAGCCTAGGGCTTGCCAATCAGAAGGTTGGTGGTTTGAATCCCCGCAACGGGGTGAGCTCCTGTTGCTCGGTCCCAGCTCCTGCCCACCTAGCAGTTCGAAAGCACGTCAAAGTGCAAGTAGATAAATAGGTACCGCTCCAGCGGGAAGGTAAACGGCGTTTCCGTGTGCTGCTCTGGTTCACCAGAAGCGGCTTTGTCATGCTGGCCACATGACCTGGAAGCTGTACGCCGGCTCCCTCGGCCAGTAACGCGAGATGAGCACCGCAACCCCAGAGTCGGACACGACTGGACCTAATGGTCAGGGGTCCCTTTACCTTTACCTTTAGCTACTAAAGATCAGAACTTCAGGCAAATTGGCAACAGAGGAAGGAAAACAGGTAGAGAAGGAGCTATCATCCTCTGGCCATCTGGAACAAATCTGTAATGCTGTTGTCACAACACATTTATTACGCAGCAGTTCGGGGAATGTCAGTCCCAGCACTGTTACCCTACACTTTAGTTAATACCCACAGTGGCAGACTTTAGGCTCTCAGATTTCAGTGGCGCCCTCAGTGCTGCACTAAAATTCACCATCACTCCTGTCTCTCACACTCCATTCTACAGCACTGTTGTGGCACCCCCTGCAGCACAGCGCCCAGTGCAGCCGAACCAGTCATGCTACCCTAAAGCAACCTTTGACACCCAGATCCTGTGGTTCATGGAATTACACATAGACTAGACTAGACTAATATTTACTAGCATGTGGTCTGGAATGGAAAGAGGTATGTATACTGCAGGCTTAAAACTGGTTTATCCTAGAGGAACTGCAATTCCAATCTTTGGGGAGCCTATGATAAGCCATATTTACTGTGGGGATGCGGGTGGTGCTGTGGTCTAAATCACTAAGCCTATCTGGCATGCCAATCAGAAGGTTGTACAAACACAAAAGCAAATACTTTCATCACAAGTTATCTATGGCATATCCATACTATTGATTCATATTAGTTTTATACTAGTTCAAGTACCCCCTCTAAAAGCTACTGAGGGTGCTGAAAATTTTGTTTGACACCCCTGAACCACCACCAATCTACAGTTTTCATTATTTTATGGGAAAAGGAAGTCACAACGGCAAAAAGGAAAATGGCAAAAAATATTAATGATCCCCAAATACACTGCCATATTCAGAGATAACTGTACTAGCTGAATCTGTTCTCTGGATAACAGAAGCTGAGAGTTAAAGACATATGGCACAAACAGGATAATTATCACTCCCTAACTGCCCTATTTGCACCACTTTTATTGAACAATTTCTTCGTGCACATTGACACAGACTGAATACCAAGCTTCATAGAGTACTAATATAATTTGTTTGAGAGGTCTTATATTCATGAAATAGGGGAAGCTCTGGATAAATTTTACATATTGAGAACATAATCATATACAGCTTGTATGGAATAGAACTATTCACATCCACATCATGCATTTAAAGCACATTTATAGTATTTTAACAGTCATGGCTTCCCGTACAGGATCCTGGGAAGTGTAGTTTACCTCTCACAGAGCCACAATCCCAGCAGCTTTATAAAACTACAGTTCCCTAGATTCTTTGTGTGAAGAAACATATCTTAAATGTATGGCATGGGTGTCAAACCATCACAGAAGCTGCATCTCTCTACAATACAATTTATTTAA
The DNA here is from genome assembly GCA_900245905.1 of Lacerta viridis. Lineage (NCBI taxonomy): Eukaryota > Metazoa > Chordata > Lepidosauria > Squamata > Lacertidae > Lacerta > Lacerta viridis. Next base: position 648,713 of record OFHU01003948.1, read on the forward strand.
ATGCCATCTTAATTTGCAACACGTTCTCTAAAAGAGCTGTGAATATCTCTCAGTTTGAATGTTAACAAAAATATATCACTTACTTTTGTTTGATCATCAGCTTTGAATACGTAACAGATACTTTGGGGGTTTGTTGCTCCATCTTTTATTAAGCAGGCAAAGTAGCTTGGATCATGACTGTTGTGAATCAGTTTGTGGACATGCTGTGGCTTACACTCAAACAGGCTGGAACAAATCAGAGGATCCCACTGCTGGGTTTTCCCTGTGTCTGCTTCACATCGCAGCCTGGTCGGTGAGACATAAAGCCGTATTTGGCTGGAGTTAGGCTCTTCCTTCAAGGAGTGTGTGCTGAGCTGCCGAATCTCTGCCACAATCCAAGGGAGCACTGGCATAGTGGTTAGAGAGTGTACTGGCAGAGAACCTACTAGCTGAAGACTAAAGTCTATTGAGCCATCACTTGTTGCTTCAGGATTTTTAACTTTGAACGATATGGGATCCATGTTTGAGTCATCAAAGAAATTTTTGATGAAGACTTATACTTCTGAAAGGAAAGATATTTACACGGTTAACACAATTTTCCCATTTTGTCATTTAAGAGTCATGTCAGTGACTGTATAAAATTAAGCAATAAAATGAAAAGCTTCTTGTGTAATTATATATATCAGACATTAACAATAGTGATTCACACTTAGGGCAAAAGCATTACAGGAGTCAAGTCATATTTAAACATAGGGATGTTAAAGCCTCAGATGATCCTCAGCCAGCTATAAAGTATATTTCATTATTTAAAAGCCACAGCACTATAGTAGATTCATTACGGTTGTTTGATATGGGTCCAATTATGAGCTACAACATTTTCATGCAATGTTTTGTCTTCAGTCTCATTGAAAACACAAGAAAAAGCAAGACTGTCGTAGTCCAAATTATATTATCCAAAGGTTTGAAGAAATACCATACTTTTCCATGTATAAGACTAGGTTTTGGTTTTTTTTTTTACTAAAAAATAAAGTTTCAAAGGGGGTAGTGTTATACAAAGGGGCAATCTCCCCCTATTTTCTTAATTTTGAGTCCCCCAAAATAGGGGCGTCTTAATACACAGGGGTATGTTATACACGGAAAAATACAGTAGCTTATGTAATAAGAACCACAGACTCCCACCATCCCACCGTAGCCAGCATGGCAAATGGTCAGAGCAGATGAGAGCTGTAGCCCAACAACAGATGGAGGGTCACAGGTTCCTCACCCCTGCTTGAAGATATTGAGGAGAAGGAGGAAGCATCACAACTTAGCAACACCATGGGCTAAGTAGGAAAGAGAAGACAGGCAGGCAGGCAGGCAGGGAGACAACCACAGTTTTGTCTGCATCTTGACTGCACATTAGCTTGCCCTTATCCTCTAGGTACTGGCCCTTTGACCTTCCTGGAGAGCATTCTTCTCAAGCCATATCAAACCTATAGCAACCCATATATCTAGGGAGGTACAAAGGTGATGGATGATACATCACACCACAAGAATCATATTACGTTTTCTGGTCTACTATTTTTATCCTGACTTAATGCTTGTTTGCAACATAATGAAAGTTTGTGTACTTTGACAAATGTTCTCCTTACTTAAAATATGCAGTGGCTCAGCTTGTAAGCACATTAAGACGATTGAGAGCAACTGTCAACAGTTCATAGCCTTTTGAACTCTGAGGGAGATAGCAAGAGTGCCTCTTTTTTCCATTTTATATAGTAATGTTCTTTTCAATCTCTGAGCTTAGGTACAGTCACAAATCCCACCATCTGTACTGCAGTGAGGCTTCTAAATAATAGCTCAGGAGTATTAGCCTCTTTCCTAAATAACATGCAGTACATAAGCAATCTCTTAAAACTAGCCTAAAATAGGACACATGAGTTCAAATTCCCATGCAGCCGCTCATAGACGGGAAAGTATCTTGTTTTAAAAGGAATGCTAGCTAAGAAATAAAATGGTGGTGCTTAGAACTAAGAAAGGAACTGCTATACTTTATTATCAGAACAGATTATTATTGCTGGACACACATTTGGCTCCTCCTCACTTACTTACTCACTCACTCACTCACTCACTCAGAGATGGAGTGTAATTTTTTTTTTCACCACAACAGATGAGAAAGCTGAAATTTGATATATCATTCAACCAATCATTTTATTTGTAAGCCGCCTTTCCACAATTAAAACCATGCTCAAGGCGGCTTACAACATATAAAAAAAAATCACATAACTACAAACATAACAAAAGTGGTCAATAAACAAAACATCAAAAAGTGCACAAAAGTATATGGATCGTCCAACTCCAGAGAAGGTTGAACATGTTACCTCTCTCCCTCAAAATGTGGAACATGGAGTCTAGTTCCTAACAGCAGTCAGTAAAGTGAAATTCAAGGCACAGATTAGACAACACGTTGAGAATGTGGGGAGGTCTTAGTAAACCTCAGTTGGATGTGTGCATGTTTGATTTATAGTGGCAGCCAGAAAAGAGACTTGAAAAATGAGAGAAGCCACATATATTTGGTATTTTCTCCTCCTACATACTTTTAACAGTAATGGCGAGAGACTTCTAAGAGTGATTTGTTGTTGTTTAGTCATTAAGTTGTGTCCTGACTCTTTCGTGACCCCATGGACCAGAGCACACCAGGCACTCCTGTCTTCCACTGCCTCCCGCAGTTTGGTCAGACTCATGTTGGTAGCTTCGAGAACACTGTCCAACCATCTCATCCTCTGTCGTCCCCTTCTCCTTGTGCCCTCCATCTTTCCCAACATCAGGGTCTTTTCCAGGGAGTCTTCTCTTCTCATGAGGTGGCCAAAGTATTGGAGCCTCAGCTTCAGGATCTGTCCTTCCAGTGAGCACTCAGGGCTGATTTCCTTAAGAATGGATAGGTTTGATCTTCTTGCAGTCCATGGGACTCTCAAGAGTCTCCTCCAGCACCATAATTCAAAAGCATCAATTCTTCGGCGATCAGCCTTCTTTATGGTCCAGCTCTCACTTCCATACATCACTACTGGGAAAACCATAGCTTTAACTATACGGACCTTTGTCGGCAAGGTGATGTCTCTGCTTTTTAAGATGCTGTCTAGGTTTGTCATTGCTTTTCTCCCAAGAGGCAGGTGTCTTCTAATATAAGTAATTTTACCGTCATGTGTGTGTGCACATGTGCAACATCAGTGTGAATATTTTGACATTAAATGACCTGAATACTTTAGCACAGAGCTTTCCAAACTGTGTGTCGCGATATGTTAGCGTGTCGGCTGCAATGTACAGGTGTGTCACATGAATGCTCCCTGTGCTCCTCCTGGGGCTGGAAAGGAATTAGTTTAACCTCTGGTTTGCTAGTAAAACTGAATTACTATGTTGCAAAATGATGCATGTCTAAAAAGTGTGTCATCAACATGAAAAGTTTGGAATGCTCTTCTTTAGCATCTAAGAAAGAATTAACGGTACAGTTAACCCACAATATACACAGGAGTTATGTTCTGGGGATCACGCATAAACCCCAAAACTACATATAGTTAAAGCCAGTGCTATTTTTCTAGAAAAAGAGGTGCCATAACTCACCATGAACACCTCCCTCATTCTCTTAGAATGGCAATGGTGCCCACCTGAGAGGTGCCGGAACTGAGTTCTGGTGAGTTTCAGCTGAAAAAAGCCCTGGTCAAAGCACACTGAGTTCAATGGCGGGTGGGATTGCTAAACCATTTCCCCCAGAACCATGCCTGCTTTCTGTCCCCTTTCTTTTTTTGCCATGCACATAAAGCTGAATGTGCACAAGTTAAATGCAAGTGAATTGTAGGCTTACTGTACTTAAATTAGGGCATTATCACTTTGTGCAGGTGCTTATAGCAGTTCTAAGAATCCACACTTTCCATTTGGAAAAACAACAACCCATACCTCTGAGAACCAATCAGCTTCATCACTAGGTTCCCAGAGGGCAGGGCTTCTGGGGCAGACCAGAGAGAAGATTCCAGGGGTCCGGTCTACTTCAGGAACATAAAAAAGGACGCAACCAATTTCTACCACAGTCCCCCGCTGATCTTTCCACCCACCCTCTAATGCTATTCTTTGTAATTTTGCTTTTATCTAATATTTAATTGTCACAACTTTCCTATGGCAGAAAAGGCACTAGGCTGAATCCTTAGAAAGGAGGGGCAGGCAAGGGTCACCATGTTCCAGCCAATGGAGATTCCCCTTACGGCATCTTGGAGGGCAATGATTTCTGTCCTGAAGCCCATTTTGGGGAGCTGATGGACCATGGCACCCCTGCCCCAGTGGCCGGGGGATGTTCCCTGTAAGTGGTTCATACTGTGCAGAACCTCAAAATTGGTCAATCTCTGCTGTCAAGAGGTAACTCATCATCACCCAACAAGCTGGTGATCACATAAAAATAGGCCTTTACTTTGCCAAAACTCTTGCACTATAATCATTAAAGCTGTGGCCTTCTCCCCCCCCCAACTTGTCATTTTTACTGACTGCTTCCCGCACCCCAGAGCTACACTGCACATGGGTCCACAATGCACATACAAGGTGGACTTGGGTTTAGATAAATGGCCTCCACAGATTTAGTAACTTGGCATCTTGGGATCAGTAACCTTGACCTACATGTGAATTGAGTCACCCTGCTTATAGACTTTTTGTGGATGCCTGATTCACCATCTACCCAAAGCACTGGCCATGGTGCAGGCTATAGTCCATTACCCCTGAAGAGGACATAATTGAGGGCTGGGAATATCACCCATTTAAAATCCTGGAGAGTCACTGCTGGTCAGTGTGGTGGCCTATACTGAGTTAGATGGACGAGTGGTCTGACTGAGTAAAGGGTAGCTTCCTACCTTCCTAACTACACTAAACAGTTTCTCTCTCTATGACTACAGCTACCCTTAAATATTCAGCTATGATGCATTTTGTAACCTTTCCCCTCTTTTATGCCCTGTCTCTGTAATTTTAATATTGCTAAAAAGCCTTTCCAACAAGCCCTTTACAAACATCAAGCTTGAAACCAGAGTATACTGTGCTATGTATAACATTACTTTGCATGCTTCACTCTGAGCAGCACAATTGGAGTTTATTGCTGTGACATTCCTGAGACATTATTTTTACCCATAATACTCCAAGCACACACCCTAAATACAGCACAAGCAAACTCCAAAGAGAAAAGTTGCTAACCAACCAGTACATTTTGGATTATTCTCCACTAGGAAATATTATACCCCTCGCTGTATTTATACAGATGACACTGGTTACAATATTTGATTATTGTTGGAGTGAAGAAGGGGTTATCATCATGCAATTTAAAAAGGAAACAGCCTCCCAAATTACATGCTTATTCCTAGGTTGTTTATGCTTCCATCATCACTAACGCAGGTGAATTTGTATCACTGGGATTTCAACATTACTGCAAAATCCCAGACTGAAATTGTATCCTAAGCTCTGCAGTGCTAAATGGCAGAGTGACCCTCTATCACTTGATCTCTGAACAGAAGAGAAAACCACACAAGTGCAGTGCTGAGTTATGAGCAAAGTTGGCGCCTTTAGCTCTACAATTTGTTATTGGCACAAGTTAGAGCCTACAAAGTAAGTTCAAAGCTGCCTTTGAATCTCAACAAGATGATGCACTGAGAGATAAATCTATGCCTCTGTCTCTTAGAAAATGGAAATGAATGCACACAAAACATTTCTTTTTAATCCTGATATATGCATGATATCCACGTGATAAAAAATAAAAAGCAAAACTCAACTCTACTTCCAAATATGCCATTTTCACCTAGCATATTACATGAATTAGTATTTTAGTGCTGGTACTGTTGTAAGCTTTGGGAGCTAGATGAAAAGCAGGGTAGGGTGTTTATGTAAAAAGTGGCAAAAGGTGCGTCCATCAGGAAACGTGTTAAACATGTTTTTAACCAAATATTTGTGGAATTCCAACCAGACATCATTGCTCATACCAATAGATTAACCGTGATCGAGTTGAGACAGGACAAAAACAAGCAAACATACAAACTAAAAACCAACATTGTAATGCATTGTTGTAGACCTAAAACTGTTTATATACACACACACAGAGAGAGAGAGAGAGAGCTGTCCTAGTTTTCACAATCCTTCTACTGTGATTTATTGATGCAACAATTATTGAAGGCAAGTTGTCAGTGTCAGCAATGCCAGTCATTAAAACGTTCCCATTTGGCCACTGCAGCTTCCTTCTAACCTTGCAAAGCTGGCTGCGGTTGTGAGACCACAAAGCCAAAGCGTAGCTGAGTAAGATCTATATTCCTCAGTCCTAATTGAAGTGAGGCCCCAAGGCATGCTTACCGGAGGGGATAGGATCCAACTCCTAGTGGGCAAGGTTCCTTTGCCCCCCAAAAGATTTGAGCCCCCCCCAAAAAAACCTTAATGGGCATTTCCATTCAAATGATGTTTGTGTGTGTGCTGCATCACGTGATCAATTAAGTGGGGCAGGGCTTACCTGTCTCCTCTAATATTTATTCAAGTTGGCACCCACAGGCGTAGCCAAGGGGGTGCCATGGGGGGCAGGTGCCCCCCCTAATTAATACAAATCTGAGGTTCTTCTGCCCCCTCCCAACAAAAGCCTGCTGCCTCCAACAAAAATCCTGGCTACGCCTATGTTGGCACTCCTGCTGGAGGGTGAGGCGAACCCCACCAAACGCACCGGGGGGGGGGGTTATTTCCATTGCATAACAGCGCCCATTGATGTCTACCCCACCTTGCGCCATCACACAGTTCCCTGTGAAAATCCAGACTGTAAGCTCCTCGGGGCAGAGAGACCCGTCCTTGGGGCGAAGCCTCTTGCCCACATACGGTCATAGTGGAAACAGCAGCAGCAGCAGCACGTGGTTGCTCCGTCCGTGGCGCATCGTGTCGCCACGGGGTGTGGGGTGGCTGGGTGGGTTAGGTGGGTGCTACACCCTCCTCCCCACCTCCCGCCCCAGAAGCAGAGTCAATCAACCTGCAAAGAGAGAAAAAGTCTGTAGGGAGTTGGGGGGGGGGTGAGAGTAGATCACTTACCGATCAGCAGCAGCAGCAGCGCAGGATGTGTGTGCCTTGAAAGGAAGTGCGCCGTCTGCGGCTTGCGAAGAGATGTCAGCGAAGAGACGACGAGGAAGATGAAGATCGAGAGAGAGGGAGGCGGAACCTGGGAGCTCGAGACTCTCCCGCCTCTTCCCTGAAGGGACGACAATGTCCCGCGGTCGAGGAGGCGGTGGGGAAGTTGGCCGGGGCGCAAGCGGCTCCTGTTGCTTCGTTCGCTACGTGACCGGCGCCGCTCTCTCGCTCGCCCGCCCGCCTCCCCCCGCCCCCGGGGCTGTCAAAGGCGGGCGGGCGGGCGGGCTGTGAGGCGGCAGCCTCCCCTCGAGGGAGAAACGGAGGAGCGGCTCCCTCACAGCGCCCTCTCTGGGCTGCCCCGCCGCCGCGCCCGCCTCTCCCCGAGGGCGCAGCTGAGGCGGGGAAGGGAAGAACCACAACAAGCCGGCACATGCACCACCGGCGGCAATGGCTCCTTATTACCTGCTCCAGCCGCGTCTCTCGAAGGAGAGAGGAGGAGGAGGAAAGGACCGGGCCGAGCCGAGCCGCGGAGGGGGTAGGGGGTAGGCGGCCTCGGAGGGGCCATGAAGGTAGTTGCGCGCTGTTTATATATAGAAGTTTCCACAGGCCGGGTCGAGTCGCCTGACGGGAGGCAGCCGCGAGCGAAGCCTGGGGACCGTGTGCGGTGTGTGTGTGTGTGGATGTTGAGACGAAGCGGGTTGGCGCGGTTTTCCTCTCTCTCAGAATAATCGCCTCAGAGAAAAGCACACACAGTGAGAGAGAGACTTGGATGTGGCGCACGCAGCAGCACTACCCGGTCTTGCCGCGGTCATGTGCGAGAAACAGCTGCACTGCAGGCGGGCGCGCGCGCGTGAAGGGCGGCCTCTGCCTGCCTGCCTGCCTCTCTGCCTCTCTTAAGTCTTGTCTCTCTTTCCCGCCTTTTCTTGCTTTCCAGCCCTCGGAACCCACCACAAAAGGCGGGCGGGTTAGGCGCTCGAGGCCCAAGGGCGCCAGGCCGAGTCCTGACTACACCGCCGTCCCTCCTGTTGAGTAGTGGGTCGATGGATGAAGACACAGCTCTTAAAACAACCTGCTCTTTATTTCAGCTCTGAGTTTGGACTGAACAACAGCTTAGCCGCCTGGCTTATATAGTACTCAGTAACTTTCAACAGTAGTAACAAATTCCCTCTAGCTGCCCAATCCGTGAACGGCACTCTCATTTCTTCATTTGCATGTTGGGGGGACCTGAGTGGAAACCGCAGCCACTGTGGGCAGATTGAGAACTGCAGCCACTCTGGCCAGAATGAGTACTGCAGTTAAACTTAATACATTAACACCTCCTCAGCCCAAAGGCTCCTGAGGGTGATGAAGGCACAGTCCTCACGTTCAGGGCAGAGATGCCCTTGAGGCAGGGGTGCCAACTTGCATAAAAAGGGGGGGTTGAGAGTGAGCCCTATAGCTGATCACGAGATCCATTTGAATGGCAACACCCATCAACTTTGGGGGTTCCTGGCCTCCTCTTACCTCTCAAGTGATGACTTAGGTGGAATCTACACACATATTTTTAAAAATGCGGTGAAAATGCTTTTCCCAAAAAAGTTTTGAAAAATATATTTCTTTTGGCATAGCTCACCATCGCCATCTAGTGTCACATTTGTATATTGCACTTTAAAGGTAAAGGGACCCCTGACCATTAGGTCCAGTCACGGATGACTCTGGGGTTGCGGTGCTCATCTTGCTTTATTGGCCGAGGGAGCCGGCGTACAGCTTCCGGGTCATGTGGCCAGCATGACTAAGCCGCTTCTGGCGAACCAGAGCAGCGCACGGAAACGCCGTTTACCTTCCTGCTGGAGCGGTACCTATTTATCTACTTGCACTTGATGTGCTTTCGAACTGCTAGGTTGGCAGGAGCAGGGACTGAGCAACAGGAGCTCACCCCGTCGTGGTGGGGATTCAAACCACCGACCTTCTGTTTGGCAAGCCCTAGGCTCTGCGATTTAACCCACAGCGCCACCCGCGTCCCAATATTGCACTTTACAACATTTAAATATTTACCGCTGTATAACTGAGTCCCTGGTCACATCTGCCTGTTCTAACTTGACTGCAGCCCAGTTCTGTTGTCTAGGCAAGATTTGCCACAGGGTTTGGTGGGATTTGGTTCTAGACATGCCTCAGATTTCATTGTAAGCCGTTGCCACAAGTACAGGAAAAATCAACGCTCAGTTCGTTTGTAGGTGCTACAAAAGGCCCAAGTAAAAACAATAAAATTACAACCTCTTCATCTCAGGGTCGTGGGTTCGAGCCCCGCGCTGGGCAGAAGATTCATGCATTGCGGGGGTTGGACTAGATGATCCTCATGGCCCCTTCCAACTCTACGATTCTTTGACTAAGCATTTGTGAAAGTTGCATAGGTCACCATCTTCTAACAGTAGCTCAGTGCTACCAGGAGTTTTCAATATTTGTGTCCTGTTTGCGTGCATATGTAGATTGGACCTCCCAAATGTTGCCGCTCTGGTAGAAATAGCAACCCCTAAATTGGTGCTTTTAGACACATGGGATCCTGTATCTGCTGTTGCAACCTCAGTCATGAGGAAATGTAACATTAAAAACAGCCCAAGTCCCTTTGATAATGGGACTTGGGCTGTTTTTAATGTTACATTTCCTCATGACTGAGGTTGCAACAGCAGATACAGGATCCCAAGTGCAAACCCATGGACTTTGCCCTATTGCACATGTGACAACTGCTTTTAGTGTGTCTGAGCCAGAATCAGAGACTCTGCCCTTTTTCTGCTAGCTGAAAGTAAGGGGTAGTATGCAACCCAGTTTAATCCTGAAAAGCTTTAGTTACAGGATCCAAATAATAATATGAAATTCAGCAGAGAACACTTTTTTGAATATGTCAGCTGTCTTCTTGAGGGCTAGAAACATACTTTTAAAAGGGATCTAATCCCCAGATCAAGAATTATCCTGTGAAAATGTATCATGAACAATTTCTTGAAGACCAATAGACTTGAACTCTGCTGCTTAGGGCAACTATTAAAAATGGCCAGTTTCTGACAGAATAAACTATAGCATGGAAACCTGTGGCCTTCCAGCCATGCTCCAGTTTTGCAATTACTTTCTTCTGATTCTTGTTGTGAATTCCCACAAGATCACTGCTCAAACCACAAGCACTGAGCCGAGAACAAACCTTGGTTACGGGCTATAGTTTGACACAAAACAAACCACAAGGCTAGGTTCAGACATAATGCAAAGCCAAACCATGGCTTAGCTTCTGGGTACTACAGCAACCACACAGAACTGAGTAATGAGTGAAATACCCATCATTTTCTTTCCTATTCATGCCAAGCCATAGTTTCGCTTAGTATTTGTGAACCAAGCCATGGTCTGGTACAGGCTTTTCTTGTACAAAACCAGACACCTCTGAATGGTACTACAATGCATGCTAGGTAAGAGTTTGATTTGGAGCAACTTGGCCCTTTTCAAACTAGCAAAAATCCATTTCACCTGAAGTCGGAAGTGAGCTGGGAGCTTTTTTTTTTTTTAATGAAAAATAAAATTGTGATTTGCAAAGAAGCACGTTTCTGATCAGTTTATCAGAATCCATCTAATCATATGGATTTCTCCCTTCTCTTCCACAATCACCCTGCAAGCCACAGAACCTAAGACTATGATCCAATATTGTGGGGAGGAAAAAATTGAGATCTATCTCATCAGAAGGATGACAACACACACACTGAATTCAAAGGACATATTTAAAATGGAAGCTTCTCCCACTTTCAGCTTTAACACTAAATCTGAACTTTGTAAAGGTTTTTTTTTGGGGGGGGAATACAGGTTTTTTTTGGGGGGGGGATACAGGTACAATTTCAACTTTGGGGTTTTCATCAGCTGTACGCCATAATCATCACAATTATAACAAACAAAGGCTTGACATATCTCGCTTTGCATGTCATGAGTCTATCTCATATATTAAACTCCAGTAGCTAATGAAAACAATTGCTTACCTAAATGGACTTTTCCACGATATTCTAATTTTTTGAGTTTCACCTGTAATAGGTAATTCCAAAACATGTAATCTGAACATGGCATTTCATACCCTTAACCATGATAGCAGCTTTTGAGACAACCATGCACAAGGAACACAATGGTTTCTGAACATTACAAAAGGCAGCTAGGAAAATACGACATCTAAGGGAGAAATTTGTTTCCTTAATATGGGGTGACTTGTGGGATTCTGGTTCATGGTTTTATGCAGCTGACCCGCATCCACTTTTTTTTTTTAAATCAACAACTAGACATCTATAATTTGGACTTTTTATATTTCTACCAGGTAGATATCAGAACAATTCCTGCATGAATCTACAATAATCAGTATTTTATCCTGGATATAATTATGGAAAAGGAAACTCTTGACCAGTGGCAAGAGTTTGTAAAGGAGCAGGGAACAGTTAAAAGACAACCATTTTAACCACAAAAGCATCTATTTCTGATTGGTTGCTGCTGCAGAAAACATACTCCTTAATGAGCGCCTGATTTAAACCCAACTTAGTGATTGGAATCTTTTCCCTTGGCTTCAGCAGGCCTTGAAAATTCTTTTCTAATGACATGCTTATTTTCCCAGGTCTATTTTTATGTTGTAAAAGCTATGACTCTATGCAGAACCTGAATGTTGTGTGCTTTGCGAGGATATAAGGGCAGTATTACTTTATAGTCTAAAGCAAGGAAGAGATCAGATAACAAAGCTGACATAAGGGTTGAACTGACCTTGACATGACTGGAGCATGTTGTTGCTTTTTGGTAACATGCCGTTTCAAATCAGGCTGGTCTATCCCTTTCTACAGATGACTTTAACATTACTGGCACTGCAAATTGAAGTATTTACACCAGCAGATAGGTGTACATGACTAACACAGCTAATTTCTCCAGCAACTCCAAAGTGATGTAGCACCGTTGCAACACAGCAGCTGCAGCAGAACAGAGTCCTGTAGCATCTAAAAGACTAACAGGTTTGTTGTGGAGTAACTTACCATAGGCAAAAACCTACTTCCAACAAATGCAACGAGCAGACAGATATTTTACACACAATATAACCTGCTTTGATGTTTTTTTCTGCAATCAAGAGGTATATAAATTTTTATGAAATAAATAACATTTCCCCTTTAAGTTGATTCTGCACGTTCTAAGACCTGTAAATGTGAAGAAATGAGTTATGTCCGGCAACTTTAATACACTCATAATGTTTTTTAAAATGCAGTTGAGTGCGACCTTTTTACTTATCTTGACTGGAAGACTGAGTTGTAGCAAGCCAAACTTAAATGAATATAGCAAAGCTAGTAACGTGTTTTTTCCCCCAGCATTATACCCTACATAAAGGAGTTCCTTTCTGCTCATCCACAAAATGGGTTGCTAGCATAAAATCTGCTTGATCCCAATTTTTAATCAGTTAAGTCTTTGCATATTAACCAATTTCAGAGGCTGACAACAAATCGACCAATAGGACCAGTTGTGTGATGTTTTGGTCAATGTTGCTGTATTGCTTTCAACATGTTCTCGCAGTCTTACTTTCAGATCTGTATTTTAAAACTTTCACTTCTGCCTAGCTACACCCTTCCTGAGAAGCTATTATAAAGTTGAGACACATTGTTGCACAAAGCCACTTGCTGAGAGTAAAATTGTCTGAGTATCTGTGCAACCCACATACGGATGTCTTTTATGCCTAAGAGGAAAATAAACAGCAGGACAACCACAAACAGCAAAAAGAACAGGAAGGCATTTTATAAACTTTGCAACACTCATTTAATAAAGAGTCAAACAGTATTTTACATTGCCATACATAAGAAGCATCCACACTGGGTGACATCAAATGAGACTCTACAGTTCTTCTGGAATGTAGTCAAATAAATTAAGTGCACAACTGTTATGCAAATATATGCTGTGTTTTTTAAAAAAAACCAATCATGGATGACAGGTTGGCTAGGATCCCAAGAGTTTCACATCAGTCAACAATTTTAAGAAAAATTGCACACCCTATCTCTGATTTGTCATTCACGAAGAAAGAAATTGTATTTTTTGTAATCAAAACTTCAGGCCAGTGATTTTCAAAGAGTGCAGCAGGGGTAGGTGGCAAGTGTGGCAGGAAGATTCAAGGACAACCAAAGAAACATTTAAACATTTCAGTGTAGTAAAGCATAGCATCAAAACGTGTTTTTAATTGGCAGAATATGGATAGATATCTTTTCCATACGAGAACAAGAGCATTGAGTGATACCAAAGACAATCCTGGTTATGATTCAGAATTGCCATTCAAACAGTGCTGGAAAAAATTTGCAGCATGAGCAAAGTGTGGCTCAGGATAATTTTTTTTTATAACCACTGCTCTAGGCAATACACCATTGAGACAGGTAATTTTTTATTCTGCTTCCATTTGGAGGGATCAGTCATGGAAAACAGGACGCTTGTCTTTAGATAGCTAGCTGCTATAAAGCTAATATTGTTCCCTTGAGAAGAACAAAGCAAACCCCAAACAAGCCAAAAGCATTCTGTAAACAGGAGGAGCAGGTAATGAGAAATAAGCAATACAGACAGAAGAGATCATATTCTGTAGAACCAATGATTTTTGAAAGAACTCTATCTCAGAATATATAGGGCAACGGACTGAATAATTGTCTGATTTTCTTACAATTTTTACACTGGTTAAGAGTACATAATTATAGAAATATGCAGTGCTTTTTTCTAAAAAAAATGTTTAGGGGTACTCTCATTTTCCTACTCATATTGAAATACTGCCCCTCAATGAGGCCAAACTTAGATTCACAAAATGTTTAGGGGTATGCATACCCCTGCACCCCCCCCCCCGAAAAAAAGCACTGGAAATATGCATCTTGCAGAGCTGAATCCATTGTCTCTGCTATTGGCAGAAGTATATACCTACTGCTGTTTTGTTACAAGTTCAAGATTCGGATATATGATAAACAGCCTATGCTGTTTCAGGTTAGGCTACTGGCTTGTCTGCACTGGGGACTATACCACATCTTTGATGCTCTGATTTTATTGCAGCTGATTCTGACAAGGCAGACCCTACATTTTATAATTTATTATTATTAATTATTATTATTATTATTATTATTTCTGGAGTACTTCCAGTAACTAGGCATTGTGAGTTAAAAAAGAGAAACAGATTTTGCTCTCATGCTTGCAACCAAAGAGATGAGGCATTCAAGGGATGGGGAGCAAAGCTGGAAAACTAGGAGACACTGACCAATTTGAGAATATAAGAGAGTGAAGAGGCATCCTTTCAACATGCACACACCAACAGGAGTGAGATGACTGCGGAAAGTTAAAAAAGTTCTAATGGAAACAAGCATGATATATCAGGAAACTCAGGAGATCTATATGAGTGGTAATCTTACAATTGAATGCAAAGCATTGTAACATAAAATCTGCATCCATTACTGAGCACTTTCTGCACTTCCATTTGTGAGCTATGGTGGGGGAAATTCCTTGTGCCAACAGGCACTACCAACTATTTTATTAAAACCAAATGCCATTTCATCAGGAAATTGGTTGAAGGAGAATTTGCCAAGGGAAGACTCCCCCCACCTCAAAATACAAGCATGCATGACAGATGAAACATACTTCTCAAAATAGTGAAATTACAGTCAAGTATTGTGTACCCTTAATTCATGGAAACAAGTGCTTTATACCGGGTACATATTATCCAATTAACTGTAGAAAGTATTGTTTGTGTAGAGATGAAAACAGGGACAGCTGTATCACTCCGGCTTGGGCTGCAGCTTATTCTTCTCTGGCTCAAAGAAATATTTTTCAATTGCACCGACCAGTTCATCCAGTTCTTTCTTCAGCTTTTCAAAGTCACTAAAAATGAGCCCAAAACAAAACCTGGGTTTCAATCTATTCAAATTCTCATTCACATTAAAAACGGTAGATTTATTCCCATGATATGCTAATGGGTAAAGTCCAATCTGAACTGTGGTGGCGGCTCGGATAAAGCGAAGGGGATGTGGTTTAAAATACACATTTGAAATATAATGGACTGAGGTTTTGTGGATATGGCAATGAAATTTAGCTTACCCGGCCCAAAACTGTGTTAAAACAAAGATTTCTGAAAACTGCTCAAACACCTATTCTGTGGGAAACTCTACAGGAGGAGAAATCCAAATTTAACAATGGTTTGCAACAGAAAAAATAAATAAATCTAAACAATACCTGTTTCCAGGAGGTGCACAAAGCTCTGAGTAGTATTTGATTTTGGGTTCGGTCCCACTGGTTCGCATGGTAGCCACACATCCATTAGTAAACGTAAATGTTATCATTTGACTGCTTTTACTGGTGGGAAGCACCTAACACCACAAAAGGTAAATTTGTCACAATTTTGACTATGACTGCATGAGACTCATATGTGCTAACGTGTAATGACTGATCATCAGCTTTCTAAGGGTGGAGTTCATGGGATAAAGAAATAAAGAAGTAGCCTTTTCTGGACCCTTCCTTGTGAAAAATTGACAGTGGGGATTTCAAGAGCTATCTTTTTCTTGGGGGGAGCGAAAATACAGGATTGGGCACTAGGATGCCAAATATGACACACACTATTCTGATTTGCAGGTATCTGCAGATTATGCAGATCAAAACAGCAAGTCACCTGGGCAGCTTACAATACCTCTATTGGGTTCGTAAGATTCTTCCATCAGTCATATGCACTGACAAAGAACCAGCACAGATTGACTATTTCTGCTAATGGCGAAGGAAAATGGTTAGAAGAGGGATAGGGTGAATTTTTTTAAAATGTAATAAGGACGGCTCATCATGGTACCCTGAAGTCAGTGTGTTAAGAATTTCTGATTTGAAATAGTGAAGAGATACATGAATTGATTATCAGCAGTAGTTTAAGTAAAACAAGATGTTAAGATTTGATTCAAGAAGTAATATTCTGTATTATGAAGTTAAATTATGTATTTTGTATTAAGAAGCTATATTGCGATATTTTGATGGTAATGGATTTGAATTTTAGAGATGAGTTATTAGAGTAAATTAGAATTGGAAGCAAAGGAGAGAAAACGGGGGAAGTCCCCCAAGTAGATTTGAAACAAGATTTTTAATTAGTGAAAGGAATGTTGGTATTCCAGTGCAGGTTTGTATTTTGTTATTTCTGTTCTGTTTGTTGTATTTGTTGTTGTTGTATTTGTTTTATTGTATTGGCATTTGTTCTTGTGGAAAACCAATAAAATCTTTGATTCTAATTCTGCTAGGAATCTACATGCAGGATGAGGGGATTCAATACTATGTGCGTGTTTGAATTTAGTCCCAGCATTGCTTACAAGGCAGTATACAAAACACAGTATTTCAAAACTGTTTTGTTTTTTTATCCTTATTGTCAGGAAACCCTCCTCACCCCGACAGGTAGCTTTCCCAGATCCGTTGCAGTACAGGGACCCACCTCCCCCTCTCCGCAGTTCGTCATCCTCCTCCTCTGGAGGAGGAGACCACTCCTCCAGTGGGGAGGGGGAGATGGAAGCAGGGAGTCGGGACAGGGGCTGTGTCAGGATCACAGAGCCTCAACACCAAGCAGGAAGTGGGGAACAGGGGGGCTGTGTCAGGATCACAGAACCTCAACACCAAGCAGGAAGTGGGGAACAGGGAACAGGCGAAGGGAGGAAGGACGTGGAAGGGGGAGGCGGGGGTTTAGAATCCCGCGCCTTCTGTGCTGGACCAAGAACCGGAAACGGTCATTCCCGGACTCTGCTGAGGGATGAGATGGACGTTTTTATTTGAGCTCCACTGTAAATATTTGCACAATAAAGAACTTAGTTGTTAGAAGTTCGGCTTCTGGCTGATTACTCATGAGCAACCACTGACGATCTGACACTTATTAAGGGATGGGATTTGCCCTGCTTCCTGAGCTCTGTTTTCAGCTGCCAAGTTCACTTTTTGAAGCCTTGTGTTCCACTAATTTCTGCCTTGGTCCTCAACAAATAGAGATGAGCGGAGGAGAAGGTGGATAGTTCCTTCTGACAAGCAGAAGCACTTATACTGATCAGAACAGTGTGAAGTTGAATTCCTCCCTTAGTCTTTAAGATGTCATAGGACTCCTTTTTATTTGGCTACCCTCTGGAATGAAATCAATGAGACTTATTTCCAAATAAAGAAATTTAGGGTGAGGACTTCATAAGACATCATTCAGGGAGCAACAGTCCCACAGAAATAAAAGAACAAAAGGTTCCAGCTACTTACAGCTTTTTTATCCGTCTGGTTACTGTCATAGCCAGTGGTTAGATCCCGTACTCCAGACACTGCAAATCTCCCACAGGTCTTTGGATAAGTGTTCTTCCCATCATAATTTCTAAGCTTCTCAAATAGCTCCTTAATAATCTTCTGATCGTGACAGATAAAATAGGAAGCTTTAGTGACATGGTAGCCGTACCTTTGAAGGCAAAATAGTTACCCGTGAGCTCCATGTACCTTGCATGTAGAAAATATATTAAGTATACTATGAAATGCTCATTGTAAACTCACTCATTGTAAATGTTTTTCAGCTGCTGAGACAAAGTCAATTTCTTGGTTTCCAGAAAAGCAGACATCTCCGCAGTTATGACTGCAGCACTGACACCGTCCTTATCCAAGACCACAGGGCTGCACATATATCCTGAAGACAAAGTTATAGGCAGAACATCTTTAACAGAAGCTATTTTGTCTAATTCTTGACAGATGATGAAATGCAAACGTTTGATAGAGTTTCCATTCAGTTACAAATGTGATTCTATGAAATAAAGTAGTCCTATCACACAACACAAGATAACAGGCTCATATGCTTTCATATCTGTACATCATCTGGTTTGTATTAGGTCAGGCATCCCCAAACTCGGCCCTCCAGCTGGTTTTGGGACTACAATTCCCATCATCCCTGACCACTAGTCCTGTTAGCTAGGGATGATGGGAGTTGTAGTCCCAAAACAGCTGGAGGGCCGAGTTTGGGGATGCCTGCATTAGGTGCTCGGTTGTGAGTAATATTATTAAACCTAAACCCAAGACTTAAATCTGGATCACAGACTGAAGGATCATTTCAAGTGAATGACCCATGTTAGGAAATGCATTTCACTTGCAATTTCAGAAGGGTTAGGTGCATTTTAGTACCAAGATAAGGATAGCCCCAATTTTCATCTCAATCACAGGACTGATTTGCAAGTAATATTATATTAGGTGCCTCATCATAACGGTCTTTTCTTCCCATGTGGCTGGGATAAGTTCTGTAGAATTTACTTTGCATATAATGCTATGCCTTGTTCATATGTAACACAAAGAATCCTGATTTACACCTAGCAGTGGCTAAACAAGTAAGTTTCATACCTTATTGTTTGAGGTTGGCTTGTTTAGAAGCAGCCATTGGTAGTTTTAAACCAGGAATCCTGCTTCTCATGTAAAATTACGATACAGCGGAAGCTCGGATTGCGGACGTAATCCGCAACCCGCAGCGTTCGTATCACGCGGCGCTGCATCTGCACACATGTGTGACGTAATTTGGCACTTCTGTGCATGCGCAAACCACTGAAACCCAAAAGTAACACTTCCGGGTTCGGCGTGTTCACATCCTGAAAACACACAACCTGAAGCAAGCGCAACCTGAGGTATGACTGTAGTAGCCGTTGAAACAGAAAGCATATTCAGCAGAAGTTCTCCTGGTCATGCAGGATGGAAGTAGCAATGTGGGTGGGTGCAAAACAAATGCTTTGCTGGGGGCTCACTGAGGCTCATCTATGTTAACACTAAATGAGCAAACTAACCCATTTATTGACGTGTACATGGAAACATTTTAAGACACACATTGGTAATATGCATGTTTCGAAGTAGCATCTGAACCTTGCCAACAGAAAGTATTGCCAGAAGCAAATCTGTTTTCAGTTAATTGCAGCATGGTATCCCAACCCTCAAGTACTATCATATTTTTATTGGTTACCGGGCATTATTATACTTAGGGGGGAAATTGCTTAGTGGTGGGGTTTTGGTTATGCTGAAATAAGCAGCCCCATTTTAAAGCCAAAGCTTAGAAACAGTTAGCATCTGAACAATCGCTTTCTGAGCTATCAGTAGGCAAGCATTTTCTCCTACTCTCATCAGCAAAATGCAGACAGTACGCACCTCACTGTACAGTGGTACCTTGGTTCTCAAATGCCTTGGTTCTCAAACGCCAAAACCCCAGAATTAAGTGTTCCGGTTTTCAAACGCTTTTCGGAAGCTGAATGTCCAATGCAGCTGTTAGCTATTGTTTCCGGGGCGCCTGCACCAATCAGAAGTTGTGCCTTGGTTTTCAAACATTTTGGAAGTCAAACAGAATTCCGGAATGGGTTAAGTTTGGCGCTTTTGTTTTTGCTATGTATTTTGCGTGTTTTTGAGGCTTTTTCGGTTAATTTTTGTGTGTGACTGTTCAGCTACTGATTGATTGTGTGACTGTGGAAATGGATAAAAGCCCCCCATCCAAACAATGACTATCATCAGTGCAGGTAAGAATTTTTTTTTTTTTTTATCATCTACAATACTGTCTTATTTATTTTATAGTACAGTACATTGATTATTGCTTTCATTTTATGGATCAATGGTCTCGTTAGATAGTAAAATTCATGTTAAATTGCTGTTTTAGGGGTTGTTTTTAAAAGTCTGGAATGGATTAATCCATTTTGCATTACTTTCTATGGGAAAGCATGCCTTGGTTTTGGAATGCTTTGGTTTTGGAACAGACGTCCGGAACGGATTAAGTTTGAGAACCAAGATACCACTGTACTACAGGTAATCAGTTCTCAAGACCAGTTTAAAAAAAAAACAACCCACAAGAGTGGATGGTACATTAAACAGATGCCTATCGCTGTAAAATATTTCAGTCTAAACCACTCTGAGTTATGGAAAACTTATTACCAATTGCTTCTTCAAAGGCAAATAAGACCGTTTTTCCTTGGTCCATGAGCTGCTTGGCTCGGTTTCCCATCCACTTGAATCCTGTTAATGTTTCCTGTGCAGAACAAGATTTCAGTCAGAACACTGTCTACAGGAAAATAAAATATGCTTCTCTCCTGCCCCCAAACGGCTTACTTCAAAATGAAATCCTTCCTTGAGTGCGATTGCTCTTAAGATTTTGGAGGACACCGTGCTCGAAAGCATGTATACATCTTTGATGGCAGCAGGTTCCTGATTCTGCTTTTTCCAGCAAGTGAAGATCCACCAGCCCAAAAGAGCTCCTGATTCATTGCCAGAAAACACCTTCCATTCTCCACTGAGGGACACAACAAGACTAGATGGTTAGAGAGACAGTAGCTCAACAGCTTAAGCTTAACATAAAGAAATGACATTATTATTATTATTAATTATTATTATTATTATTATTTATTATTATTATTATTATTATTATTTGTACCCCCCCATCTGGCTGGGTCTCCCCAGCCACTCTGGGCGGCTTCCACCAAACATTAAAATACATTTAAATAGGATAGGAACTACAGTAAAGAAATTGTGCTGAGGTTGCAGTTCCAAAAACAAAGGGCTATAGATATAGAGTGTTTTATTTGTCATGTAATTCCACTCAATATTGATCCAGAGTAGATTCCAATGTATAGTTAGCAGAGTAAAAACTTAAACACATTGCAGGATTCCCCCAAAATAGACCAGAGGCAATTGTATTTCATCCAGCAGAGCTTTACTGCTACTGAAGGCAAATGAGCATAATGGTCACAAATCCAATACATTCAGGATTGGCACTGTCCATAAGAAATCCAGTTGCAGCAGACTTAACTTAAACTTACAATAACTTATAATAAGTCTAAACCTTAACACTAAGCATACTATGTACAGAACAGCACACCAGAAGGAAAAGAGATAGAAAGAGAAAGTGAAACCCAGGCTCCTTCTGGCCTACTATTATAGTCAGCATGACCTTGACAGAAAGAGATAAGAGAACCAGTTTAAGCCAGCTGTACTCAGCTTCTCTGAAGGAATAACCCAAACATCAGGAACCTTCTGCTTGCTTCTTTCACACAGAGAAGCTTCTTGAATTAATTAGAATGGGAAAGATCCCTGCACATCAGATCAATACTTTCTGCACTAAGAAATGCAAACTGACATGTTTCCCCATAAGATGTTGGGTGTGTAAGTATTTTTTTAAAAGAAATTGATTTAAGATCCATTTTTTATTACTCTCAAGAGCACGTACTGCCAGCACTTTTGACAGTAGTCAAAAGAAAAGTAAGGCAACAGATAATACACATTTACATAAATAGCTCTTGGGCATTTCCAACAATCAAATTGTTGTTAAACACTGCAATCACCAAAGCAAGCAACCATACCTTTCTTGTTTCTCTGCAACAGCAAGTCGATCAGCATCTGGATCATTGGCTAAAATAATCCGAGCTCCTTCTTTTTCGGCCAAGGCAAAAGACAGTGTCTAAAAAAGAACAGGAAAGTGAAGGGCCCCAAAGCAGTAACATTTAAAAAAGAAAAGAAATACATTCAATGCATTTTATGCCAATAATAACACAAGAGGCCTACATGCTTAAAGAGATGGGAAAGTTTGGCTCAAACCCTGAAACTATATGCCAAAGAAAGAGACAATTGGGTGCTGATTCACACATTATTTTAATTGCACCCCTTGCAGAAAAAGGAACACATCAAATTTTTGATTCCATGAAAGTAACATGAACTTGTCCTCAGGATACAGCAAGGAGTGAGAGAGAAGAGGAAGAAGAAAAGATGTTTGATGGCTTTTTCAAAAGATGTAAGTACATGTCAACTTTAAAAAAATAATATGCATTTAGAAAGTTTACAGGTTACCAGGAAAGGTTTGAAGTGGCGCAAAAGAAAGGTAGAAGGAAGAATTTTGACTAAATTGTGTTTTACCAGTACGCCTTTACCCTCCTCGGGATTTGGATATTTTACTGTTGGAAATTCTGGATCAGGCTCCTTCTGTTCAGGAACAGCAAATGGAGGGCTAAAGTCAAATGCCTTAAAGGCTGACTGCACAAACTCATGGCCTACACCGTGCACAGAAGTGTGGACAAATTTCAGCTTTGTCTCCTTGTTTATATTCCTGAAATTAAGTACATCAATGACATTACATTGGCATGAGCTTGTTTACCGCTAATAACAAAGAAATGCACTGTACTGTATCCTCTTTCACTAAAACATGCTTTTTTAAAAAGCCGCTTACAAGCTGCCTGATTCTCAACTCCAGGCCACACAACTGACGTAAGCAGACTGTGTATTCAAGCAGTGTTGATGTTTCTGCATGTACACACAACTGCAAGGTGGTTGCAAGGTGTGTGCAACTCCTTCTGTGTATCTCCTCTCTGCTGGCACTGCTACAGTACCTGCTTAGATGTCTTATGGGATAAGGCAGGGAATGAAGAACGATAAAAAGATGAACAAAGGGAAACACACAGACCTGAAGTTTGGGACATTCCTGTCCTGAATGCCTTTCCTTAGCAGCTGAGAAAGGAAAAATGGGCTCGCCACAAGTTGCCTTCCTTTCAAGTGTCAAGCAGGCATTGTCTATCTACGTTAGGCCATCAGCCGAGATTTTAATAACATGAACTCCTCTTACCAGCTGCTACATCGCCATTTGATTTTGCTACTCATTTTAACGGCCTCCATGCTGGTCGCTTGCTAGAGATAATTAAGGCAACCTTTCGCCTTTTCTTCCCTACATCCCTCATCAATCCCTGTGGAGATGGCAGTACCAAATCGGTGATGCATGCCCTTCTGGCTTGCACTCTTTATAAAGACTTGAGGAATGAGGTTATCACCCCTCTTTTATTGTCCATTCCGGGTCGCCCAGCCACTGCCACAGTGTCCTTTCTCTTGGCAGATCAAGATGAGCAGGTGACAGCAAAGGTTGCAAGGTTTTTAGCTGGGGCAATCAGAATAAGATCCATTATTTGACTATTGATTCAAAACCCTAAAATGTATTTTATATAATTGACTTTTTATTTCTATTCTTTGTATATCGTATTGTTGTTTTATTGCTATGGCCGATGGCTGATGCAAATAAAGATCATTCATTCTTTCTTTCTTTCTTTCTTTCTTTCTTTCTTTCTTTCTTTCTTTCATCCTACATCCCTCATCAGAAGTTTGTCCCACCTTTCTACCAATGGACAAAAGAAATTCCCATTTCTGTATGTGGAAACCTACTTGCAACTTACTTTCAATTTTAATCCTGTTGCACTAAAATTAAATATCATAGATTTATCCCCAAGAAGGAAGAAAAGTCTTCCCTGACAATTTACCTGTGAAAGCAGTGCTTCTGTATGTCCTTAAAGTAGTCCTTGTTAATAGATGCATAAGGATCGTGTAGTAGGGGACTTTCATCAATCAGGCTGTCATCCCAAGCTTGAGGCCATGGCTCTAGGTTTTCTTCGATAGCTTGAGCAATTCCTTTATCATGAGGTGAAATTATCTGAGCGCCGTTTTCCCAATAAACCTAAGTAACACAGAGAACATATGCAGATTATCTGTTAATGGAAGCTTCATTATGACGTATCTACTTAGTAGCTGAAAGTACTAGGTGTTGCCCTGGAATTCTAAGAAACCAAAAAGCACAGAAATGTATAAACAGATAGTTTTAGGGCTGTGGGGCAGCCGTACACCGTGGAGCTGGTTTGTGGGGTGGCAGTGAGTAAGGTGGGTCTGAATGTGCAGAAGCGGTGGCAGAAACAGGGCAAGCAATGACCATGAAATAGGAGCAGGTGACATTGCTGGTGGTGGCAACTGAGATAGCTGGGGCCTGAACTATGGGATACTGGGACATATTGGGGACAAAAATGTGGGAGGGCGGATGGAGAATGAGGAGGCCAGGCAAGTCAGGTACAGCATCTCAGCACATGCAGTAGAACTGCAGGAATCACACACCAAGGGGACAGTCAAACTGGGTACAGGGTCTGTTTTGCCAGCTTTTTCTTCCAAGGAATGTATTGGTGAAGCAGTACCCAACAGACTAAACCTTCCTTCTCTCTGCTGTGTCTCCTTCTCTTGCCCAACCCTCCTGGCTGAAACATGATCTCCACCTCTAAATTGTTTCAGGCAAGTTAACAATATTAAAGAATAGAATGATTATAGCGATTATAGGTGTTTTTTTTTGTTGTTTTTTTCTTCTTATCTTTTCTATTTTTGTATCTTTTTTGGTTTTTGTATTTTGTATTTTTGTATTTTTGTTAAGTGTGTAGTGTTTGTTTGTAAGGTTTGTGTTTTATTGTTGAAAAATTTAATAAAAAATTTATTGAAAAAAATAAATAAATTGTTTCAGGCCAGATCCAGGTGTTCTGGAAGAAGAAGAGGAGGAGGAGAAGGAGAATACCTTGTATCCATTGTCTTCTTTTGGGTTATGAGATGCGGTGACCATAATTCCAGCAGAAAGTTTCAGGTGAGTCACTGCATAAGGCTGTGGGAAAGAAGCAAAAAAGGTAATCTTAAAATGGAAGAAGGCTGCCTGGAGCAATTGCCCTGTTTTCTTCAGTTTTTAGGAAATATTTATCACGTGTTTATTCCTCTATCACACATTCTAAGAATCTCAGTACAGTATACATGCAGCTATAAAGTTCAGTCCAGAAAAAGCTCTCTCTTCCAATTTCCCCCCACGCGTCCCGGTCACCAGTTATCAAACAGCCTCCTACTACAGTCTCCCTGAATTTGGAGCACTTTTTAGAATTTCAGTGAAATAGTGAAAGTCTTGTTCTATTTAAACTGATCCTTGTTTATGTGATACATAGGAATTACATTTTAACTTGACCACTGTGAAAGAGGGATGGGTGAAAGGGAACAATTTGTCCAGATACATGCAGTGCACTTCTTGGCTGATTGGGGACTTGAATCAATGTCTTTCTGGACCAAGCACAGCAGGCCTACCGCTGCATCACACTGAATTATCCAGATGGATCAGCAACATGCATACCTTTGATATCAAGAACGCATTATTTTTAAATTTCTCCTGCATAACATCAATTCAATCAAGATGCTATGGAATTACCACCAGGGATGGCACCCCAATAAAAGGGGATTCCTATTTGGCCTGTTCTATCAACAGCAGCAAGTATAGGCAGAGACCTTCATCTCAGACCACATCACAGGTAAGTTCTATGTCATAATCTGCAAAAAAAAACCTGGAAGGTCTCCAAAGCACAGAGAAAGCAATGAGCAGAAGAACCAACTGCAGACGGTAGATGGCTGTCTTAAAATTAATCAGAGTTCAATTTTTTTAAAAAGAACTAACGATCTCATAACTAGTCTTAGTTTGACCTCATCTCATGGCAAATACAGTTGTACCTTGGTTCTCGAACAGCTTAGTTTTGGCTCCCTGAACGCCACAAACTTTGAAGTGACTGTTCCGGTTTGCAAACTATTTTTGGAAGCCAAACGTCCAGCTGGGCTTCTGATTGGCTGCAGGAACTACCTGCAGCCAATCAAAAGCCGTCCTTTGGTTTCCAAATGTTTTGGAATTGGAACGGACTTCAGGAATGGATTCCATTTAACTTCCAAGATACAACACTCTCTCTCTCTCTCTCTCTCTCTGTGTGTGTGTGTGTGTGTGTATATAACACCACAATAAATTATATTTATCTACTGACCCTTCTAACAATATATAAGTAGCGTAACTGGGGTGCAGGGAGGCTAATGACCTACCACAAAAGGAGTCGGTGTGATGTTGGAGAAAAGGTACACAGGAATGCCTTGACTGATAAATGCTGTCGCAGCAAGCCTTGCAAATCTATTGGCGAGAAAAATAATAATTTGAAAACAAGGAAGGAATCCTCTTGCAAAACCAGAGGAAGTGCTGCACTGAACCTAGGTGCCGTTTAATTGATACTCATGCATTACGTTTGCCAGCGCAAATGATCAGTCTCCACCCACCCTGCAAACAGCATGCATTTAGCAATCTACGAAGGACGGTAGCACGGCCATGTTCTCGATCACAAGGACATGAATCAGGTGACCTACATATGATGAGTTCCTTCCCAGTACTTTTCATGGGCTATAAAATGTATCTAGTATGGAGATAAAATCTCTGCGCATGACAGAAAAAGTATGATGTTAACATATGAAGCAGCCGAAGCCTTGGCTATTAAAGACAAGCAATCTGGTTGTATAGCCAGGGCTTTAAAAAGTTAAGTACTCACTATAAGTTGTTCCTCAGTTCCAAAAGAAAACCAGGTTCACCCTCTACTCGCCAGGCAAGCACTGCTTTTTCTCCACAACATAATGAAATAAAGGAGGGATCTCTGGCAGCCAGGGGGCAGCAGAGCAGTTTGTGGAACAAACACCTTCTGGGTTTTCAATACATTTCTTACCAACAATGATACTATGTATGTATGTATGTATGTATTTCATAAAATTTATATGCTGCTTGATTGAGGGTTTTTGCTACAATTCAGTTTACAAAAGGATATAAAACAATAAAATAATCACTAAAAAAATACAACTGCAAATTAAAACATAAAGGAAGTTAAAACCAACACAACAGAATAGACTGAAACAACTTCCTACAAATCTTACATACTCTTAAGTGTCCTTACTTGGGAGGTATATCCCAATGAAATAGACCTCACTCCTTAGCAAGCGTGCCTCAAATTACAGCCTTAATTCCTTTCATTTTATTATTCTTTGTCCCAGTTACCCAAAGAAGAGGAAAGATGGAGCTGCTACACCCATTGAATATTAATATTTTTTATTGTTTTAATAGTGATATTTTTAGGAAAGGTGGGGTTATAGAAATATAGTAAGGGACGGATAGTTAGGTCAGCTTTTCAATAACCTTGGGGGGGGGGAAGGAAGGATACGAAGTGAAAATTTGGTACTGGTTGATATCATAGTGAAACAAAATGTATGTGAAGATAGGTAGACATATTGATATACACTCACAAGTAAGAGTGAGTTATACGGTTGGGTCTGACAGGAAGTCGAATGGGTGTGGAATTTGTGTTGGTACTGGTTTTCTAAAATTTGGGGTGGGTGGGAGGTGAGGGTAACTATTTTTTCTTTTCTTTTTTCTTAGGGTGTTTTACATATGTTTTCTCAAATGATATAATATGTTATGTTTGGTGTATATAATTTAAATTATGATAGATCCCATTGGATAACAATTAAGAACAATAGCCAAACTAACAGATGTTTTTCTCTCTTGTTTACAAAGTTTTTATTTTTATTTGTAAATGGAACGTATATGTTACTTTTTTTTTCTTATTGGTTTACGAAATATATACTGTATAGTTTTGTTATATAATGTACAAAAGATAAATAAACGATCTTTTAGGAAGAAAAAAAAAGGAAAGGTGGGGTTAAAAAAAAACAATCAATCAATATTATCAGGTCATCATGACACAGACTTTCCCTTGAGTTTAAGTCAAGAAAGGAGCTCATTCTGAGTGGCCCCCTTGTGCATCTATGGCAAAACAAGCATGCAGTCAACAAACCATTGCAGCAGTTGCTAAGTATACCTTTTGCTGCTACCCCCACTTGAAGGATGAGCACGAGCATCGTAGCTAATCACAACGCCTCTTTTCTTCAGGTCACTGACGCTCTTTTCAAGGTACCTACAGAATCCCTAGAAACGAAAACATACAAAGTGCCAGCAGTTTTGATAGTCGGTCATGTAACTTTGTACATCTTCCACAGAACAGAGGAAGAGGAAGCTATTGCTTGCAAAGTGAAGAAGTTACGACACCTTGAAATGAATATATTGCAGGGCTTGTGATGAACCATCTTGCCTTGAGAGCAGGAGACTGGAGGTAGAAACAACTTGGTGAGCTTTCACCTTCCACCCATGTTCCAAGAAATGTGTCTCCTCTCCCCCTCAAGTGGCAGAGGGCTTGTAAACCATCATCTTTGGGACAAGATCTAAGAAAAGTTTTAGCTTATAATAGATATACAGTTGTCAAACGCCTTGGTACTCGGATGTTTTGGCTCCCAAACACCGCAATCCCGGAAGTGAGTGTTCTGGTTTACGAATGTTCTTTGGAACCTGAACGTCCGATGGAGCTTCCGCAAATTCCGATTGGCTGCAGGAGCTTCCTGCAGCCAATCAGAAGCCGCACTTCGGTTTCCAAACGTTTTGGAAATCGAACGGACTTCCGGAATGGATTCCGTTTGACTTGTACCTAAAAGATGAACCAACATCCAAATCCCCTTTTCTACAAAGCATACTTTTCCCCGAAAAGAAATATTGTTAACAAGGAAGAGACTTTTGATCAGGTAAGATAAAGAGATTGAAAACCTCAGGTCATACTTAAGGAAATACCTACTATGGTAACTTTGAGGACTGCATTTTACCAGCCTACTCCCAGTATCTACTGACTCTGCCAATAGGGTGCTTATGGTATGGCGTGCTGGACCAGGGTGGCCAATGCAATGTTGTAAGTAAACCATGATTTTGTGCAGACATTGCAGAGTTATTTTTTTCATGCTGCACATATGTGCCAATGTAAACAACCATGGCACAAGCTATGTGCTCTCTTATATATATATATGACATGAAAAAGGAAAAAAACAGTTAATTGTGTTATTACAGAATCCTGAATGAGCAGCTGAGCAATACTTGTCTGTACTAATCAGGTGGTTTTTTTGGGAGGGGTGGGGAGCAAGATTTCTGCCTGTAAATCTGGGAAGATCGATATGCTGATCTTAGCCAGCTGTGATGCTGCACTGAAGTTGGGAAGGATTGCCCTATGCTGGCTCCCGGTTGTTGCAAAAAGGACTCTAAGACAGCAGTGTCATCTTTTTGTATGCATGATAAACATGAAACACTTGCACCATCAGTGTATACACACAGGACATGTGACAACACTGCATGTAAATTGCTGCCATGTTTGTTGAATGGTTTTCTGGTCATCTGAGAAGAGCAACACAGCTGGGCTGTGGGACTTTGCAGTCTGCCTGCCTGTGGCACAAATAATGCAAACAGCTTGTGCAATCTCCTCTTTACCACGAGACCTGTCCCAATTAGTGCTCCACCTGGATATTTATTTCGTTATCTGTTATCTTACAATCCTTGTAGCAATGTGGCAACTGCATATGCCTTGCAACACTCTGATTGTATTGTTCTGCGCCTAGGCTTCAACACGTATCTCACTAACATTCAATTCAGACTTTATGTTATCTCAAAAAAATTATAAGCCCACCTTCAGGAAAAACCCTCCCAAATTGGAAGAATTAGCCTCCAAATATTGGAGAAACTATTTCTAAAAACTCATTTTATCTTACAAACTGAACAGGTGTTCCAGTGGAAAATGATGGCCATTTTGAGATGCAGTTTAATTTCTCTAAAGCTTTGGTGGGATTATTATTATTATTATTATTTTAAAAAAACAGCCAATCATTACAAATAGTTGCAGAGACATTAATGGTATGCTTACCAATTAAAGAAAAGCAGGATTAAGTCACTGAAATGACTCTCTACATGTTTCAATTATACAAACCAGAGAAAGTTGACTCTCTACATGTTGGGAAATAATGGCTTCCACGGGATTACAAACAGATAAAAACTAAAAAGCCTCAGGAGAGGAGAAAGGGGAGTTTAAAAATACCTCCTGGTAGCTCCCGGATTCTTTACCACTTTGATCTTTTCTGAGTGTCTTTCTGTAAGTTATTATTTTGTAAAAAGCTCCTACTCACTCTGTTGCTCACAGGCTTGATCTTTTCGGCTTGACTTATCGATAATGAGAGAGGCATTCAGCTTTCTGCCAATTACAACCATTCTTTGAAAAACAGGCATACAGTACTTTTAAAGAAAAATAAAGACCTGTTTGTTTAAATCTGGTACCTGAGTAGTTTGAATAATAGTCAAATCATTCATCCGAGATGTCCCTGTTCCCATAGGTGCTCGGAGCCCGGCAGTCCCAAATTCCATACGTGAACCAAAACATTTTCGGAGTTCTTCTGTATTCCGATTTGCAAGCAGATACTTGACAGTGTCTCTGGTTTTGGAATTCTGTAAAGAAAAAAATATTTCACCAGGGTTTAATTCTGAGCCCAGAATTTAGGGCGCCTTTTATGGAAAACCATACCTACTTTGCCAATTTTTTTGAGGGAAGCAAGTCTTAAAATGTGAAGAGTGTAACTGCAAGACTTCCATTATTCTTAAGGAATCCAATTCAGAGAAATTCAGAGGTTCCTTGAAAGCTTATCAGAAGGGTCTGTAAGGGAGCAGTTTTCCTAAAGGTCAGCTTTCTGGCCATCACACTACTGACGTTTCCTTACAAAGTTCAGCTGAAGGAGACGCTCTCAGTTCAACACCCAACAACCCAGGCCAGGACCCGGGGCCATTTGTTGTTGCCATCTGTCCGTCTCGAGAAACAATAGAGTGCACCTCAGGGGGTGAAGTCAAACCACTGCGTTAGCACCACCGAAGTGATCTTCCACAGGGCACAAGCTTGGGCAGTGTGTACGGGGGCCCTGGGCTGCCCAGACAACAAGAACCCCCTCTCGGCCTTGCTGATGTGGTCCAAAGGAAGACAGAGCCATTTCTTTTAAAAACAGGAGCAGTGCTGATGTAGGATAGGAGCCACGCCATGCCTTCTGGTATACAGTACAGTTGTACCTCGGTTCTCGAACACCCCAGAACTCGTATGTTTCGGCTTCTGAACGATCGAAAACCGAAGTGAGTGTTGCGGTTTTCGAATGTTCTTTTGGAAGCCAAACATCCGATGGAGTTTCCGCGGCTTCTGACTGGCTACAGGAGCTTTCTGCAGCCATTCAGAAGCCACATTTTGGAAGTCGAACGTTTCGGAACTTCCGAGGTACGACTGTACTTTTCACAGTGCTGGAAGGGCCCAAACTGCATAAGCAACTTGAGCAAAGGCCCATAACCACAAGTACAGTCCTCAAATAGTGACTGAATGCTAAACTACCATTATATCATTAAACCCTAACGAATGCCTGAAAGCTTAATTAGGTGCCTATTTTTAGATTCCCACGAGGGCTTTTTTTTCCATATCACAATGCAGACATTTTGCACCTCGTGTAATTATGGCTTTTACAAGTGCCTTGTATGTCCAGCACTTGCCTAACAACTAAAGGCAGCTCTAGAGAAGCAATAGTAATCATACCTCGGGTTACAGACACTTCAGGTTCCGCATTTTCGAGTTGCGCACCGCGCCAAACCCAGAAGTACCGGAACGGGTTACTTCCGGGTTTCGGCGCTCGTGCATGCACGCTAAATTGCTCTTTGCGCATGTGCAGAAGCACCGGATCGCAGCCCACGGGTGCGCAGACGCAGCGCTGTGGGTTGCGAACGCTGCAGGTTGCGAACATGCCTCCCGCACGGATCACGTTTGCAACCCGAGCGTCCACTGTACAGGAAAGGAGTCATGTGCTCAAACCTGCTGCCAAGTTAGGCAACTCACTTCACAGAAGTATTTACAGTACCGAGCTGAAACATTCAGACAATACAGAGACTGTTTGCCCAAATCCAGCAGGTTTTTGTTTTTTTGTTTTAAAGAGGGGGATGGATACAAACCACAAGAAGATTCGTTGTCACTAAATGTTCCTCAAGACCAGAATTACGCAGCAATTATCTTATAGGAAGCCACATGGAACATATTAGTGCTCTTGAAATACTGAGAATCTTTACATTTGGCTTTCTGTGCTGAATGTAAGGATTACAGCTGAGCATGAAGACAATTGCAGCTTCAAAGAAAGTTGGCCCCAAGACTTTGTGCTGGAAATGTTCTCCAGTAAAAATCTGAACCATTCTGCTCTTCAGCTCCCCAAAAAGCTCCTAGACCAGCTCACAAGCACCAGTCTTTGCCCTCTGGCTTCCAATCCAAAAGACACAATGGAAAGGGGAGTGTTTTGTTTGCTTTTTTGCTTTGAAAAGCCACCTTGGAAGGGTTTGCATCCTGGTAGGAGGAATAAATATAACTGAAATGCATGCATACATAAATAAATAAATAGCTAAAACTCAGATTATTCCACATGTTGCTAGGCAAAGAGGTGCTGAATAACAATGATACTTACAGCCTGATTTAACACTCGCTCTTCTACTTAGCAGTCGGTTGAAATGCTTTGGCCATCCAAAGCACTTCACCCGAGGAGCATCTCCTACCACATGATCTGCCACGGACTGTCAGTGGCTCCATCTGCACTATACATTTAAAGCAGCATCACATCACTTTATAAGGAGCCCTGGCTTCCCTCAAAGAATCCTGGGAACTGTAGTTTACTAAGGGTACTGTTGCTGTTGTTGTTCAGTCGTGTCCGACTCTTCGTGACCCTATGGGCCAGAGCACGCCAGGCACTCCTATCTTTCACTGCCTCCCACAGTTTGGCCAAACTCACATTAGTCACTTCGAGAACACTGTCCAACCATCTCATCCTCTGTCGTCCCCTTCTCCTTGTGCCCTATCTTCACGCCAGGCACTCCTATCTTTCACTGCCTCCCACAGTTTGGCCAAACTCATGCAGTAGTCACTTCGAGAACACTGTCCAACCATCTCATCCTCTGTCGTCCCCTTCTCCTTGTGCCCTCCATCTTTCCCAACATCAGGGTCTTTTCCAGGGAGTCTTCTCTTCTCATGAGGTGGCCAAAGTATTGGAGCCTCAGCTTCAGGATCTGTCCTTCCAGTGAGCACTCAGGGCTGATTTCTTTAAGGATGGATAGGTTTGATCTTTTGCAGTCCATGGGACTCTCAAGAGTCTCCTCCAGCACCATAATTCAAAAGCATCAATTCTTCGGCAATCAGTCTTCTTTATGGTCCAGCTCTCACTTCCATACATTACTACTGGGAAAACCATAGCTTTAACTATACGGACTTTTTAAGATGCTGTCTAGGTTTGTCATTGCTTTCCTCCCAAGAAGCAGGCGTCTTTTA
Source organism: Lacerta viridis (assembly GCA_900245905.1). NCBI lineage: Eukaryota > Metazoa > Chordata > Lepidosauria > Squamata > Lacertidae > Lacerta > Lacerta viridis. The sequence continues at coordinate 681,613 of OFHU01003948.1, forward strand.
ATTTCGTGACTGCTGTCACCATCTGCAGTGATCATGGAGCCCAAGAAAGTAAAATCTCTCACTGCCTCCATTTCTTCCCCTTCTATTTGCCAGGAGGTGATGGGACCAGTGGCCATGATCTTAGCTTTTTTGATGGTGCTGTTAGGAGACTCCTATTGACCTCACGCAGCTACAGTTCCCAGAGTGCCCTGGGAAGGACTGTTAAACCACTCTGAAAATTGAAGCTCCCTGAGGCTCTCCTAACAACTCGCAGCATCTTTAACTAACTGCACTTCCCAGGATGCTTTGGGGGAAGCCATGACGGTTTGCAGTGGTAGGTTACTGCTCTAAGTGTGAACTGCAAATGGGTTCAGTGAAGCCCTGCTAACAGCACCATCTTCTGTGGATACAAGCTTGGCATTCACTAGGATCAGGGTCTTTTCAGCAGCGGACCCACTTTAATGAAGAAGAGAAGAAGAGTTTGGATTTGATATCCCGCTTTTCACTACCCGAAGGAGTCTCAAAGCGGCTAACATTCTCCTTTCCCTTCCTCCCCCACAACAAACACTCTGTGAGGTGAGTGGGGCTGAGAGACTTCAAAGAAGTGTGACTAGCCCAAGGTCACCCAGCAGCTGCATGTGGAGGAGCGGAGACACGAACCCGGTTCCCCAGATTACGAGTCTACCGCTCTTAACCACTACACCACACTGGAGTGTCCTTCCACAAGAAGCTCATTAAGCCTTGAATCTTGCTTTTTTCTACATTCAGACCATGGCTCTCTGTTCCACAAAACATATTCTTATTCCTTTTTAGACTGCTACTTTTGGCATTAAAATTTTGTGAAATAAATAGATCACCAGCTGTCATATCCAGGTTCAGCTTTGAGGTTAAATTTGAACCAAGGGCTTCCAAAGCAGTCTCACACTTTTATCACTAAACTACAAAGTGTACAGAGGCATATTAAACACATGGGAATGCAGTAAACCCATTGAAGGCAATAGGACTGCAATCAGTCACTCCTTGCCTCAGGATTAATAGGGATGGAAGTCGGCAGTACTGTAGCTTTTTTTGTTGGTCAATGAGAAAGCAGACACTGTTCCCATTACTATTGCCATTTATAAAATTCATGGCTTGCTTTTTTTTTTTTTTTTACCAAAGTAACTCCAAGGGATTTGCAGTAAAAACAAGCAAGCAAACAGATACATTAAAACTGGGGATAAAGAAAACAAAAAGTCTAAAAGGTAGGTGTATTTTTTAAAAGCTAAATTAAAACATTCCACCCACTCACAGAAAACATGGGTAATTAAAAGCCTGGCCAAAAATAAAGAAACTGGGCTATTGATTGATTCCTAAAGATATGTAATGTTGGTGCCAAGGCAAGACACCCATAAGAGGGAGCAACCAGTGAAAAGATTGTGTTGCCACCTTCCAGGCCTCCTGTGGATCCTGGTTTAAATCAGGATTAACATTGCCATAGTTGTAATGCATAACAAAGTCCAGAAATTACAAAACCTATGAACCTGTATTTGCCCAAATGGTTCTAGGCCAGCACACTGTTCATCCAAGGATTGGGTGCGTAGTAGCTTGCCAATGTGAATCCTCATTTTGTAACAGTAAATACAGTACTCTGCTGCTTATCAGGAGGGTGATCTTAGTTGAACTTTACTTTAGGTTTTGTAACCATCTTCTGATATTTAACCAAGGTTACATTCCTCAACCCACTTTCTCAACTGTAGGTGCATGCAAAGTACTATTTCAGAAGTAACAGGACTGATGGTTGGTGCGTATTTGCCTCTGAACGTGGGGTTTTTTATGCTTAACATTGCTTTCTGTACATATAAATATTATACAAATTTAGAATGGGATTGCTCAACAAACATTATGATCCAAAACTCATAACACAACCAGTTTCTTTCACATTGTTCTGTACCCACCAACCTTAACCACCTGGAGGATCAAAAATAAATCACTGAATAATGTCTGGAATTTTAAGATAACATAAACCGTTACAAAGCAGAATTGTAAGAAATGTACTGCAAGGTATTTCAACTATCTGGGGAAATAAAAGCTATTTATGTAAGACAGGAAGGTTATACAAAGTTTAAATAAATACACATATAGCTAAAAATCCCTCCGAGGTAAAACAAAAACTGGAATAAGAAATTAAACAGCCACTGAAACTGTGCCACCCTATTGAAATACAAGGAATGCTGAATAATTCTGCTACTAACACACAAAAAGCCTTTAGTCTAGATAGTTCTAAAATTTAATTTTGATACACAAGTCACATATTTTTGTGGAGTACAGTATGTACTGTAACCCATTCAAAAATAGAACATAGACATAATCAGATGATTTGGGCACTGAATGTTGGGTCACTATCACCTTTGTCTTCATTGCTGATACATTGGACATTGGTAGAAAGGAAAAATGGTGTTCATAAGGGTAAATGCTTGAAGACATTATGATTAGCAATGTTTAAATCATGTTCTATTTAGTAGGTGGACTAAATGCTTCTGTAAGTAACCATAAGGCCGTCCGGCCTCTGCTTAAAACCCTCCAAGGAAGGAGAGCCCACACCCTCCGGTGGGAGTCTGTTCCACTGTTGAACAGCTTTTACCACCAGAAAGTTCTTCCTGATGTTTAGGAGGAATCTCACTTCTTGTCATTTGAAGCCATTATTGGTTCTCTTCCAACTCCACCATCCTCTGATTCTAACACACCACATTCATTCCCGCAGCGCGAGGGGGTTGGGCTAGATGACCCCGGGGGTTCCCTTCCAACCCCGCCATTCTGTGATTCGAACGCGCCGCATTTATTCCGGCAGCGAAAGGGGGTTGGGCTAGATGACCCCTTGGGGTCCCTTTCCCACTCTGCAGTTGTCACATCTCCGACAGGCGACCACTATACAGCATAAGCTCCTGGGCGGCCTCCCTCTTCCCCACACGCCCGGCTCCTTCCTCCCCTCCTTCTCCCGCACCTTGTCCCACAGCAGCCAGTCGGACGCCGCTCCCTGGATCCGCTGGTATTCCTCCGCCTCCGCCATCGTCGCCATTCCTTCCCCTCAGAACCCGTCGCTTCGAGACGAATCAGCCTCTAGCCCGGTTCCGGAGGCGCAGCAACGCGCCCAGGCCGGGAAGCTCCGCCTCCCGAAGGCGGGCGCGGCCTGATTGGATGGGCCGAGTTAACCCTTTCCCCGACTTCCCCAGCGAGCGCCGGAGATAGGAGAGTCGGCGCTTCACACGTGCCGCTGCGGAAGAACTCCGAGCGTTCAGGACAGCGGCGGCGCTTTACTATTGGTAACATCTGCCAGCGCCGCCTTCACAGAAATAGCTCAGTCGGTAGAGCTAGGAGACTCTTAATCTCAGGATCCTGGGTTCGAGCCCCGCTTTGGGGAAGAGTATTCGATGATTCTGTTAGTCCTTTCCGCCTCTACAGTACTGTGCATAGGAAGCGTCTGTGAGTTTAAATTCGTTTTAGGGGGTAAGCGCCCCGGATAGTCAGTGGGTTGGAGTGTGGGGCTGATATCACCAAGGTTGCAGGTTCGAACATCCCTGTATGGGACAGCTGCATAGCTGTCAAGTTTCGGATTTGAAAATAAGGGATCAGCACCCTCACCTGTCCCGGGGACAGTCTACGGTTCTCAGGGACAGTCCACGCCGTGGTAATCCCCCCAGGCTACAAATTAATTTACACCAGGCTACACACCATCATCTTTCCCCACATTCATATGTGGGATTTGACTGGAGTAACACATGACTGGAAAGGTTTGCAGTTCCACAAACATAGGTGTGCACTGCCTCGAAATAAAAAGAAGTGAACAAAAGAAGGCTCACTAGGGGGGCATTGCTAAAAAAAATGTCAACTTTGTAACCAGAGGTTCAACTGAATAGAATCTGAATCACATGCACCACAAGGCCTATGCAGCCTCAACTTAAGGTGGCTCCCGGCCTGGCTTTTTACAGGCCCCAGCTGACTGCACAACCTGGCCTTTGGAAAGGCCATATAGACAGATACCTTTAGCTTCTGCACCCCTCCTTTGCACACCTGTCAACACAACCACATAGGCATTTTCCACAACAGCTCCGCAGCACAAATCCCTTCTGCAGGCAGGCACCCGTGCGCAAGAAATGCGCTCCGCTCCCCACAGCGGACCCATGCTCCCTCGCCCTCTCGAATTTCCCCTCTGCAAGCTGCATCCATGGATAGAACATCACACCTAAATATTTCCATTCTGCACAATGCGCAGCATTTGCACGACCCCCTCCTGACAGCACCACACACAGAGGGATAATTCCCACACACAGCTTGATGGACACATGTGCAACCACCCCTATATATATATATATATATCAGATCTGCATCAGAGGGAACGGCATATGCCTCTTTGTCAAACTGAGGATAGGGCCGGCTGCTGGCCTGGGCAGGCAGCTGGGATTGACAAGTCATCTGATCCTCACCTAAATCTCATAGCTCTCCAGTAGCCTCTGATTGGTTATCATTTAACTCCAATTAACTCCAATTGGTTATCATTCAACTCCAAGCCAAACCAATCAACCAACCAGAAGGATTACTGTTAATAGCACCAGTTTCCCTGTAACGTGTCATCCTCTTATATACCTGCTGGGATTGACAAGTCATCTGACCCTCACCTGAATCTCATAGCTCTCCGGTAGCTGATTGGTAGCCTCTGATTGGTTATCATTTAACTCCAATTAACTCCAATTGGTTATCATTCAACTCCAAGCCAAACCAATTAACCAACCAGAAGGATTACTGTTAATAGCACTAGTTTCCTATAACTTGATATTGCTGGATAGTTTTGATCAACTGCAAAAGCATTTTTAGTTTGCTTTCTGTTGCCACACTGGAACGTTTCTTTATTAGTGCCACTTTGTTTTGTATGATTCCTTGCAAATGAAGGAAAACAACTTTTCTGCTTGTATACGTTGATAATATAATTTTGGTTACTGAGGACAAACAAGATTGTACAAAAACAACATTGGGTGCAGGCCAATATTTACATCCTACCTTTCCTCATAAAATCCCAGGGCAGTTCACAGAATTTATTTAGCCTGCTCTATTATGGTTTTAGCTTTCCATATGTTTCCGTATGTTTTAAATTATGTCTGTAAGTTTTTAAAGGGAAGAAGAAGAGTTTGGATTTGATATCCCGCTTTATCACTACCTGAAGGAGTCTCAAAGCGGCTCACATTCTCCTTTCCCTTCCTCCCCCACAACAAACACTCTGTGAGGTGAGTGGGGCTGAGAGACTTCAAAGAAGTGTGACTAGCCCAAGGTCACCCAGCAGCTGCATGTGGAGGAGCGGAGACACGAACCCGGTTCACCAGATTACGAGTCTACCGCTCTTAACCACTACACCACACTGGCTTGTATGAGCAGTATATAATTTTAATGAAATAAATAAACAAATGAACACTGATCGTTCAAGTTCATGTTTCCTGGGCCTGATTTGGCTGTGGCCACCAAAGTGATTATATAATTATAATTCTTTTTGTATTCAGTTTTATTCAATTTTACATTATACATTTAAATTCAAACATTAATCATAACTGTCAACATTTAGGATTCCCGGAATCAATCTGTAGACATCCCTCCACCCTTCCCTGGTTTCTATTATCAGGCATTATCTACTGCATCATATATTTTCTCTATTTTTCTTAAAATAATCCATTATTACCTTTGTTTTTAATACATTACAAGGGTTACTCCAATCCTGCCAAAGTTTATAGTTGTTTACAGTGTTCTCTTAAGTAAATTCTAATCCCCCCCATCCCAATTCCTTACTGAAGTTTCTATCTTCCTGGTTTTTGATTTTCCCGGTCATTTTCGCCATTTCGGCGTAGTCCGTCATCCGTTTATCTATTAATTAATTAATTAAGTTGTTAGTTGCTTTCCCTTGCCCAGGGCGACCCAAAGCGACTTCTAACCAACCAAACAAAATAAGCAAAATAAAAACTTCTGTCCCTTCACGTTGTGGGTTAAAGATCTTTACGTTGCTAAAACGCCACATGATAGAGTCTTCTGCCATACACGTGATCTTGTAGAGATGGATGAGTGAATATCTTATTTCAGCCATGGACTTAACAATAGAACATACCTCCATACTTTGCAACGTTGCACAATATTAAACTAGGCCAGGCCATTCTGCCAAAGGCTAGGAGGAGGTGGATGAAACAGAGAGAATGCTATTGGCAAATAAGTATGAGGAAATCAGCAAAGAAAATTCCCAGATCAAATGACTTGCAGGTAGGTAGTGCTCAGATGCTTCCGGGAATTAGGTTCATAGATGAGCACAGACATGCTATTTAGGGAGGGGAAGCAAGCAGTCCTCCCATCTTTTATACCACACGTGGCAATTTAAAGAAAGGGTCTGATGACTCAGGCTAGCCTCAGAGGTGCCCTGTATCCTGCCCATAGGGTCCCACATAAGATGCCTAAGGATGCTCACCACAACTCATTATTTACCTGTCAAGCTTCTTGCACTTTCCTGCTAACAGTGACTAGGCAACTGAATTAACAGCTGACCTCAACTCTGTAACAAAACACCTGGCTGCCAGGCCAGTGTTTATACTGGCAACCCAAAATTTATACTGGACCCCAAGGCAGCCTGCAAAACTTGCACTGGATCTAAGGGAAGGTGGGCAGGTGCTGAGATTCTAAAGAAATGGAAGAATGGGTGGAATTGGCTTAAATATCCATGCCCCCCTCCCATGTTGTCCTGGCACCCCAAGCAGCTAAGGCAGGCATAGGCAAACTCAGCCCTTCAGATATTTTGGGACTACAACTCCCATCATCCCTAGCTAACAGGACCAGTGGTCAGGGATGATGGGAGTTGTAGTCCCAAAAACATCTGAAGGGCTGAGTTTGCCTATGCCTGAGCCTATCCCTTCTTCCCCTTCACCCTCCCAGAATGCAAAAGCTTCTGTCCTGTGCCAAAGCTCGGGCTTAGAATCTGACCAATGTCTCCTATCACATTGTCTACAGCACGGGTGGCGCTGTGGGTTAAACCACAGAGCCTAGGGCTTGCCGATCAGAAGGTCGGTGGTTCGAATCCCTGCGACGGGTAGTGCTCCCGTTGCTCGGTCCCAGCTCCTGCTGCAACCTCAGAGTCGTCTGCAACTAGACCTAATGGTCAGGGGTCCCTTTACCCTTTACCTTTTACATGTAGAAATGTTTTTTTACAAGTTTCTCCTTTGCTCTCTTGTTCAGAATACTGCCTGGGAACAGGAAAGAGAACCATCTGCCTCAACAGCTGTAAACACTAGACCACCGCTGATGTGTTCCTCTCAAAGCTTTTGAGCCCGTACCTTGCTTTTAAACACTTTCATATTAAGTACCCACACCCCATAGTGCCAAGTATTATTTCCACAGGTTCGCAAAATTATGTGCAGTAGAACACGTGCAATTGCGGGCCGAGATCTGGAGATAAGGCTACTAGTCCAACATTGGTACATTAGAAAGCAGAATAGAAGGCTATTTCTCACCCGGCCCATCCTATCAAACAAAGCAACAGTTTTGGGATAATGGGCAAGGCATAGCCCAACCCCACACTCCAAAGTAAATCATTGAGGTTCCTCAGGGAGGAGGTATTCAACCAAATCAGGTTGGGGAGGGTTCCATTTATTTCTTAAGATCCTATCTGGCGCATTGACTTTCATGTCCTGTTTAGATACCCTGCACACCAGAGCTTGAGAAACGCTCCTGCAACCACCAAATCTGTTATCTTTAATCTGTGATCTTTTGAAAATGGTTTTGGCTTTTTCTCAGGCTTGAAAAATAAAATTTGCAACACACATCAATGACTAGCCGCCCTATGATGTTGGTATGAGTTTCTTATTTTAAAAACCTGCAACTCTCATAGTTCATAGACCTTCTGTTGCATACAAAAGAGAACTAGTGGCAGAAGTTCTTTCGTAACCTGTTTGCTTCCGCTGATAGCCCAGCAAATGAAACAATAAAAAGGTATAAGACTACTAAGCTGGCACAGCAGCAGCACAGCATTAAAACTGCTCAGGCCTCTTAATGTGACACTTAAAAGGCACCTGGCCCAGCTGCTTTTAAAAAAAAAACCCAACTATTTTGACTAGTCTTTTTTTTTTTAACATACCAAGCTTAATGATAGTAAACCTGTATCAGTGAATGAGTTGGCATTGGGGGGCATCTAAAACATTTTTTCTTTAGGCAAGCCTATCCAGACCTGTAATTTCATTATGTGTATGTATATAAAGGGACTCGGGTGGCGCTGTGGGTTAAACCACAGAGCCTAGGGCTTGCTGATCAGAAGGTCGGCGGTTCGAATCCCCGTGACGGGGTGAGCTCCCGTTGCTCGGTCCCTGCTCCTGCCAACCTAGCAGTTCGAAAGCACGTCAAAGTGCAAGTAGATAAATAGGTACCGCTCCGGCAGGAAGGTAAACGGTGTTCTGTGCACTGCTCTGGTTCACCAGAAGTGGCTTAGTCATGCTGGCCACATGACCCGGAAGCTGTACACCGGCTCCCTCAGCCAGTAATGCGAGATGAGCGCCGCAACCCCAGAGTTGGACACGACTGGACCTAATGGTCAGGGGTCCATTTACCTTTACCTTTTATGTATGTGTGTGTGTGTATATATATATATATATATATATATATATATATATATATATATATATGTTCGTTTGATCTCCATTGTGATAATTTTATTGCCTGCTGTCTTGAAAGTCTGTTTTTATCATTATTTATAAACTAATATGTAAATTGCTTTTTCATTACGCAGTATATAAATTGGGTCAAATAAATGTACACCAGGGTGGGAAAACTTGAGCACCTCACTCTGGCTAGGACAAATGCCCTCTGCAAGCTACAGACGCCCATCAGCTGTGACTTCCTTCGGTGGTTTTGCCTGGGTGAATGAACTGTGATCATTTCTCTTGCTTGTCTGGACACAGTTGTGAGTAGAGGGATATGTGCAGAGACCTCTGGCTTCCTGCACGGCTAGCATGTTGCCTGCTGCACCAGTAAGAGTCACAGCCATTGCATGTGTTATAAGAAAAAACTGCTCCCTTTCTCCAGATCCCGTATAGAATCCTTAAGTTCCCTATCGTTAGGAGAAAAATAACAGAGGCCAACCAGAGTATATTGAGAGGCAATAAAGGAAATAAACTGTTGCAACAGGGTCCCCACTCACCACACACAGGAAGGAGGAGAACCCCAAACAATGGTGTGCAAGCCCCTATGTAGACTTTTGAAATTGCCCACCCTGTTGCCACCCCCCAAAAAATCATACATACATCACAGAAAGAGGTGGTCTCCAGCAGAAATTTGAGAGTGTTGCTTCTCTCCTGTCTGCCAAGATACCTGATAACGCTCTACTTGGTTGCAATTTCTGGGTAGCCTGGCCATTCCTTTGAGATGGTAAATATTTAACTGTACTTTTCTGTGTACAGTGGTGCCTCAGGTTATGAACTTAATTTGTTCCGGAGATCCATTCTTAACCCGAAACTGCTCTTAACTTGAGGTGCGCTTTCGCTAATGGGGCCTCCCACTGCCGCCGGCGTGCGACTTCCGCTCGCATCCTGGGGCAAAGTTCGCAACCAGGAACATCTACTTCCAGGTTAGTGGAGCTCATTACCCAAAGCATTCGTTACCCAAAGCATTCATAACCCGAGGTTCCACTGTATAAGACAATGTTTTTTTCTTTAAAAACCATGCTAAAAAGTGGGTGTCGTCTTATACATGGATAGTGCATAGGGTGGACCTTTGATTGGTTGCTGTCGCGGCTGTCAGTGGCTATTGTGCGTGTTATTGGTTGCTGTGTCAATGGGTGGTGTTGATTGGCTGACGCTCCGGTAGTTCGCAATCCCCCCTAAAAGAAGCTCAACAACCCTGGGTAACCCCCCCCCCAAAAATTCAACAACTCTGTGCCATCTCCCCCCAATTTCTTAAATTTGAGTCCCCCAAAATAGGGGGCGTCTTACACATTGGGCGCCTTAAAGACGGAAAAGTTTGGTAGCTCCTGAATCTCTTATGCTCTCCTATGCGTATTGATAAGTGCGCTCAACAAATACTTGGTCAGACTGTATTTGAAAAGGGAGGTGTAAGCCCCTCCAGTCAAAGGATTTATCCCATTTCCTTCCCCCTTGCAGAGAAATATTTGAGCGTCAATTTGGGAGAGTCAAAATGGCTTCAGGATTGTTCTCCTGAACTATTTCAGACATGTGGTTTATATACTTACGCATGTGTTTGCCTTGTACATTTATGAACATTTGTTTTATATTTAAGACCTTAGGGTGCATATAACACATGAGTCGAGTGCTGGAGCAGGCAGGGTCACTTCTAGGGGGACTAGACAGATGAGAGTGATTCATCCTTCTCCCACTCGCAAATCTCCCAAGTTGGTAGTTCCACTAGGCCTTCTTCAATATTCACTGTGCTGGTTCTGGCCAGCAGCTTGCTCCTTTGTCAATGATCTCTTAAGCTTTCCTTTTTTCCTAGCAATCAAAAGTTGATTTTGTGCTGAAGGGTGCCCTCTGCTGGTATCAAGCTAGCAGTTTGAGGACCTGTGCCTTCAAATATTTGCACCCCACAGTTACCCAGTGATTTGTCCCATGGATTTCAGGACGACTTAGGATAGCTATGCGTGACTAAATTGAGTACAATCAGAAACAAGTCCCCAGAGAAAGCAAGGGCATTTTGTTCACTTTCAAAAGCTTCCAAGTAATTAAGTCACGGTAAATACAGCTAGATATGCCACTAACATGAAAAACAATCTGCTCCTATAAAGAGAGACAGACTGCCATGCGGGGCAGTCTTTTTTCTTTTGGCACATTGTAAGCATGAATAGACGGACCCAGGTGGCTTGCTGATCAGAAGGTCGGCGGTTCGAATCCCCATGACGGGGTGAGCTCCCGTTGCTCGGTCCCAGCTCCTGCCCACCTAGCAGTTCGAAAGCATGTCAAAGTGCAAGTAGATAAATAGGGACCGCTCCAGCGGGAAGGTAAACGGCGTTTCCGTGCGCTGCTCTGGTTTGCCAGAAGTGGCTTTGTCATGCTGGCCACATGACCCGGAAGCTGTCTGTGGACAAACGCCGGCTCCCTCGGCCTATAGAGTGAGATGAGCGCCGCAACCCCAGAGTCGGACACGACTGGACCTGATGGTCAGGGGTCCCTTTACCTTTAACTATGCATGAATAGGCGTTGGGATGGTCATATGTGCAAGGAAACCTGATTATATTCCTGCCCCCTACATGGTGTGTGTTGCAGTGTGCAAACGCTACTTGAAATGCTGCAAAATGAAGCATTTTAAGTTGCTAATGTCTACATAGCCTTGGTATTTTGTGAAAGGGGTTCATTTGGCTACTAGAAATTCAGGTATGCACATGTAGAGTGGATTAAAGTGTTCTGCCACAACAAATCCACATTTTTTAAAAAAATACTTTTTGAAGCTGGAAAATGGGATAAATGATTAAGTTGTAGAATCACTGCTCAAGCGAATCGGGATGGAATGAATGATGATTGTAGTGTAACCTCCCTGGAAACAAATCATAATGAATGCTCCATAAACACTGGATACAGTCTAACCTCTGCATAAATTATGTGCCAGCAAATGAAGATGAATGCTCACTAAACAGGCCATTTGGAGGAGCCCCCTGTTGAAACAGCAATACACAGGTTCAAAAGGCCATGTGGAAAAATTAACAATCAGTACTGGTTCAGAACACTTTGTTTACTCACAGAAATAGCTGCTCATGAGATTGGCCAGAGCACAGAACTTTAAAGAAATTGCATCTAATGTGCAGGAAAATCCTGAAGGAGGAGCTGCAAATCCACCCAAGTCCCTTCTGTTGCTATGTTGCATGTGGAACTAGAATAAGCCATGCAAATAATTATTTGCAGAAGTAAGCTAGTCATTGATTTCTCTGAAAGGTCTCTCAGGCTTTGAGGTATCCCCAGGGAGTTTTGCAGCTGAGTCACCACCCCAGAACATCACTTTGCTTTCCTTTGTTGTGATATCTCAGTGTGAATGAACAGCAGTCTCGGCGAGGACATCCTCAGAGCAGTTTTTGCAGCTTGCTGAAGTATCTCCTATCAGTTTGTGTCCTCACTGATCTGAACACTAATCAAAACAGATATTTTTGAGTATGCATACATGTAATTTACATCACCCCCTGCCATTGGCTGAGTGGCAGCTTGCAACATGAAGGTAAAAGGTAAAGGACCCCTGGACGGTTAAGTCCAGTCAAAGGCGACTATGGGGTTGCGGCGCTCATCTCGCTTTCAGGCTGAGGGAGCCAGCGTTTGTCCACAGACAGCTTTCTGGGTCATGTGACCAGCATGACTAAACCACTTCTGGCACAATAGTCCGGGCAAACTACAGAAAAAAACAACACTGGAACCTGGGCAAAATTGCAACAAAAGCGCTGTAAATGACATTTTGATGAGAATTGGGTGTAGAATAACATATAAAAAATTAGACAAAATTAACTGACAGGAACACTGAGAAATCGTGATTTCAAAATGGCTGACCTGCTGTATCTATTTTATTGTATGTCAATTAGTTTTCTAAACTTGATTGTGTATATCCTATTTTTTTTAATTGTTACCAAACGTCAGGGAAAATAATGCAAAGTTGTCATTGGTCTAGTTATTAGGCTACATAATTTCTGTATTTAAATGTTTGCTAAAAACAACAAAGTGAAAGCTATGTTACATTGAAACAAGATCACAATAAGGTGCTTGAACCAGAACTTTTATTGTGTATCACAAATAATGAAAGCAGACATCAGTCACCCATATCATCTTCTATATCAGAACAATGACCAATCAACAACACATTGTCACAACCAATGGTCTGGCACTGACCACAACCTGTTGAACATGGAAAACTATTTTTTTTTTTGCACGTGCAACGGAATGTACTACAACCAGTGGTGCAGTTACAGTGGATAACTTTCAAAATTTCAGGTGCAGGGGCTATGTCTGACATCACAGGGTGAAGCTGGTCGTCCTCCTTTATAATCCAACCCCACTGGCGTGCTTTTGAACTGCTAGGCTGGCAGGAGCTGGGACAGAGCAATGAGAGCTCACCCCGTCAAGGGAATTCGAAACACTGACCTTCTGATCCGCAAGCCCAAGGGGCTCAGTGGTTTAGACCACAGCGCCACCCTTTAGCATTTTATAGCCCAGTGGGGAAAGTTTTCAGCAGGGTGGAAAAGAGAACAATTGTCAGCGTAACGCAAAAAGTATCAGCATGATGCAATTGTTAGAGTATACTATAAGACTAGGACCAGGGAGACCCAAGTTCCAACATCCCATTCAGAAGTGAACTTCATTGAATAGTCTTGGGTTAGTCACACACTCAGAGCCTAACCTACCTCACAGGATGGCTGCATACCTGTCAACCTTCCTTTTTCTTTCATTGGCAAACGGCCATTTCTGTCAACCTTCCCTTTTTTTGCAGTGGGAAACGGTGCAGGAATAAGGGAATTTCCCACCAAAAAAGGGAAAGTTGACAGCTATGTTGTGAAGATAAAGTGAGCAACCATGTTATATACATTTTTAACTCCCTAGAAGTAAGGCTGGATTTAAATAGAACAAATGATCCTCCGCAGCAACGAAAACAACAAGTCCAAAACTCTGCTCATCTTCCAGACCTTTGAACACGAACACTCCTGTTGACAACTGGGGATACTCTGTTACAACAGTCTGTAGTGCTATTAGAAGTCTTTGGCATTGGCTCCAATGATTTACCAATTGCACCATGGTGCAAATGATAGGCTTTTAAACACACACAGATACATATATTTCCAGTTTTCTGCTTGAGGTGAATAGCAAATGCGCAGAATTTTTCCATCTGCATTCTGGAATCTGACTATCCAACTGGAATTAAAACTGTCTGCCAAAATGCATTAACAACCACCAAATGGAACTGCTCTTTTCTGCTCATCCCTATACACACATGCCTTAACATGCTGTTGTGGAAGTCAATAATATGCTAAATTGCCTGGATTAAGTTACCAAATTATAGACCATACAACACTGTCCAGACAGCAAGCATTATAATCAAGGACTTCCCCCACATACTTATTTTCAATTATTTAAGGGAAAATTTAACTGTAGAGGCAGCGTAGACATTCCTATATTTTTCCTTTTTTGTGTGGAGCCAGACCAGGATGGGAGAAGACATGATGGAATAAAATATTTTTATTCTGGGAACTAGTTTTAAGACTGCATACTACTGCATGTGTATCTTGAACTCAATCCATAATAACAATCATAGTTTATAGATTGATATCTCTCTAGAATGTCTCCAGCTGGTGGGGGAAAATGGTTCTTTTGCCCTGTGTGTTGATGATGAGGAGGAGGAGGAGGAAGAAGAAGAGTTTGGATTTGATATCCCACTTTATCACTACCCGAAGGAGTCTCAAAGCGGCTAACATTCTCCTTTCCCTTCCTCCCCCACAACAAACACTCTGTGAGGTGAGTGGGGCTGAGAGACTTCAGAGAAGTGTGACTAGCCCAAGGTCACCCAGCAGCTGCATGTGGAGGAGCGGGATGCGAACCCGGTTCACCAGATTACGAGTCTACCGCTCTTAACCACTACACCACACTGTTGATAAAAATATTTGGGGAGGTATCCAACTAACCTGTTCTGTCAGCACAATAATTTCTACTTGTACAACAGAACTTTCTTTTAGGCATCTGGCCCAATACATTTTTATTTACCCAGCCTTTTAATCTCTGGTTAATCTTCCACCACACTTCCATGCAAATTTTAAATTGAAGGGCAGTATAGAAATGTTTGAAAGTGACCAAAAATGGAGTTGAACTGTAGAAATTACAGCACACACCTGTAGTAGTAGTAATACTACTACTACTACTACTACTACTACTACTACTACTAATAATAATAATAATAATAATATCACTGCTACGGGTGATCAAGTGACCAAAGTCTATACCATGAATGTACAGTGTGTTAATTATATAAAGACTATATCCAAAGTGCACAAACTCTGCCTGGAAAATAATACAAGACAGGAGACAATCCAACCTAAGCTCACACAGATCTTTATTGTGTCTCTCAATAATTAGCAGGATTAGTCTTCCCACACATGGATCATAGCTTTCCGTGCTTTGTAGATAAAGTGTGGTGCTCTCGCTAGGAAAGCTCGAGAAATTCAGTCTTTGTAAACTGCCCTGCTCTGCAACCCCAGAATAGTATATGAATTGCAACAAACTTTTCAAACAAAATTTTGTACTTCTTTGAATGTTACGATGCTGTTCATGGCTAACAAAGAGAGTATTAATTAATATACATTTAAAAGCGCAAATTTTGAGAAGAAAACATATTTAAAAATACACATTTTGGGAGAAAATTGTTTAGAGAAAAGATGTTCAGAAACATGCATTTAAATAGGTTTTTAAATGTGGATTTTCATGCAGATTTGGTAGAAGAAATAACAGATTAATGTGGTAGTGGATGAAATGGACTGATGAATGAATGAATACATGCGAAAGTGACGTAGACTAGAAACAGAGGTGTTGGGGCTGTGAGTCACATAAGGCTTTATAAATCAAAAGCAGCATTTGAATTGAGTCTCAAAACTAATCAGTAGCCAATGCAGTTGGGCCAGAATATGTGTTATGCTTAGAGACCGTCTGGTCCCAGTCAAAAATCTGTCTGCTGAATTCTGCACAGGCTGCAGTTTTCAAATAATCTGCAATCATCCTTCACCTGTTTTCTCCCATCAGTGAGAGAGATGCTACCATCTCTCGGGTTGGCATCATCCTCTGTGTGTGAAATCCCCCAGCTATCAGAAAGCCTAAAAATTACATTCCATTGCGAAGAAATTTGGAATGGCTAGCCAGGAGCCATAACAACATATTTCCCATCACTGCTGCTCTGGGAGATCAAAACAGCTGAAATGCCAAAGATGCCAGCTTTTTGTTACTGTACGAAGCACAAGCAGAAAGCTAACAACACATTCTGATCTTGCTCTTAGTGCTAGGAGAGGACACCATACTCTTTTCCTTCACACAACATATATCTCCACCCCATCGTTCTGCCCGGACACTGAGGTCCAGCTCCGAGGGCCTTCTGGCGGTTCCCTCGCTGCGAGAAGCCAAGTTACAGGGAACCAGGCAGAGGGCCTTCTCGGTAGTGGCACCCGCCCTGTGGAACGCCCTCCCACCAGATGTCAAAGAGAAAAACAACTACCAGACTTTTAGAAGACATCTGAAGGCAGCCCTGTTTAGGGAAGCTTTTAATGTTTGACAGACTATTGTATTTTAATATTTTGTTGGAAGCTGCCCAGAGTGGCTGGGGAAACCCAGCCAGATGGGGGGTATGTATGTATGTATGTATGTATGTATGTATGTATGTATAAATAAATAAATAAATATATAAGATAAACAATGGAATTATATCCCACAAGAGGCAGTGATGGCCACCAACTTGGATTACACAAATTCATGGAGAATAAGGCTTTCAATGGCTACTCACGCTGATGGATATGTTCAACCTCCATGGAGGCAGTAATACTTCTGAATGCCAGTTTCTGGAAACAACAGGAAGGAACAATGCTGTTGTTCTCAATCCTGCTCATGGGCTTCCCATTAGGTGGCAATAACTGGTTTTCTATATCGCGATATATTACCATCCGTGATATGTCTCTATATCACGATATTTCATACGCAGAGGGAACAGCAATGTCCTCCCACTGCTTAGGGTTGGGGGCTTGAATTCAGGCAATAACTGGAATACAAACAATTTTCTAGGCGTGCTATGGCAGAAGCGGCAGCAGCCTGGTGGCGGCAGAAATAACAACAGCAGGGGGGCGGTGGTGGTGGAGAGAAGCAGCGGCATTACCAGCTGCCATTCCCTGTCACCGCCACAAGGCCTTGCAGGCTGCCATACTGCCACTACCTCTAGCAACCACCGTGAGGCCTCACTGGCTGCTGCTATCACGATATTTGAGGCCTCTGCTGCTACTAATTCTGTATCACCACTGGAGGAACTGTTCTGTCACCGCGAGGCCTTGCAGGCTGTTGATGCTACTGTTGCCCCCTTCCATCGCCTCCATGAGGACTTGCAGGCCACCAGTGATTGTAGCAACTGCTACTGCTTAGCTGTTTCTGCCAGGGTTGGGCTTGGCTACCAACGGGTGGCGGTGGAATTCAGGACAATCCAAAGTACGGTGAAAGCACGTCAAATGAGTCATAGTCGCCAGAGTGGCTTATATGCTGGCCAAACGGAATCTGCTCCCTCGGATAGCTGAGCGCCGCAACCCCAGAGCCAGACTGCCAGCAGGCGTGCTAGGTGGCAGAAGCGGCAGCAGCCTGGTGGCGGCATTGTCCTGTTTGCCTCTGAAATCCTTTTTTAACATTGTGGTAATTGCAATGTTTAGCTGGTGATATTGTGAGGTTCAGCTGCTGATAACATAGCTGGTGAGCTATCGCGATGTTGAAAACCAGATATCGCCTAGCCCTTACACACATTGTGATTCACGATATATTGCCAGCTCAAATATTATGAAACAATTATCACGATGCAAAATTCAAACCGGTATTGGATGATATATTGATATACAGGTGAAACTCAAAAAATTAGAATATCGTGGAAAAGTCCATTTATGTAAGCAATTGTTTTCATTAGCTACTGGAGTTTAATATATGAGATAGACTCATGACATGCAAAGTGAGATATGTCAAGCCTTTGTTTGTTATAATTGTGATGATTATGGCGTACAGCTGATGAAAACCCCAAAGTTGAAATTGTTAATTTGGGGTTCTCATCAGCTGTACGCCATAATCATCACAATTATAACAAATAAAGGCTTGACATATCTCACTTTGCATGTCATGAGTCTATCTCATATATTAGTTTACTTTTAAGTTGAATTACTGTAATGCCCAGCCCTACTTCCCATAGGCATCTGGTTGGCCACTGTGAGAACAGCATGCTGGACTAGATGGATAACTGGCCTGATGCAGCAGACTCATCTTGTTTCCTTATGCTCTTTCATCATGTTGCTTCATTTTCTGTAGTGGAAAAAAAAGATTCAAAATAGTATCTCCACTGCGCCACTGATTAATCATAAAGCCTTACAAAAGTAATACTGGTTTGTTCTACCAACTAGTTTTTGTTTCCAAAAGCAAGATGGTCAAAATTGTCGTTCTCTTCTTTTGGGATTTTGTATGTGCATTCCAGCTTTTTTCTTCTTGAGTTCAAAGAAAAACAAGAAATTATTTAATGCAAAGTTTCCTCTTTTGTGCCTTGTTGCCTCTCATTGAGAAGGATTTTGTAAATACAAAGTTGAAACAGTAATTATGAAAACTTCCTATGATAAATATACTTTGTTACCAGATGAAATCCCCCCCATGCCATTCACAGGAAGCTTTTTTTCCCCCAATGTCACATATCCTCCAAGGAAGATTTAAATAGCTTCCTTTAAAAAAAAAAAAAAAGAAGAAGACTTGTAAAACTTTTTGAAGTGCTGGTTCTTTGGAACCAATAACATGAGAAGCAAAACCCATTGAACCAGTCATGCACAAAATATTTTGTGTGTGAAGAGTTATCATGTCCCCCTCATCTTTTTCTTAAACTGAACCCCCCCCCAATGTTATAACTTTTCCTTATATAGGAATTGTGTGATCTTGCGAAATAAAATTGGTATTTATGAATGGCTGCTGATTACACATGGGTACATGTCCCCCCCCCAAAACAAGGTCTGTCCTAGATTTGAAACACCTATTCCAAGAAACTTGAATATCTGCCAGTGACTTGAGCATTTTGTCATGGCCAAATATCTTTTGTGCCCCTGTACCAGGAAATAACAGTAACCCGGGCTGTCCCACATTGCCAATAAGTAGAATTTATTTCAGCAACGAAATATCCCCCACCTACTGCACCCCAGTCCTTTCAACTGGAGAAGTGGAATGGCACCTGGGACCTTAGATATACAGTGGGAACTGCAGCAGAATGTTGCAGTGTGGAATGCTCCCCTTCAGGATTCCAGCTGTAGCAAATGGATCAGCCACACCTTCACTCCGGATGATCTATTCCCTCTCTTCCCCAACTTCCTACAGACTCTCAGCATTGCGTGCCCACTGCGCATGCTCAGTACTCAATGGACTGTTTTTGGAGAGTTCCTTCCCCCAGGGTTTTAATTTTATTTTAATTTCTTACTTGTGCAAAAATGTTCCAAAGTATTTTAGCAGTAATGCTTCTGGGGCAGAATTCTGGGCAAATCCCTGTTTTGTAATTGAAAGAGTGCCTAAGCCAGACATGATGCTGCTTTGAAGGAATGTGCCAAGTCAGCTGCATGGATGCCATGAAACCACTGAACCATTGCACTTCGTCAAATGCTTGTTTTTTCGATGTCTGCTGTAATAATATAGTTGGTATTGATGGATGCAAGCCCTCCAAACAGCCTGCTCTTGGCTGCCCCGGTTGGATACATTTAAAATAACGATAAACGATAAAATGAGAGAATGTGCCTCATTTTGGATTCATTGAAAAATGAAAAATAAATTACAGGAGCAAAGCAATGCTTAGGAATGTGAGCCATAAAAGAAAGCTCTTCTGGAAGCTTTTGTTTGCCTAGCAGAGTTCCTTCAGAAGATACCCAACATTTTAAAATACAGTCGTACCTTGGTTCTCGAAGGCCTTGTGAGCCGAATGTTTTGGCTCCCGAATGCCGCAAACCCGGAAGCGAGTGTTCCTGTTTGCGAAAGTTTTTTGGAAGCCGAACATTCAGACGTGGCTTCCGATTGAGTGCTGGAAGCTCCTGCAGCCAATCAGAAGCCGCACCTTGGTTTTCGAATGTTTCTGGAAGTCGAACAGACTTCTGGAATGGATTCCATTCGAGAACCAAGGTACAACTGTATATAGTTTAGTTTTAAGAACATAAGAAAAGCCAGCTTTGTGTTTTCACAGTGGCCTACCAGATGCTCATGGGAAGCTGAATGAAAACAGGACCTGGGCGCAACAGAAATGTTAGAGGTTGAGTAAGCCCTTGACGGAAAAGCAGCCTATGTGTTTGGTAAATGAGTAAAACAGATTCTGAGTGATCTGAAATATTAGAACCCAGCCACCTGCTAACCCAAGCTAAATATTTTATTCCAGACAAACCCATTAAATGGACAGCAGCAGTGGCGTAAGAAGGGCGGGGCATAGGGGGTGGGCCACCCCGGGTTCCAGAGGAGGGGGGTGACACTTCCCTGCCCCTCCCACCACTCCCCTGCTGCCCGGCACCCTGTCCGTGCCTCTTTACGGACGGACGGAGCAGCCCCACGAGCCACCGTTCACTTGCTGGCTCGCCGCGGGAGCAGCACCACCAGCCTAGAGCCTAGATGCCCGGAAATTCTACGCATGCCCAGTGTTGTGATGCCCCGCCCCCGGGGGTGCCTCCGCTCCGCTGCCCTGGGTGGCGAAGAGGCTTCCTTCGCCACTGGACAGCAGCAGACCTCAATAAACCGAAAGAGGTTTGTTTCATTTTGCTTTTTAAAATGTGCTCTTAGGAGCATCACATTTTTCCCTCTCAGGATTCATACAGAATGGAGACTATCAGTATACCCAGCTCTTTGTTTCCAACAGCATGACGATCAGAGATTCTAAGGTGGGAGGGCAGGAAAAAAAATCATTTAATTTCTGCCATAGTTGCAAAGTCTCACTTTTATTGGGCAGGGTGACTGGTCCAATCCTTTTAAAGAGGACAGTCCTCTATCTGAAGGTGCCGTGAAAAAGGAGAGCAAGGACCTTGAGGTTGGCTATCAGTGGTTAGCACATGTGGCCAGTCTTTCCCACTATATAAATGCATTGTATTTACCTGTATATTTAAATTATAGCAATCATTTCTACATTTGCATCTATACATTTACATCAGAATATGCACAATCTATGCAGACTGGGCTCCTCTTTTGCCCTTTTTGGGGGGCATGCAATGCTAAGTCGCCACCAGGATCAGCTTACCCAGCGGACCAGAGTTGCGCTATTAGCCTCCTGGCAGGAGTAACTGTTGCTTAGTGGAAGTAGGAAGGGCAAAGCATTGATAAGGTTGGGGCTGCACAAATCCATTGGTGGAGATACAAAATTGGGTCCGCTCAACCTCGCTGCCACCTCCCACTTCCCCCACATGGCGAGTGGTAGCGATGCCGCTGCTGGGAAGCTATTCCTACAGTGCATCTTAAAGTGATTATACGAAATAATATACGAAATAGCATATCTGATGATACGCCGTTGCAGTTCAAACATACTTGCAGTGTGGAAAATGGCAGGCTGTGCACTAAAATGAGATTGTGCATTACACAAACAATTTTCTACCTGTGTTTGAGAGACAAGGAACAACCATTGTCCACTGAGATACTGCTGTGGCTCCACCCCTCTGGGTGTCAATCAGTGCTAGCTTTCTAAAGTTGTATCAGTGTCCCCTAAGCAAATAGCATGGCATTAGAGCCATTTCCCTAAGGTTCCTTCTGGCTAAAGGTAATGGTAAAGGGACCTCTGACCATTAGGTCCAGTTGCGGACGACTCTGGGGTTGCGGCGCTCATCTCGCTTTACTGGCCGAGGGAGCCGGCGTACAGCTTCCAGGTCATGTGGCCAGCATGACTAAGCCGCTTCTGGCGAACCAGAGCAGCACACGGAAACGCCGTTTACCTTCCCACCAGAGTGGTACCTATTTATCTACTTGCACTTGATGTGCTTTCAAACTGCTAGGTTGGCAGGAGCAGGGACCAAACAACGGGAGCTCACCCCGTGGTGCGGGGATTTGAACTGCCGACCTTCTGATCGGCAAGCCCTAGGCTAGCTAGCTTTTAATCAGTGCTAGCTTTTAAAGTTGTATCAGTGTCGCCTAAGCAAATAGCATGGCCTTAGAGCCATTTCCCCAAGGTTCCTTCTGGCTAGTAATGTGTAAATACTCGTTTCCTTCACTGGCTTCAGCCCAGCTGCCAAACTGGTTATCACTAGACGTGTGATGTGTATGTTCAGTAGGTGGGAGCCACCATTAAGTAAAAGTCTCTAACTATCTGCTTAGCAGATATGGAAGTCCAGAGATAACTATCGCTTCATTTGGCACAACACAGAAGCACTCTAATTACATTTAAGGATGCAAATCAATTGTATGTTTCTAAATTAAGAACAGTTTTCAGTTTCCTTTCAAGGGCATGAGGGTTTGCAATCCAGTTAGGGTAGAGCCAGAGCCAGTGAACTAGACCAGGCATAGGCAAACTCTGGCCCTCCAGATGTTTTGGAACTACAATTCCCATCATCCCTAGCTAACAGGACCAGTGGTCAGGGATGATGGGAACTGTAGTCTCAAAACATCTGGAGGGCTGGAGTTTGCCTATACCTGAACTAGACTGATATTCCCAGATTTCCCACAGATGAAAATAATGACACCTTTATAACACAACTCATACCTAAGGTCACAGCCTGAGGCCACCCGCAAGCCCTTGCACAATACTGCAAGCTCTATTCTGTTGTGTGCTGTATTCATTTATCCTTCTCCTCCACCAATTTGAAATCCAACCACACCATAATCCCAGTCTGTCTCAGACCCATCTGCACTGGTGTTTGTTTTTTCTTAAACAAACAGCTTTGCAATGCCAAACTATGTGACCAAGAGAGCACATCTAGTTTTGCTCTCATCAACTGAACTCTGTGATGCAAAAGAATTACCGCTCACTCATCAAGGCAGTGGGCGGGGTTAATGGAGAGATGGTTGGCTGGAACCCTGCAATCAGGGGCGTAGCAAGCCTCTGCGCTGCCCGGGGTGGCGGCGGTACAGAGGCACCCCCCTAGGGGAGGGGCACGACACGTGCGCCGTGACATCATCATGACGTCATGACGCACATGGATGCCACGGAAAGAGGGAAATTTTCCCCTTTCCGCAGCTTTTTTTTCGGCCCAAGGGGGGACCATCGAGGAGGGGGCGTCACGCTTGTCCCTGGCATGACGCCCCCTCCTCGCTGGCCCGCCCCTCGGGCCAAAAAACAGCTATGGAAAGAGGGGGAAAGGGAAGCAGAGCAGGCGCGTTCAAGCTTTTTTTCTGTGTGAGGAGGGGGTGTCGTGGCAGCGACAAGCGTGATGCTCCCTCCTTGCTAGCCCGCCCTTCGCGCCAAAAAATAGCCGCTGGAAAGGGGGGAAAGGCGGCATGCCTCTGTTCGGGGCCCGTCCGGCAGTGCGGGGTGGGGGGGCCCAGCCAAAGTGTCACCCCCCTCCCTTGGAACCCGGGGTGGGCCGCCCCCCGCCCCCTTGCTATGCCCCTGCCTGCAACACCTGGCCTTTGCTCCGCCCCCTAGCTGGCAGCTGATTGGGTAGCCGGGGAGGGGGCAGAGCAACAGCCAGCAACAAAAAGGGGGGGTCACCCTGGCATGGGAAGCCCCCGCAGGGTCGCAAACCCCACCCACTGCCTTGATGAATGAGTGGTAACTGTGGGCAAGCAGACCTGGACTAGTTAATAATAATAATTATAATAATAATAATAATAATACCCCACCCATCTGGCTGGGTTTCCCCAGCCACTCTGGGAGGCTCCCAACAGAATATTAAAAACAAAAAAACAAAACATTAAAAACTTCCCTAAACAGGGCTGCCTTCAGATGTCTTCTAAAAGTCTGGATAGTTGTTTTTCCTTTGACATCTGATGGGAGGGCGTTCCACAGGGAGGGCGCCACTACCAAGAAGGCCCTCTGCCTGGTTCCCTGTTACCTCACTTCTTCGCAGTGAGGGAACCTTCCAGAAGGCCCTCAGCGCTGGACCCCAACATCTCTCTGGGCACTTCCAGATTGTTGTGTGTTTACATACTGGCAAAATCAGGTTGCACATTATAGCTACAAAAAAGACCGGGCTTTTTCCAATAAGGAAAGTGACAGGAAACTGCACTGGAAGCTGTGGGGTAAAACTAGCTTTGATGCAAAGTTGTCTAGCCTCCCCGCAGAAAAAACAAAACAAAACAGAATGAATGCTCAATTAAAAAGGTCTAGAAGCTCCCAGTATCTCTTCTTCTAAATTCATTCACAGTGCTAAGCATTCACCCTGTTTATCTGCAGAGATCAGCTGCAGGCTTTACATTTATTGGAATATAAAAATTGCAGCCAAGAAAGTTGTTTAAATTGAGTGTTCTCACATCCAGAGTTCACTCGAACCTTGTCACAACTTCCATGTGCAGTCTATCCTAAGTATGTAAACACTTGACTTCCAGGAAGGCTGTGAGGAATGTCATAATTACATAGCGGTGCACTGAACATTTATTCCTCACACCGTGCTGCACGCTTCCTGTTTACTGGGCATTCTAACACAGCTCTCATGGAAATGCCATCTCGAAGGAGGCAATTTAAGTCTCTTCTGTTACATGGAGAAAAAGCTTATTACCTGAAACAGAAGGATGATGAACATAACTGCCGCATCTCAGGCAAATTGCTTATAATAGATCCTTTATACTAAGAGCGAATTAATTATTTGAGAGTCTAGATCCTTAAGCAGCCAGAATCCCGAGATTTGCATAAGTACACATTTTAAAGAAGACAAAAAACCTTAACATGAGAGGGACCACTAGAAAAGGCCAAATGAAGCCTGAACATGCTCAGTGGAGACAGAATGCTGACTGACTATTGCATGGGTAGAAAATTAGGAAGGGCAAATAGGATAGGATCCCTGCTAATGAGGAACACTATAGTGAAACTCGAAAAATTAGACATGGAAAGGTTCATTTCTTTCAGTAATTCAACTTAAAAGGTGAAACTAATATATGAGATAGACTCATGACATGCAAAGCGAGAATGTCAAGCCTTTATTTGTTATAATTGTGATGATTATGGGTACAGCTGATGAGAACCCCAAATTAACAATTTCAACTTTGGGGTTTTCATAGCTGTACACCATAATCATCACAATTATAACAAGCAAAGGCTTGACATATCTCGCTTTGCATGTCATGAGTCTATCCATATATTAAACTCCAGTAGCTAATGAAAACAATTGCTTACATAAATGGACTTTTCCACAATATTCAAATTTTTCGAGTTTCACCTGTAAACGCTACAAAAATTTGTGTGTGTGTGTGTGGTTGTGCATATGTGTATGTGTGCAATAGTTACACACCTACCCCATATAAAATGGGGCAATGCAAGTGAGTGAACAGGGCTATGCAGCTTGGAGAAGCATGAGCATCGATGGCTGGGGTCATGAGACTATGAGGGACAGGGAGAAGATTTGTGAGGGAGCGTCAACAATCTATGGTGGTCGAGACGATCCCTCCCCATTCTGGAGTGTGAGCCATGAAAGTTGGCTGGCAGTACAAGTCCCTACCACTAGGACTACAGAAACTCCTTTCACCTGTCTACCTAGGGATGTCAGGGAATGGACTCAAGAGGGCGAGACGGATGAGGAGTGGTAGAGATCACACACACACCCTTTCTCCTGACGCGGCAGGAGAAGAAGAATGCAGCATTGAATTACAGCAGGGGTTTGAGGAAGGACACAGCTCAGAGAGAGACGAACAGAATAGCTGGGAAGTGTTAGAAGAAAGGGGGGTTGTGATAGAGCAACCAGCTGACACATTGTCACTGGGGAGTATTTCTGATCCCCCTTCTCCCAGAACTCAGTGTTCATTAAGGGTGCAGGAACAACGGAATCAAAGACATTTGGCCACAAGCAGCCACCGTAGAGGGAGAGATGCTCTTGCTAGGAAGGAGGGGGTGGATCCCGGTTTGGAGCAATGCCATTGTTAAGGCTTGTTGCGTTCTTTTCTCTCTCGCTATTAGGATTGAATAAAACTCATTAAAAAGGACTCTCCTTGTTTTCTCTGCTCTCGCTGCAACCAGGGGAGGAATAGATTTCCCAAAGCCTTGGCAGAACCTTGACAAGGGACCACGTTTGCAAAGTACAGTGGTACCTCTAGTTATGAACTTAATTCGTCCCGGAGGTCTGTCCTTAACCTGAAACTGTTCTTAACTAGAGGCATGCTTTCGCTAATGGGGCCTCTTGCTGCTACTGGGCTGCAGACACACGATTTTCGTTCTCATCCTGGAGCAAAGTTATCAACTCGAGGTAACTCTCCCAGGTTAGCGGATTTTGTAACCTGAAGCGTTTGTAACCTGAGGCATTTGTAATTTGAGGTACAACTGTACTTCCAACATGGCATGCCCTCCAGCATGTCCCAGAGGAAAACTGGGACGTGGCATCTTTTGGGATGTCCTAGTTAATTCGGGATAGTTGAGGGGTATGAGTACAGTTTGAATCACAGCACCATTAATGTATCATGGCATTGCATAACAGGACAGGACAACTGCAATGATCCAAAAAGCATATTTTTAATATATTTTTTGGAAAGGCAGCTGAGTCCTGCAACATATGTAAGAAGTACAGCACATGCCTTCTAAGTACCCCACATGTGCCTGTCTCATTGAAACACACTCACCATGTGTGTTGGCCCATCGCCATGCCACTCCCGCCTACTTTTTAGGGTTGCTGATTGCTGATATGTTAACTAGATGTTGTAATCTCATTCCATCATGATAAGGCATGTTTGGGTAAGCGCTTTCCCCATGGCTCACATCATATATAACTCAGGTCTCCTCAGTAATCGTGTCAACCTTGTCTGCACACAGGGACTCCTGGTTCACAACAAAGTGTTCTGCCAGTGTAGATTCATGCAGATGTAGTGCTTCATGCCCATGAATTTTAAAGAACAAGGGCACAACCTGCTTGGAAGCTCTCCTATAGAAAAACAAAAACACCATTGACATTAATGGGAGCTGTAGAAGGACACAGCTCAGTGGGATTTACTTCAGTGGGGCTTAGGCAGGAAAACCTGCCAGGAGGTTATGGCCCCACTGAAGTAAATCCCACTGAGCTGTATCCTTCTACAGCTCCCATTAATGTCAGCAACAACAACCACAACAATTTATTATTTGTACCCCACCCATCTGGCTGGGTTTTCCCAGCCACTCTGAGCGGCTTCCAACAAAAATTAAAATACATTAAAATGTCACAGATTAAAAACTTCCCTAAACAGGGCTGCCTTCAGGTATTTTCTAAATGTCAGGTAGTTGTTTATCTCTTTGACCTCTGATGGGAGGGCGTTCCACAGGGCGGGCGCCACTACCAAGAAGGCCCTCTGCCTGGTTCCCTGTAACCTTGCTTCTTACAGTGAGGGAACTGCCAGAAGGACCTTGGCGCTGGATTTCAGTGTCTGGGCTGAACGATGAGGGTGGAGATGCTCCTTCAGGTATACTGGACCGAGGCCATTTAGGGCTTTAAAGGTCAGCACCAACACTTTGAATTGTGCTCGGAAACGTACTGGGAGCACTAAGTCAGAATGGAATAATTATATAGGTTTCTGTGTAAAAGTATGTGTGTCAACTTAATCAGAACTGCTTGACTACAAACCCTTGACTATTTTATCATTCCTTCAAGTATCTCCGCATACAAAATCCACTGCTTATAGTACCTTGTGGTATAACTTGAGAGATGGCTCAAAAGAAATAGACCCTATAAATCACAAAGGTCTCCTTTTCCTGCTATGAACTGGCCCTAAGTTCAGATCATGGACCAAATGTCTGGTGAACTTGATAGCTAGTGACAGCAGATGCATCCCCTGTGACTTCCAATGAAACTAAAACCAGCCACAAATCTTGATCTCTCATTTGGGATGTATCGTCTCTTGCTGCTTCAAGTTCACTGGACTCACATCATGAAGGATGAATGGAACAGGACGGAACATTTCAAGAATTTGGCATTAAACTTTTAATGTAAAGGCACATTCGGAGCTGTAGGAAAACATTTCCAGAGTGTCCATGTTGTACTTTTAATAAAACTAACTGGAATCTAAATTGCACAGGCCAGTAGTTTTCCTTTCAGTGTTCCCATTCTGTAGTATCATGGCAGAAATCCAGTTCAACCTGAAGCAGGAAAGGGAAGTCAGAATTAAAGAGGGGTAGCTAAATTAGTTGCTTGCAACAAAGACACTCTCAACAAAAGACTATCCGATCTATTGTGACAAGGGACTTCATCCAACAGATTAGAATATTATCTATTGCCATCCACAGGGATGCCCACAACTGAGGAGAGGTGATGGCTCAAGCAAGGGGAAGTCAATATTTCCTGGTTTCCAAGGCAAGGCAAGGACCAGCACCTTGAAAGGAGATCCAGCTCTGGGTGCAGCACTGCAGAAAAGTGATCCTGCAGATGAGGACAAACATTCAAGTTGCCTCAGGAAGGTCCTGGAGGGTTTTTGCAGGCTTTTTCAATGGTGCTCCCAATAGACTCTGTGCATGGAGCCTTGGAATGTAACTCCCATGTAAAGGGGGGGGGGGTTTGCCTGTATTGACTCCTGGCAGAGCCAGCCCAGGATGTTTTGCTGCTTCAGGCAAAACAGAAAATGTCACCCCCCACCTCTTCTTCCTCTACGTCCACCCGTTGCCATGCCCGTGTGCCGCACTGTCAGTCAGCATTCCACAGCCACTGAGCATGCTCACTTGTTTCTAAAGAGAGCCAGTGTGGTGTAGTGGTTAAGAGCAATAGACTCGTAATCTGGGGAACCGGGTTTGCGTCTCCGCTCCTCCACATGCAGCTGCTGGGTGACCTTGGGCTAGTCACACTTCTTTGAAGTCTCTCAGCCCCACTCACCTCACAGAGTGTTTGTTGTGGGGGAGGAAGGGAAAGGAGAATGTTAGCTTTGAGACTCCTTCGGGTAGTGATAAAGCAGGATATCAAATCCAAACTCCTCTCCTCCTCCTCCTCCTCCTCCTCCTCCTCCTCCTCCTCTTCTTCTTCTTCTTCTTCTTCTTCTTCTTCTTTTCATCTTGGGTTTTCCCCAAGTCTGCTAAAACAGGTGGCGAAAATTTTAGGCATGTCCAAATGACACGGGATTGCTGGCGCATGGGTCCTTTTGGACCTGGAAGAGGACAGAACAGGGGTGGAACGGGCTTACGCATGCTCTGCCAACATGCATGGGCACTGGCAACGCAACCCTCACACGAAATGGTGACCACCTCTTGTTCTTGGATGGTGATGCTATAGCTACATAAAGATCAGCATATGGAGAACTGTGATTGCCAATAGTATACATTTTATAGTCATCACCTTTCTAATCAACTGTCTTAGTAAAAGTCCAAAACTACTGAAGGGATGCGTAAATACACAAAGATTTAAACATAACCGTTACTGTTTATGTTAATGAAGATAGCTATTCAAAAATGTCTATATTGAAGGGGAAGTATTTATTTTGGCAACAAGGCTCTGTGCAAATGCATGACCTTTACGCATCCCAGGGAAAATAACTTTCCAGCATTGGAACAACGTGCAAGTCTTTGACCAAGCTAATTTTGCATGTCTGTACGGGAAGTTACCTTTTGAGTGCTGTTTGAAATACCCCTCATTTGCAGAGAGTTTGAAAAAGAGTTTCAGTCTCCCTCATTGCACAAAGCACATACATCTAAGAAATAGTGAGATCAAACATAACCAGAATGCTGAAGTTTTTACGATTGGATAAAGTAAGCAAACAGATGCCTGTTCATAGCAGAACTGCATTCCTTCTGTGCATGGGCTGAAGCAAACGAGCAAACATAATAAATTACCATAAGGGCTTGCATCTTCTCCTATGTATTGCTGTTTTTTATGACTACAGAAAAAAAGTTAATGATTCACTTAAACATATATTATGGATAAAAACACTATGGCCTGCTTGTTGGATCACAAGCTAACGAACACCATTAATGAGGTTCACAGTCTACCCTCTTCTCTCAGGGAACAAAACCAAAGGGCTACATATGCCTCAGGGCCTTTCACTCACAGTTCCTACTATTTGCAAAGTATTTCCTACAGTGATTGGACATTTTTAGTTTGGCACTCTGATTTTCTTTGGCTTTTTAGAGTGGTCAGATGCAAAGATGGAATGGGGCTCCTTCATCTCTAATAGTTTTGTAGAGGAGAGAATTTTAACAGACATTTGCATGACATGGAACACCTGAAATTTTCCCCTCCTCTGTGCAACTGCTCCAGCTGACCTTCCTACTTTTTATAGATCTTTATGTTATGGACTTCTCCCCTCTTGAGAGCTGAATGAGCATTCTCTTGACATTTAACTATGCAGGAAGAGTGCTCCAGATTGGCCCCCTTTCCAAATTGTCAACACGCAGAGCATGTATGTTCATGAAGATAGCTATTCCAAAACATGCGTATTGAAAGGGATGTCTTTATTTTGACATCAAGGCTCTATCTGTGACTTTTAGGCATTCTAGAGAATATAATTTCCCCTTGACTACTAATTTTAGTACTTACCACCTCTCTCTAGGGAGCTTTGAGAAGCACAGCTCTGTGAGGAGGCTGGGGATCTTGAATTGAGCTGTGTCAGCACCCTCTTCAAGTTACAATACCCAGAATATTGAAGCCAAGTGATTTAAAATGTTATAAAGCCAATATTAGCTTGTTGTACAAGCAGGGGTAGGCAACCTAAGGCCCATGGGCCAGATGCAGCCCAATTGCCTTCTCAATCTGGCCCGTGGACGGTTCTGGAATCAGTGTGTTTTTACATGAGTAGAATGTGCCCTTTTATTTAAAATGCATGTCTGGGTTATTTGTGGGCATAGGAATTTGTTCATCCCCCCCCCCAAAAAAAAATAGTCCGGCCCATCACATGGTCTGAGAGACGATGGACCGGCCCACGGCTGAAAAAGGTTGCTGACCCCTGCTCTAAAGAGTAAACTCCAAACTTGCATTTTACTAAATTGTAAATGTAGGGATGAAGATACCCTCCAATATTTCTCTGATGAAAATAGAGATGTCTCCTCCAACATTTCTCCAATGAAAATAGGGACGTCCTAAGGAAAAGCAGGACATTCCAAGATCAAATCAGAAACCGGGATGGCTTCTGTAAATCTGGGAAACAGGGACACTTGGAAGGTCCGCATTCCTAATCGAAAAAGGGACAAAAACTGGGTTAGGAATTTAAGGAAGGATTGGGAATAAGCTCATAGTTCTCCTAATCAACTGCTTATGTGTCCAAAAGACACTTGCTCCCAATGATACCGTGTTCTGTTTATTGAATTATCACATAAATAAAATATTTAGAGCTGCCTCAGAACAACAAAGCACATTTCATATGGTGTCTATTCAGTGGCGGTGGAATAAAAGGTGCAGCGGTTTAGACATGCTGTTTGAAACACAAATGCATTTGTTTGGTGTCTAGTACCATTTCCTGGAAAATATCCTGCCTGGGGACAATAGCTGATTCTTCCTCTATTACCGTTCCAGCCAAATTCTATGGTGGCAGGCAGCATGACCCTGGATGCAAAGAGGCAGAAAAAGATTATGTGTCACACTGGATTATGTGGTTAATTGGACCTATTAGACCCTATTATCATCTCAGGGGATGGTAAACTGTTAACAAGAGATTTGGATTGTTTCTCCTTTCGAGTAAGGATCCATTCTTAAAGGCATTTGATGCATTCATAATGCAGGACAGTATATCTGCTGTTTGTACCTCCCCACAGCTCTTTGTTTGGATGGCTGCCACTACTTTTCACTCTTTGCAACAAAGCTGTGAGAGGTTAAGTTAAGCTAAGGAAGGCAGGTTGCTTACAGTCAACTAGTGATGTTCACTGGTGAACGGGGAAGCGAAGTTCCTAAGCTCCAAAGCCAGCTTTTGAGAGCCAGTGTGGTGTAGTGGTTAAGACTCGTAATCTGGTGAACCGGGTTCGCGTCTCCACTCCTCCACATGCAGCTGCTAGGTGACCTTGGGCTAGTCACACTTCTTTGAAGTCTCTCAGCCCCACTCACCTCACAGAGTGTTTGTTGTGTAGCTGCTTTGAGACTCCTTCGGGTAGTGATAAAGCGGGATATCAAGTCCAAACTTCTTCTTCTTCTTCTTCTTCTTCTTCTTCTTCTTCTTCTTCTTCTTCTTCTTTTCCCACTGTATCACAGTGACGATATTTTCCCTCAATATTTTAAAATTCACCCTGAAACACAATTATATCCCTGGGCATGATGAAACTAAATAAACTAATTTATTTCAAATATACCTGAAATATACTTTTTTACATTGTAAACTGCTCTGTGATCCTCGGAGGGCGGTATAAAAATTAATAATTAATAAAATAATAAAAATGTATATAACCACAATGATGGCTCCCTTATAAGCCAATCTGACATATGGATGATTTTGTTGGTAACACCGAGATTTATATCCACCTAACAGTTGCTTTTAAAGGTTGCAATGTAAGGTTCCCCATCCGTTTTCTCACCAGCAATACAGAACTTAATTACATGATTTTCAGAAAAGATAATGATAGTTTTTGAGTACAAATAATCCTTCTCTTTCCTCTTCCATTTCCGTTGATCTATACTTTGTGGTTCCTAATGATATAAACAATGTTAGCTATTGGTACTGTTCCAGACTAGTTGGTATGCAGCATGACGCTATCAGAAAAATTGTCCCTTACAACTCTGTTTCCCAAGAGGCAGGAGGAGCAGAGCCGTCACCTTTCTCCGGCGCCCCCGCCATGCCGCCTCTCCGCCGCCTCCCTCCCGCGCTTGCCGCCCCTGGTCAGTACTGGGTGCTACCAAGAGTTGGGCGGCCGGCTAGACCTTCCCGTGGGGCTGGAAGGGCGCGCAGAGCTGTGCTCCTGTGCTCTCTGGGCAGCCAGAGGGCGTGGCGTGGCCGGCCAGTCTCCAGGTGCCGGCAGGCGCTGCCAGCGGGGCTGGAGGACGGAGGCGCCCTGGCTGTGGCGCGCCGCGCCACCAGCCCCAATGGAAGAGGCAGGAGGAGGTCCAGGGGAAGTGGGCAAGACCACCTTGTTTAAAATATAAACAAATATGCACATGCAACAACTGGCAAACTTAAGCCTGGCAGGAGCCAACTGCAAATTATTGCATAGACTCTGTGAGGAGTCTGCTCTCCTCTCCTAGAAAAAGAAAAAGAACTGGGATGGCCTCAAGAGAAGGAGGGAGTTATAAGTACACATGTAGACCTGGTAAAAAGGTAAAGGGACCCCTGACCATTAGGTCCAGTTCGTGTCCGACTCTGGGGTTGTGCGCTCATCTCGCTTACTGGCCGAGGGAGCTGGCGTTTGTCCGCAGACAGCTTCTGGGTCATGTGGCCAGCATGACAAAGCCGCTTCTGGCGAACCAGAGCAGCGCACGGAAATGCCATTTACCTTCCCCGGAGTGGTACCTATTTATCTACTTGCACTTTGACGTGCTTTTGAACTGCTAGGTTGGGCAGGAGCAGGGACCGAGCAATGGGAGCTCACCCCATTGTTGCGGGGATTTCGAACCGCCAGACCTTCTGATCAGCAAGCCTAGGCTCTGTGGTTTAACCCACAGACCTGGTACAGGGCTGCAAAAGCGAGCAGAACACATGAGCAGTAGCAGCAGCAGAAGAGAGCTTTTCTTGCCGAAGAATCCCTTTGGATTTATTTTGTAAACCAATAAATCTTTAATAAAAAAATACATTTTTTTAAAAATGTGTGAACTACACAAGACACTCTCTTTGAAGTATGAACTAACAAAAAAAATTCTCAGTGTACTCGCAGTTGCCAATTAAATACAGTACATACAATGCAGGTAGGCTATACCAGTGTTTTTCAACTACTGTTCCGCGGCACACTAGTGTGCCGCGAGGTGTTGCCTGGTGTGCCGTGGGAAAATTACTTTATAGTCAATATAGGCACAGAGTTAAATTTTTTTAACATTTTCTAATGGTGGTGTGCCTCGTGATTTTTTTCATGAAACAAGTGTGCCTTTGCCCAAAAAAGGTGAAAAACACTGGGCTATACTGAAGTTTGTAAAACGTCCTTACAGACTGTTACCAGCCCATCCACCCCCGCCCCAAATCCGAAATATTTTATTCAAGTTGACACCCCTGCTCCCCAGAAAATGCTTTAGGGTTACAGTTGCTGCTCTCCTAGCTCGAGTAAAGTAACTGACTGGGACTTTGCAGCCTCGTGGCGAGAGAGGGCCTGACTGGACAGCGCACGACCCAGACTGCTCGCCCCCAGCTGCCTTTTCCACAGTGAAACTCCGCCTTCCCTTCCCTTCCCCTCAGTCTTGCCGAAGAGCGGCGCCGTCACCGCGCATGCTCAGTCGCTCTCTCCCACCCCCCCCGAGGAATGGAGAAGAGGTGGGCGGAGCCTCGACGCCAGAGCCGCGCCCGGGCGGACTAGGGAAGATTTTCTGCGCGCGCCGCAGACGCCCCAGCAGCCCAGGCGCCCAAGTGTCCCGGGACGCGGGTGGTCTCTTCGCCCAGGGATGGCTCCTCAAGGACCGGCCGCGACGCCCATCTACCCGGCTGCTTTCTTCCAAGCCACGTCCGCCCAGGCGGGCAATCGCTCGGCTCCCGGTGGGTGCGGAAAAGGCTTCCTCCTTCTGGGCACGGACTTTTTTTTTTTTTGCATTTTGTGATGGGGAGGGGAAACACTGGGGTGCAGTTATCCTTTTCCCCCTCCATCGTTTGGGCTTCTCTCTCTCTCTCTCTTTCCCCTGTGAATCTCCGTTATTCAGCTGCTTTTTTCCAGCACTTCCAAACTTGCTGTTGATTTATTTTTTATTTTCACTCCCACCTGACTTTTGAAGCCCTCCCTCCAGCCCCGCTCACTTGCTTTTCTCTCTCACTCCTTGTTTAAGGTTGGCGCCACCTTTTTTTTGTTTTTAATTTTCCCAGCTGGGCCATCCTGTTACGCAGAAACTAAGCTTTTGCTGGCAGATTAGCAAGCAGAAGCTTATCCCTTAGCTGTATCTCAGCTGCTGTATGTCAGGCTGCTGTGAAACCCACAGCAATGGGGCAGTTTGTGTGTGTTTTAAATTGCACGTCCGATTCTAGTTCAGTCTTTTTCTTTATAGGGTTTTTTTTTCTTTCTTTCCCCTAAATGGTTCTTCCTCAACCGGAAAGTAAATACATGATCTCCAAGGGTTGGGCTTGTTACTACCTCCGCTGTGCAAAAGGGCAACATCTGGCTTTGGCCGCTACGCTGTCCTATCCTGAGTTCAAGTTCATTTCCAGAGGCTCTTTTGACTCCCAGCCAGCTTAGCTGTGAAACTGTGCTTCAGGGCATGTGCAAAGAGCCCCTAGGCTTTCTCCAGATAACCACAACTGTTCTTGCGCTCTCTAGGATTAAGACTTTGAGACTGGTCGACTCTGCCTCATTTCATAAAAGGAGTCGAGGCAATATATACAGAACAATCTGCAAAATTGATAGTAGACTCTGCCTCACAGGTCGTTGCATTTTTCATTCTTTTTTTGCAACCAATCACTGGCTTCACCTAAATCTTTGTTCCAAAGAAATTATTCATCCAGAAATAGCACATTGGTGTCTTCTTTCCCCAGCCCCCTATTGCAATCCTTCCGCTGTTTCTCGCTGTGTAATTACTTCTGAATAATTTCAGTTATCCTCATCTTATTACCAGGTTTACAGTGAAAATAGTGCCAGATGTCACTGTGAGCCCACGTTACAAGATTCCTCCATGGGAGGCACTTATTTGTAGGAATACTAGAGTGTAAATTATGTGTAGATCAATTCTCTCCAACAGTACCACATGTATGCATTTTTTCTGTATGCCGGGAAGTTCCAATTGAGCGCAATGAAACAGACATTTCAGATTGTTGCATTTGGGAAGACTGTCACTCAGATTGCATGCTGATTCCTTAATGTACAAGATTTTTTTTTTCAATGCCTCCGTTTACTTTTCAGTCCACTTAATTGTGCCACACTCAGCTAACTGCTGGAGTACATGTTCAAGATAACTAAAAAGAAATTACATAGCTGCTTAATTTTATGTGTTAACCACCTTTGTGAACGTACTTTGAAGTGTAGTTAATAGTTGTAAATTTTATTATGTTTTTCAATATATTTTTATGTGGAGCTGTGATGGAAAGAGAGTTCAGTGAAGCAGCTGCAGAATAGGGTTAATAAATGGTGGCAGATACTCTGTTATTATAAAGTTAAAAGTAGCCATTAGTATGTCCCTCCTTTAGTATTTTTAATTCATTTCTGCCCTCTATCACCTTTTCAAGTTCTCTATTTTACAGGATACTAAGTCACGATGGTTGGAGTCTGCCTGCTTTCATAACTGCCATCCCTTCCTATAACAGAAATGGATCATAGAACTGTGACTCATTGGTGTTGTGTTATGGCAGATTAAAATGGTTACATTCTTTGGTTAATTGGTGTTTTTTTTGGGATGGGTTAATTTAGTGAATACTTTTTGTGATTTGCTGATAGTGTACTATGTTGGTAGTCAGGCTCTCTCTCTCTCTCTCTCTTGCAATCTGCTAATTCCCTATTCTGGATCTTAGACACAACACTGGTTTTTGGAATAAGGAAATCTGGCCTTGGAGCACTTGCATTAAAACCCAAACACTATTAAATTGTCTCATGTACAGCTGCTCCTTCTTTACCATCTCCCTTACTTTCCCCCACCCCCAGTATTTTGAGCGGGGTGCAATGAGAGCCTACTTATGGGCTGAAACTGTGTTGGTTTTTGGGAGGTGAAAATGAAACTGTTCATTGGCTGAGTTGCATTGGAAGTTGTTATTGGAAATCTGCAAAACCTTTTCTGTGGACTGATGTGGTCAGGGATCGCACAGATGGTTAAAAAGTGATTAAATTGGAGCTCATGCTTTTCTTGTGGGTATCTTGTATGACTGTATTGACATGAAGACATTTCCTGTACTTTAAAAGAAGGAGCTTATGTTTTATGTATGCATGTACCCGGCACATATATTTTGACTAAGGTTTCTTTTTTTAAGTCTGCTACAGTTTCAAATGAGTATCACTGAAATGGCAGCTTCATTTAATAGTTCAGTCGGGTCATGGGTTTGAGCCCCACATTGGGCAGAAGATTCCTGCATTGCAGGAAGTTTTGAGTAGTTGACCCTCGTGGTCCCTTCCAATTCTACAATCCCATTGATTAGATGATTGTGTATGAGGGATCTGATCTGCCACAAAATGTTGCAGTTTGAAGTTTGCCTGCCAGCCTGGCCTTTTTTCAGGGCATTGCATTATATTTCCCCCCCAAACCCAGTTTTTCTATTTTTAGTCCCTTCCAATAGACACTTGACATTCTGAGCATGCTCAGTTGTTGTTTGGTTTCCTCCCAATTTAGGTTTTTTTTTCCTGAAACTATTTCTATTTCTGCAGTGACTTCGGCTCCCTCAGTCATGCTCCTTGCCTTATTTCGGCTATATAGTCATATTATTAATATTTTCTGTACCACTTTATATTTTAAAGGAAAAAAAATCTCAAAGCAGTTTGCAACACATCAAAACATCAAACAAAACAATCCAGAATAAAACAAATTTACAATGAAAATTATTTCAGTGAAAATATTTTAGATCTTTCTCTAAGTCACATTTGGCTTTCCCCATGTATATTTACCTAATTAATTTATGGATTTGCACCGTAGCAGAAGTACTTTAGGAAACCAGTGTGGTGTAGTGGTTAGAGTGCTGGTCTCAAACCTGGGAGATCAGGGTTCAAATCCCCATTCAGTCTTATGAAAAACACCAATAAATTCTGTATAAAAAAACAAACAAATCCCCATTCAGTCAAGAAGCTCACTGGGTGACCTTGGGTCTGTCACAGTCTCTTATTCTACCTCACAGGGTTGTTGTACGGATTAACTGAGGAAGGTGTGAACCATGTATATATGCAGTGCTTTCCCCCCCTAGTAAAATAGGTGCCAGTACTCGCCATGAAGTTGTTACAGTGCCACACTTTTTGACAAGAAAAAGAGAGGTGCTGGTACTGTGTACCCCTGAGTGCCCCCTGGAAAAAGGACTGTATATATATGGGTTATGAATGCAATAAATAAGCTCTTCTGCTTACCTGCTTAAGAAAGCTGGAGGGGCCGGCCAGCCAGGCAGAGATGTCACTCGCCAACCTGGCATCCAGAAATCTCCACATGGTTGCAATTGGACCCATGCCAGTCACAAAACATGCCTGCGCCCGGCTAATTTTGAACACTGCAGAAAAAGCTATTGCTATTTGGTCTGATGTGGTGGCAAACAGCAGGTTTTCCTGGGAAATTGGAAAGTGACTAGACAAGCCCTTGGACTGAATCTGTATGTTTCAGGAATATACATATTCCTTTACCTTTTTTTAATTCCAGGAAGGTGTTTAGGGTTCTTGGAACGACGATCAGGAAAATAATTCCGTTTCCATTGTAATGAAAGTTGATTGGAATAAGAAGTGTGGCGCTTATAGCGAGAAGGATAGCATTTCTAATTGGGCCTACCCTCTCTGGTTCTCCTAATCATGAATTAGAAATATTTGTGGGACAGTTGAGGTTGAATGAGAAATGGTAATTGCAGGTGGGGAGAAGCCAGGCCTTGTTTCCTGAGATAAACATGGAGCTACCATACATACTGACTGCTTTAAGGTAAAGGGACCCCTGACCGTTAGGTCCAGTCGCAGACGACTCTGGGGTTGTGGCGCTCATCT
The DNA here is from genome assembly GCA_900245905.1 of Lacerta viridis. NCBI lineage: Eukaryota > Metazoa > Chordata > Lepidosauria > Squamata > Lacertidae > Lacerta > Lacerta viridis. The sequence goes on from OFHU01003948.1 coordinate 720,034, forward strand.
CGCTTTATTGGCCGAGGGAGCCGGCGTACAGCTTCCGGGTCATGTGGCCAGCATGACTAAGCCGCTTCTGGCAAACCAGAGCAGCGCACGGAAACGCCGTTTACCTTCCCGCCGGAGCGGTACCTATTTATCTACTTGCACTTTGACGTGCTTTCGAACTGCTAGGTGGGCAGGAGCAGGGACCGAGCAACGGGAGCTCACCCCGTCGCGGGGATTCGAACCGCCAACCTTCTGATCGGCAAGCCCTAGGCTCTGTGGTTTAGACCACAGCGCCACCCGCGTCCCACTGACTGCTTTGCTTGGTGTCAAAATAGAGTTTTGCCCTTTGAAAGTGAACATCAGTAATGTCTATCAGGCCAGTGTGTGATCCTCAGGTCCTTTTCAATTTTCTACTCCTTTATTATATTTAAGAATGAAGTGCTGAAAAATGCTGCTGTGTTTTGCAGCCTTCAGCTTTGTTCTTAGGTTTTCTTGGCATAGTTTGATCTAATGATATTCTGCAGGGTTGATATATTTCATAACGTGCTCTTTTTGTTGTTGTAACCGGAATTTTGTTACATACGTTTGAAAGAAGAGCAGGATTTAAATAAAGCAATAAATGATTGGCCCACACTTAGTATGTTATGCATATGGCTGCTGAAACTGACACATGTTTATATAGGAACTTGTTGTCCTTCTATGTCCACATTTTGTATTAATCTACAGTATGCACATTAATTAAAAATTTTTCATTAGGTACTTGGTTCCAAAGGAGTGCATCTCAACAGCTGCTGGGGAGAGAAATGTGTGGCGCATTCTTTTTTCATTTGTTAATAGTTCCGTCGTTGCACTGAAATTTTTGTAAAGAATCCTCGTCATGGAGAATTTATGTTTTGGTCCCATAAAATTGTTGCATGTGCATGACAGATTTATGTACTATGCTGGAACATAGATGGGAAACTATCCATTACGTGATTTTTTTTTGAAGAAAAATCTATTGGCAAACAATAATAATTTTTTTAAAAATTGGAGGCTTTCTTTCAATAATAAGAGGGCGTGGGTGGAAAATTAGGAACAGCTTGATTTGCAAGTTTATTAATGGGTCACATGCCAGAAAATATGTGTCAATTTATGATTCAGCGCTCTACATTGTAATTCTACAAAAAGCTGATTTGAGGGTTTTTTTTAGTGGGCAAGTCTAGTCATACATTATGCCTATTAGCTTGCTTTGTTCACCTGAAATTTCATGCATGTTTATAAGTTGATGGTTCTAATATATTATCAGTGGGTTTATTAGGACAGGCTTGATAAGGTCTGGTCCCCTTTTATAAACTATATGGATGATCGTGTGGATCCTCGCCTCTCTGTCCCACATCATGTGAGAATGTGGGTGGGTGTGAATGCGAATTTACCTGTGGATTGTGTTGTGTGGTGATCACCGTAACAGGAAAACATCTTACACATTTGTATGTACATCACCTTTTAAATCACATTGTAAATGTGTTGGGTTTGAATTGTCTTATTGTTTAAAAACCTTTAAATAATTAGAGGTTTTTTTTGGGGGGGGGAGAGCAATGGGTTGGATCCAAAGGTTCTCTCCTTCCAGTGGAAGTCTTCTTATGTCAGAGGAAGGGATCCTTTTGATCACCCGTTGGGCATGGTGCTTTACAAACTATATGATGACAGGTCCCTGCCCTGAGGAGCTTACAAATTTTAAAAAATTACCGAGGGAAAAGAATCAAGGAAGGTGATGGAAATGGTAGGTGGGATAAACAGGGTGAGTGCACATTTACTTCAGATGCTGGGAGACTTTCTGGACAGCGATGTATCGGGATATAAAAGCAAAGAGATAATCAGGCCAATGGAAACTATGAAGAACTGTGAAACTATTAATGGGGTGCTAGTTGTGCTGGATCTGGGAGTGAACAGGGTATTAGTGCAGGTGCTTATGTAGAACAATTGTGGGTGGGATGGTGGCTGAGGGTGATGGTAGCTGAATTTTGAATAGAATTCAGGGGGCAGAGGCGAGACAAAAGAAAGCCCAAGATGAAAAGGTTGCTGTAGTCGAGATTGAGCCTTCAGTAAAAACTGCTTGGGAGGAAGAGCCAGAAAAAGGGAGAAGCGGCGTGACCTGGCGGCTGGAACGAGGGGAGGGGAAGAAAAACAGGCTTGGCCTTTTCACTTGTGGCAGCATTAAAAGAATTGATTGCACAGAAATAATACTAATGGAGGATAGTATCATGAAGACCTAAGGGAACAAAGAGGGATAACTTTGGTGGATTGTCAAAGGCAGCAGAGAGGTCAGGAAGGAGGAGGAGGAGGCCATACGCTGCAGAGACCCTTGGATTTATCAGTGAGGAAATGGCTAGTGGTTTCTGTGAATGGTAGAAGCTACATTGCAAGGAGAGAACAGCTAACAGGGAGAGAATAAGTTGAAACAGCAGCAGCAAGCAGCAAATTTCTGTGGAGGCAAAGGACAGAAGAGAATTTGAATGGGTTGCTAGATAAGGGAGGATGGTCCATTTTAACAGTGAAGTCAAGTATGGATAACTTGATTACTATTACCTTTTGAGACTCACATTGCAGCTTTTCTTTTCTTGGCCATCACTTCCTGATCCCTAACTAACCATGCAGATGTATTACTTAATCCCTATTGGGCTAGCTAAAGGATGCAAGATGAACTTAAAAGAGATTTGTGATTTTACGGTTGCCTTATGTTTGTGTGAGAAGGGAAATCTAAATAAGTTCTAAGGTTTGCTTTCTCTAAACAGCAGACTGATTTCCGCAAATCTTGGCACTAGGGTAGATGAATGCATCATTTACTGGAATGTAGCTTTACCTGGTGCTGAGATGGTTTTTTTAATAAAAATAATAATTCCATCACCTGCAATTTAAAGTGCCAGAATCCAAGCTTGACTGTTTTGATTCTGCAGTACTAGATTGAACACTTTGGCTTTTAGGAAAATTGCTCTCAAAAATTCTCTTGCCTAGTTTGATATAGGCCAGTATCCACACCAACAGACTGTGTACGCCAGCCATTGTCATCCTGGTGCCCTTTGGTGGTTGTGGATTACAGTGGTACCTTGGTTCTCAAACTTAATCCGTTCCGGAAGTCCGTTCCAAAACGGATTCTGGAGGGGTACCACATAGGAAGTTGCTGGTGTGAGAGGGCTTTCCCTGTAAGACCCTGCAATAATTGCAGTCGTTAACAGTCATCTACATGTTTTCCACACCTATCAGCTGATCACCCATTCCCACCACCCTTCTGAGTAATACCCCTCCCCACTCCCTCACTATATTTAAGGGTCTGGTGACTTCCGTTTCAGTGTATCTGAAGAAGTGTGCATGCACACGAAAGCTCATACCAAGAACAAACTTAGTTGGTCTCTAAGGTGCTACTGGAAGGATTTTTTATTTATTTTTTATTTTGTTTCTTACTAGTTGATCAGTTTAGCTGCATGTTCATTCACTTCCCTCTCCTGTCTAGAGATGTGAAGGTTCAGAAAAAAAAACAAACAGCCCCCCCCCATTTCATCCCCCCCAGGCATCTTCTCCCACCACGTATTACTAGTGTTACGTCAGATGTAGTCATAGTTTTCTTGGCATGTACTTAATACCTTATGTTAACTTGGTAATACTTACTAGCAACCCGTAAAATAGGCCACTACTTACTCTATTTATACTCGCATAACTCCCCCTCCAGGGTTCTCAGCTGTATTTTTAAAAAAGGAGCCACGATGCAGCTTTTGTTTCTTTCTGGTGTTTAGTGAATCTTTTTTTTTTTTTTTTGGAAGAGAAAGATCAGCTTTGCTGAGCGTTGAATAGCGAATTCAGCAGGAACAGAAGCAGCGTGATACGCCTTACATTTTGCTGTTCTGTTAGTAAAGACAAGATCAGTTTCATCAACCATCTTTGTAAAGTCCAAAAGGGTCGACTTGAAAATTCACAAAGAAGTGAGAGCTCGTTCATGTCCCAATATTTTTCATCCATCCTGATGAGCTTTGATGAATTTGAAACTCGGTAAACTTACTCTTTTTTTAAAAAATAAAAAATTGGTTCTCCTAAAGATATTAACCACAAACTATTGGACCAACTTAGATTTTTTTTTAAAAAACCCCTCTCGGGTTTCTCAATACTGCTTATGCATGATTTCAATCAATTTGGTTAAATTTGAAGCACAAAAGAGAATACATAAATAAAAATGCCAGTAAACATCAAAAGTTAAAATTTGTAAATTGATAGGAGCATAGAGGCCACTCAGCAAACCGCTTCAGTTTTTGTAAGCACCAACTGCCGTAGAGCGCATGCAAGGCTGGGCATTTGATGAGTCAAAAATAAAAGTAAAATGAAGTCAGCTGTGAATTACAGAAGGACAATTGTTCCGGGAAACTGGGAGATTATCTAGTATTCAGATCTAGTCCATTAGGCAGGAGTGATGAACTCCTATTGTCCAGTGGGTCAGGTTATTATATTAGCTTCTTCAGGTAGTTAAGACCACTCTCCTGTCCGTCATCTGATGGTGGTGGTAAGGAGAGGCATTGCTTGTTCCCCACAGGGAAGTGCAGAAGGAGCAGGGCTAGCAGGATTGAACCCTCTGCTCAACAGCTGATGAGCAGAGGGTTCAGTCCTGCTAGCTGGAGGGTTCTGCTTTGCCACTGAATGGGTGACATGCTGGAGAAACAGTACCTAGCAGGATCAAACTACAAAGGTAGTTAGTGAATCAGCTAAAAACTGTTTAATCCACTGACTACCTTATAGCAAAACACGAACATATATCTAGTCTATTCACTCTTGTTGCTTTTGTGACAGAACTTATGAGCTTATCAGGATCATTTTTTCTCACCCTGGGGAAAACATTTCTTGTTGTTTGTTTCTCTGCCAGCTTCCTCTTTGTTTTCTGCTTGCAAGCTTCCTAAAGGCCTAGATTAGGAAGATGAAATGACACCATTCCTGCTATTAAAAAGCGGGAAGCCTTGTGCCTTTACTTTGAGTGGAACTTCCTTCTGATAGAAGGAGCTAGCAGACAGAATTGTGGGTTAGCAGCATAAAAATCTGGCTGACTTAAATCACATGTCTAAACTTAGGTCTCTGAGAGCAGTTTTAATGGAAAAATAAAGAAACTTGGTGCTGCAGAAAGTCTCATTTTTGCAATTATAGTCAATTCAAGAGAACTGGTCTCCTCTTGGCTATCCTTCAGTATAAACATCTGTTTTGTTACACCTTTTCTGCACCCTAGGTATATCTGATGGGGTATATGAACCTCCAGGATGTATGGGGTATTGGGGAAGAGGAAGAGAGAGGAACCGGGTGGGGGGTGGTGGAAACCACATCGAAACCACAGTTTTGTCTAGAGTGTGAACTCTGGCAGCTCTCATAATTAGCACATTGCAGATGAAGGCAAACCATAGCTATGAATTTCTGTCCACGTTTGATCTATCCCAAACATCGGAAGCAATGCTGGATGTTCAGCGGGAAGTCACATTTGCAGTTGTTGTTTTTTTTCCAAAAATTGGGAATATATAAATATTGCTTGAGCTTTACCATTAGAAGCTCTGTGTAAATAAATGCATCTCTGCTGGTACTGTAGTTTTGTGAGGAAGGCATGATTAAAATATTAGGGTGTTAGAAATTAAGTGGTGGTGTAAAGTAGAAAGGGCTAGAGCTTAGCTTCTTTCTAGAGTAAGTGAAGAATTCAAAGAAGGTGTGAACTATTCCAGTTTTACTTAAAATGTCACATTTTCTCTTTGTGTACAAAGATAGTCTGGTATAACTTGAAATATTGCATACTACATTGGGCATTTCTGAAGCACTCAGAGACTTTATACAGGCTCAGTTTTCCTTCTTTTTTTAGCATTCGGAATAAGCAAGCTGATTTACAGCTGTTTTTCTGCTTTCATTTCAACTCTTCTCAGCACTTGGTTTTCTTAATTTCACTCCTGTTTCCATGGTGCCTTTGGAGATGGTTTTTTCAAGGTTTTCTGGTGCTGGTTGTCATACAGAGTTGCAAACCATTGCTGGCCGCTTTTAACACCACGTCTAAGTAGTATGGTGTGATTGTATGAATTGAGTCAATAAGTTTGATTGTATATTTCCACAAGCAAGGCCCACTTCTTGTTGATGAATTTGTTCTTTTAAGGCATAAAAATAACGAAACATTGTAACACATAATAATGCAATGCAGTGGATAAATCAAATTTATAATTATGTTGTTAACTCTATAATTATACTTAAGCAGAACAGCTAAATTAAAGTAATTTAAACAATTGCATTATAGAATTCAATTTTACTTGCCATCAAAATGAAATACATACTTGGCTACAGTATCCAGCTACGACCAAACTGATTTGCTCATCCGGTGCCTTGCTTTTGGGGACCATTTAGTTTCTGGACTGAGAAGCGCTGTAGAAAGCATAAAATATCAGCATTGCTGTACAAATCTCACTAATTTTGTAGTCTTTCTCCCCCCTTGTTTCCATAGGGGGCCCTCGTACCTTGGCAAGCCATAGCGCAGGTGATGTTGCAAATAAACCTGAAAGTGGATCGTCAGGAAATGGGCAGCACCCAGAATATATTGCATATTTCCTGATTCCTGTCTTTTTCCTCATGGGACTCCTGGGGGTTTTCATCTGCCATATGCTCAAGAAAAAAGGATACCGCTGTACAACAGAATCTGAGCAAGAGGAGGAGCAGTTTGGTGAAAAGATAGGTAGGCGAGAATGATTGAAAAGACTGGTGTCTGTGCCAATATGGGAATAAGGAACAGCAAGCATTAACCCCATTTTTTAAAATAGTGTTTGGATCAGAGGCTCTCAAACTATGGTCTATATACCACTGGTAGTCTGCAAGCTCTGTTCAGGTGGACCTTGGAAACTTGCAAAACTGTGCTTAACCTTGCAGTTGATTTATTTATTTCCCTGATGAGCCAGATCATTCAGCAGGTTAGCAAGGTTTTGGCCCCAGGGACTGTGATTTTCATAATATGATACCTGTGTAGTTTACTAATTTACCATAACTATTTCCCGGCTAAAGGTATCACAGTCGTACCTCTGCTCCCGAATGCCTTGGGAGTCGAACGTTCCGGCTCCTGAACGATCAAAAACCGGAAGTGAGTGTTCTGGTTTTCGAACTTTTTTTTTGGAAACCAAACGTCTGGCGCGGCTTCTGCTATTGTTTCCAGCGCGCCTGCTCAATCGGAAACCAGTCAGAAGCCGTGCCTTGGTTTCCGAACGTTTCGGAAGTCGAACGGACTTTCGGAACGGATTCCATTAGACTTCCGACATACTACTGTATTGCTGAACATGATCCAAGGCCAGAACTGATAAACATTAAACCTGAACTTCGCAGAATTGTCCACAAAAACAGGCCATATCCACCACACTGGAAAAACAAGACTTCAGTTATTAAAATAAGTGATGTGCATACATTTTATTTTTATGGCAATAAAAGTAGTCTTACCTTTCACTCTGAGTAAATTTCATAAGTATGTAAAATGGTAAAAAAACAGTGCATCTTATGATAAAGCAGCAAAATAAAGTTTGATAAGGAGGAAAACGTGGCATTATTTCAATTTTTCTATTCCTCCCCACCCCACCCACCATTGCTTTAACTTTACCAGATACTTTACATCTCCAGCCATTTATTTATCCAGCCCACAAGCCAGATCTTTCCTTCTCTTTCCAGAGCTGAACGAAAGTACGAATGATAATGGTGACACCGTGGGGAAAATAGTTGACTACATTATGAAAAACGAAGGTATGCGATACGGCTTTTTAAAAAATACGGATGTGCAGATCATGAGGAACCTCTGGCCCACAGCCTCCCCTCCTCACTGTGCCTCTCATCTGCAGCATTTAGGCTCATCATTTTTATTAAGCTTCCTTTGGCTTCAATTGGAGGCATCAGTTGTGGCATGTATCTGCAGCCAGAGGGAAGGAATATTTATCAACCACCCCACACCATATGCTGCTAGATCCACAAAGATCACCACCCCCTGGCAATCATTTCTCTCTCCAATGCTTTTCTCAATCGAAATTGCTTCAAGATGTATGTGTAAATGAGAGAGAGGAGGAATGGTGGGGGCAGGGGATGGGGGAAGAGACCCCTCCCACTTGTTGAATTGACTCTGCTCACCACCAGTATGCAGCCTTTGGAAGATTAGCGACAATGAAATGCAGCCCTTGAGCCAAGAAGCCTGGGATAGCTCAGTTGGTCGAGCACGAGGCTCTTAATCTCAGGGTCACGGGTTCAAGCCCCACATTAGGAAAACGATTCCTGCATTGCAGGGGGTTGGACTAGATGACCCTTCCGATTCTATGATTCTGTGAAAGGTTCCCTGTCCCAGATTTTACCCTTTTGAACAAGCACCAATGTTTGCTTGTTTGTTTTTTAAGCAATGAAGTCTTTTAATTTAGGGCTTTTAATTCACAGCATGCATCATATACACTTTTTCATTCATATATGCCAGAGAGATATTTTCCCAAGGATTCAAACTGCTTTGGGGTCAGGAGTAGAACTAAAGTTATTTGTGGCTTGTTATCTTATTGCAATAATTTTGCGTAATGTCCAAGTTAGGCCAGCCATGTTCAAAGAGATCAACCCCAAAATGTTAAGTATTTCTTATTTATGTAATTCTTGCAGCTAATGCCGATGTTCTGAAGGCCATGGTGGCAGATAACTCTGTATATGACCCTGAAAGGTAAAACCTTTTTTTCATTTTATGCTCCACATTCAGTGGAGACTAGATGTTAATGGTTTTGGAGGTGGTTGCAGAAGGCGGTTTGTTTGAAGTTTGGAAACGCAGGCTTTCTCAGACAGATTGTACTGTAATAGTGAATTTCTTCAAGCTTCATGTACGTACGTGTCTTTAAAAGTTGGGTGCATGTTACATTAAGTTAGAGATAGTGGCATTTTTTTACAGAAAATCCTGTCCATGTGAGATAATAAATATGCTCGCATATATGCATGGACTTAAAATAGCATCATCAATGCATATGGTGCCTCACAGAGATAAGGTAAGTTCTCTGGCGAACTTTAACAATTTAAACATCCAACAGAGCAGGAGAGAGCATAGGTAAGGTGAAAGAATATGTCTGGTTACACATACTTGAGCTTAGGCTGTGTACAGACACAAACATTTGATGGGGGAGAGTTGATCTGGAAGCAGACTCACTGTTCAAACCATTTTCCCTCCAGGGTCTCGCTCAGGAGAAACTGGCATTGCAAGTTTGTTGAGAAGCCAGCTGTGGATTGACTTGTGCTTGTTTTTTTGTTTTTGTTTTTTAAATTTATAAATAAACTTTATTTAAATTCCAGATTTACATTTTCAAATGAATACATAAAAATTACATAAACCAACATAACTTAGATAAACAAAACATAAATCCTGTATCACAATTACATTCCCTGCCCTTACCCCACCCTCCCTGATTTCCCTCCCCCCTGTTACTTCTCAACCTCCCCATTACTGCATTAGTATCAATCTTTCCTCTATCTACATGCTCTTTTGTCCCTTGTATCCATCGTATTCCTTTACGTCAATTATTTGGGTCTTTAACATTCTGCCAAGAGGTCGGCCTTCTCAACATACAATTTCATATACTCTTTAAATGATTTCCAATTCTCCTCTCTCTCTATCTCACTTATCCCTTTTAACTCCTCATATTTAGATGCCAAATTGTAATATGTCAACATTTTTAAATGCCAATCCTCTTTGTCTGGTACCCTTTGCGATTTCCAATTTTTAGCTATTAATAACCTTGCTGAAACGGTCGCGTACATAATTATAAGCCTATCTTTTGCTTTGATATCCCTGTCCATCATACCTAAGAGAAACATCTCCACTTTTTTCTTAAATGAATATTTGATCATTTTCTTGAGTTCTTTATACACCATTTCCCAAAACACTTTAATTTCGTTACAATGCCACCAGATATGGATGTACGTACCTATTTCCTTTTTACAGTGCCAACATTGATTATTTGTATTCTTGTACATTTTGGCTAGCTTCACTGGCGTCAGATGCCACCTGTATTGCATCTTTAAGATATTTTCTTTTATATCATAATTTGGTGTCAGGTGGCTATCCCTCCTCCATAGATTTTCCCAATTTTCAAACATAATTGGTTTTCCCAAATCTTGCCCCCATTTTATCATAACTTCCTTAACTTAACTCATCCTCTGTCTCCCATTTTAGCAGTATATGATATAAATTTTTTATATAATCTTTTTTCTTGTCCAATAATATTTCTTCTAATTTTGATTTTTCTTTGTCAAATCCAATTTTTTTATCTTGATTAAATCTCTGATTAATTTGAAAATATTGTAACCAGCTAGTTAAATAATTTTTAATTACGCCATATTCCTTGTGCTTGTGATAGCACGTGCCCTCCATGGCTGGCATCCTCTTTAAATAGAGATTTTTAAATTGTTACTATACAGATGATGATTGTGTACAAGTGGCACAGTAGATACACTTATAAAAAGCAAATACAGTCGTAGCTCGGAGTTGAACGCCTTGCGAGTCAAATGTTTAGGCTCCCAAACGCCGCAAACCCGGAAGTGAGTGTTCCAGTTTGCAAACATTCTTTTGGAACCCGAACGTCCGACCTGGCTTCCGATTGGCTGCAGGAGGTTCCTGCAGCCAATCGGAAGCTGGGCCTTGGTTTCCGGATGATTTGGAAGTCGAATGGAACTTCCGGAACGGATTCTGTTTGACTTCTGAGATACGACTGCAGTCCACATGAAGCATGGAGGGGTGTGTGTGTGTGTGTGTGTGTGTGTGTGTGTGTGTGCAAGGCCAGGTTGTCAGCCAAAACCAATATTTTAAGTATCTCCTGTGAATTCCTCTAGGCTCATGGTGCAAACAAACACCCCAAACACACAGATAGCCTTGCGACTCCTGTTTGAAGGCTAAGCTGCATTGCACCCCTAGTTTCTTTAGGGGTGAAGACCTAAAGGGCTACATGGAAGGATTTTTGGAAAAGGTGGGGTTTGAAGGAAGAGAGCGGAATGGCACCGCATAGGTGTTCTGTGGGAGGACCCCAAATATAAGGAGCAGCAAGGGGGCAAGCTATGTTTTATTAACTACGTTTCTGTCCTGTAACGTTTGTGTTTTTTGCTCTTTAAATATAGCCCTACTAGTCCGACTACGCCAGGCAGTCCAACAAGTCCAGTGTCTCCCTCATCATCCGGAGGTCCTCAGTTGAAACACACTTGCCGAGGCCGCCATTTGCATACGGTTGGTGGAGTTGCCGGAACAGGTGACTGTAGCCGCTGCAATCAGAAGAGGTGGCACCTGTTCAGTCCAGCTAAAAAACCCAAAGAAGCCAGAAGAGCCCGACACGGGGAAGTTACGGTGTTGTCTGTTGGAAGGTGCGCCCGTTTATAACTTCATTTTAGGTGAAACCATGACTTGATTCTCAGTGCTGTGGTGGATTCGCAGTTTCGGTGGCATGCAAGATCGTAGTGCACCTTTACATTTAAACTCTAGTTTCGGGTTTCCACACGTATGGGAAATCTCAGACATGTCCTCTTTTTTGGGGGGGGGGGTAACATGCCCATCCGGGGGGGATTTTTACATTTTACATTTTAAAGGCGGTAGTGGGGTTTATAGTGAAAATGCTGGATTGCTTTAATAGCTCAGCTTTGTCCCAACAGGTTTAGAGTCACAAAGGTGGAGCACAAATCTGCTTCCAAGGAACGTAAGAACTTGATGTCTGTCAGTGGCGTCGAAAGTGTCAACGGCGAAATGCCGGCTACCCCTGTCAAAGAAGCCTTGAAAGAGGCGCCAGTCACACCTGCTGCCAAACAGGTACCAGATGAAAAGAAGTGCACTCCTGCCAAGCAAGAAGATAGAGCGAGATCTGGCTCAGCGTGACAGTTGGACCCAGAAAGTTATGGAAGTCCAAGCAGAGGTCAGTATGTTGTCAGTTTTGAACACAGGGCTTTAAATAATTTATAAGTAGGTTTATAAAATGCAAGGTTGCCGTGTTTTCGACAAATTTCAGGTCTGTGAGGGATAATATCACAACTGCTTTCGTTGTATAAACTCCAAAAGTTTATGTCTCTAGGTATTAACATTCTGTCTGTGTATGTGCATGGAGATAATGGGTGGCATTATCACTTTGATTCAGAGCAGAGCTGTTGGAATTAATGGACCTATTTAATTTCAGTGGGTCTACTCTGAGTAACATTGTCCCTTGAAAGTGTCAGCACTGAACTGCAGAATATAGATGCTTTGTATGATGATCAAGGTTATTGGGCCAAGTTTAATATTAAAGGAACAACAACAACAAATTTATTCCTCACTCATCTGGCTGGGTTTCCACCCACTCTGGGCGGCTCACAACAGAATATTAAACAGAATAAAACATCAAACATTAAAAACTTCCCTAAACAGGGCTGCCTTCGGATGTCTTCTAAAAGTCAGATAGTTGTTTATTTCCTTGACATCTGGTGGGCCCAACACCGAGAAGGCTCTCTGCCAAAGTGATGCACGTTGGGAAATGGCCATTTGTCCCTTAAAGTGAGGCACTTCCTGTTTCTCTTCTCTTGCAGATGGAGGCTTCTGAGGAAAAGCACACACAATAGCTTTGGGGGAAATTCAAAACTGGGGCACTGACGTCTCTGCAGAGAAGTATATAAATGCACTATCGCTGCGCCGAATTTTTGTGACTGAATCCACGCAGGTTTTGGTCCCAGGTATTTTAAGTGCTCTAGTAACTAAAATTTTAAGGACAGTTTTGTTGTTTGACAAGTTACTGGAGCACACAGTCAGCAATTTTTATATTTATAAAACATTATGTTTTTCCACTTCTAATAAAGTTGAACTTAATGAAATCCTTCTTAGAAATGACAAACAATCATCGGTTTGCCAAGATGCCTCTGCTGCTGCCATACTGCAGTGTTAAAATGTGTCGTCGTGTCTTCGATGTACCAAGGAGCAAACTCTGATACGTTGGCTGTTTCTCTAAGGGAGGTGACCAAAGTTGAGCTATGTTTTGCATTTATTGCTAAATGCCAATGATTGCTAAATTAAGCATTGCTTAATTGTATTTTCCCAGTATACTTACGCAATTCCCATTTTTGTGCTCGACGCAACCTCTACGATCTCTAGCAACCTGTTTTGGTCATGAGCCTTGATAGATGTTGTATTAAATCCCGAAAGAACCCCAAAACACCATATTCTACTCCTGCAGATTTGTGATTGAATTACTGCAGAGGCAGTTGATGATTTTCTGCATGCATCGGCCTTAAATTATTGTCAATTTTTTTTATTGATAATTTTATCTTTTTTTGTAAACCGCTTTGAGGTTTTTGTATAATCAAGCGGTGTATAAATTTTATGAAACAAATAAACAAATATATATATATATATGTATAGAAATATAGTTACTTTGGTTGATGGTGCTTTTTCAAGGCAAACTTTGAAGGCAACGAACCTTCTGAAATTCTCCACTAGTGGCATGTTTCAGAGAAGCTGCTACTGTTCATTGCTGAATGGCCTCTAGACAACTGTGAGGAATATTTTCCATGATAGTGATAGGGCATTATCTGGGTAGATAACTGATTAGAATATCAGAGTAAAAAAACAACAACCCCCCACTCTTTTCTTTGCAACAGATTCGCAGTATGTACATAACTAATTTTATAAAGATGCCCAGATTAGGAAGCTGTCCACTCTAATAGTAAATAAAATCTTGTCAGCTTGAACCAATCAAAAGTAGGAGGTTGCAGTTCAGAGATTTTTGCTTTTGGGGAGCACTTTCCCTACCTCGTATGTATTTTAAATTAGGATTTACTAGCAGAAATTGATTATCCAAGCACATCAAAATATATATTTGTAGCACAATGGAAATGGACTCATATAATTTTAACCAGGGCTAAACCCTATAAATGTGTTTCAGGGAGGGGGTTATTGTTTCGTTATTGTTCTTATTTTTATTACGCATTTTGTGTTTTTTTTATCTTGTATTTTTATGTTGTGAGCCACCAATGAGGTAAAATAAAGTAAATAAAACCAAAGCCTATTTTGAAAATGCTGCATGTAGATTTAGTCCCTGCATTTAAGGTTTAAAATAAAATAGCGAAAACAAAAAACAAACCCCAAAGCCTTATTCACATAAGCATAATGCAAGTTCTGTGGGCTTCATAAACCTGAAATTTTATCATAACAACAACAACAACACTTAAGAGTAATGGCTTCAAAGCAGACGAAAATGTAGGTTGCACTGTATTGTGATAGCTCCCTTCAAATTAGGCATGACTTGGTTAAATAAACAGACCCCTTGCCAGATATCCAGTACATTTATCTAGGACTGAGCTGAACAGGAGGAGGGAAGCGCTTTTTGCAGAAAATGTTTGCCCGGGAATGAGGGAATGGAGAATACCCCTTACTCCAAATTGGCTTTTTGATGTTGTCGCATACCTAAGATTGACAGTGTGGCATAGTGACCTTGCAGTGTCATAATAATTATGGTGCAAATCCAAAGAAAGTGATAGTTTATCTTAATTTATTAACTGTCCCTATAGGTCACACAAGTTAGTCACATTAAAGCACCTTTGAAACGAAGGGGGTCTGCAACGAAACATTGCTGTTCAGAGCATTCCTTTCCGTGTGCAAGTAGATAAATAGGTACTGCTCCGGCAGGAAGGTAAGCGGTGTTTCCGTGCGCTGCTCTGGTTCGCCAGAAGCAGCTTAGTCATGCTGGCCACATGACCCGGAAGCTGTACACCGGCTCCTTTGGCCAATAAAGCGAGATGAGCGCAACCCCAGAGTTGTCCGTGACTGGACCTAATGTTCAGGGGTCCCTTTACCCATAAGAGTTAAGGATCAGGGTGTAGTGTGGGGGTGCTAGGGGGCCCTAGGCGCACAGTTTTTGAGCAGTCGTGACCAGGTGACGTCACCTGCAGCTTGGTCGGGCTCCTCTCTGCACAGGCAGGCAGGCGGCTCAGCACGGCCATATTTTTCCTCCGCTGGGGGTGGGATTGCTCCAGCAGTGTTGGTGGCAGGGGCGCCACCCCCCACCCAGAGCATGCACCTGCCCTGGGTGTTGGCAACTGACGCTATGCCATTGTATGGGTGGCCTAGGATTTTGGCTTATGCGATTCCTGGTTGGGTAGGATCACTTTGTCTCAGTACAGTAGAACCTCGGGGTTTTTTGAGCATCTCGGAAGCCAAACAATTCAGAACCCGAATGCCGAGAACTCGGAAGTAATTCCTTCCGTTTTCGAACGTGCCGTTCGGAAGTCGAACAGCTTCCAAGGCGTGCTTCTCAATTTCCCCCATTGAACTTGCTGACAGCCCACTGCACCTCTGTTGTCGAACGGTTTTCCAGAATGGATTACGTTCAACAACCGAGGTACCACTGTATCAGAAATTGCTACTTTTTTTTTTTTTTAATGGCCAGTAGAGGTGAATAAGGGTTGCTGAGAAAACATTTCACCTTCTGAAAGCACTACAGTACTGCAATTTTAATGGAAGGTATTTTAAAATGCTATTGTCTTTAACAAATGTGTTAGGTATGCAAAAAATGTGAACCCCAATTCCGGAACCTACCGGTAATCTATTATGTGGAAACAGGATGCAATCCTACCTGTGAAGGGGAACCTTTGCATCTAACACCTGATTTATCCAATGCCTCTTCAGAAGGGTCTAATTCCAGATAGGGGATTGGTGAATCTGCTTCACTTTCTCATTTTACCAGTTTTAAATTCAGTTCTCTACATCAGTTTGCAATAACATTTTTTTTTAAAAAAAAGAATTCTGAAAATTCACCAGCATTTTAGTGTGAATTTCTCCTACATGTTTGTATGCAATTTTGCCTAATACACATATTTCTGTGAGCCACATTTCCCTTATATTTACATATCCCCTAACATAATGCAATTTTGCTCATTTTTACAATTGTATCCCCGCAACATGCATTTTTGTACACGTTACTTGGCTGGAGAACTGCTTTGCCAATTTTGGAAAAGTGTGAATTTTGAAAGATGGCAGTTCACATTGTTTTTTTTGGAGATGTGAATTATCTTTATTTGCCTTTAAATGCGAACTGAATCAAAAAGTTCCGCCATGCCTAATTCAGATTTGTGATTGGTTGGGCTAGAGCAGACTGCATTGAGGATCTGTTTAGTGGGGAAATGTTTGTGCGTACTCGTGTGTGTGTGTATGTATATTTGCTGAAGTTGACAAAAATATTTGGATTGCAGCTGTGGTGTCTGCTATGCTTGAACAAGAGTGTTTCAGAACCGTCTTATAACACATGAAACTCTTATCATTATGATTGTATGATATACGGACTGACATAGTAAACCTGAAGCTCGCTTTTCACATTGTGTTAAATGTATTTTAACAATATGGTTTGTGTATAGATTTTGTACTACTTGAACAATAAAAATACAAAACTCTTAAAAAAAATGTTCTCCTGTTGCTTTCTTTCAAGTCAGATATCATTTGCTTTCCAATAAGATGTTGATTTTTTTAAATTCCTGGGAAAGCAGGGCTGGCCTAAGTGTTTTTTTAACTGAACCAAAGAAAACCCCTAATACAACTTTTCATTGATCAAAGCAGCAGGACATTAAAAAAGCACTTCAGATAATTCTGTGCATTGCCTTTCTAAATGAATGAACGTGTGGCGGGATTAAGCATGATGGATCTTGTTAATGTGACAAATGAATAGAAACTGCACACTGAACAAACGCGCCTGAAATATGAGATCAGATGGGAGTTGAGCTCCTCCTAAGGTCTGAGGCAGAAATTGCTGTTCAACTTCGATGAAACTTCTGACGCCTTGCAATCCTTTGTAGGCCGTTCAGGTTCTGCTTTTAGCTTAGTCGGTAGTGGCTTCTATTCCCTGCTAGTGTGTTGCTTCAAAGTTATCCTTTTTTACTGTGGTTTTGTTTTTGTGGCGGTTTGAAAATGTCTCCCAAGACACCCAAAGGACGAGAGAGGATACTTTTTCTGCCTTCTTGTTCCTTTTCCCTCCTTTAGACCCTGGGCTCATTCCCACCATTTTGTTTTCTTGTCAGCTTTTGCCTTCCGACTTGTTTGCTTTATGTAAAATACAAAAAAAAAAAAAGCACAAAGATTCCTCAGATTTTCTTCTCCTCTTTCCAACCCAGGCTGGAAGAAATTTGGCTTCACTTCTTCGTCTTCCCACTGCCTCCCGCCCCACGTCCTGCAAAGCTGAGAAGCAAGCCTCATTTTTGTGCTCTCATTTGCTCCCAAAGCTTAGCAGCATTGGGTAAAAAAATGGGCTGTGCCTAGAAAATCAAGCAGGTGTCTTCATGTCTCTCATGAATCGCTAAGTATCTTAAGCACACACTCTCACTGCACGGTGGCCTCTAGGAAATCTTTACACTCTTCCTTCTTTCCCTCTTCTCCCCATATCCTGAAGAAGGTGAGGGAGAAAAGGGAAGCAGCCCAGCTAGTAGGAACTTTTGGTCTTGGAGGCTTTGGTTTTTTCTGTCCTGACTTGTCTGGTCGCAACTCCTCTGTGGCCTCTAACCTCTTCAACACAACCTGTTGTCGCACGATCAGCTGCTCCATCCAGATCCAATGTAGTTAGACCTTCATGTTTGGAAGTTGAACGAAAATGTTTCATCACTTTTCCTTATTTTTACTATTCTTCTGTGACTTCTGTTTTCTATTTGGAATTTTTATCAAGGGAGTTCAAAATGTTTCTTAAACTCCATTTCCTTATCGCAGTTTATCCTTTACATATCTGATGGTTTTGCAGGGTACAAATAATTTATTATTATTATTATTATTATACAGTTGTACCTTGGAAGTTGAACAGAATCCGTTCTGGAGGTCCGTTCTACTTCCAAAACGTTCGGAAACCAAGGCGCGGCTTCTGATTGGTTTCCGATTGCACAAGCATGCCGGAAACAATAGCGGAGGCCGCGCTGAACATTCAGCTTCCAAAAAAAGTTCGAAAACCAGAACACTCACTTCTGGGTTTTCAATCGTTCGGGAACCGAGGTATGACTGTATTTCATTACCCCTCTGTCCTCCAGTTTTCAGTTTGCTTGCCGTTACTGTCATTCAGCATTATGTACCCAATGCCCATAATCAGTATTCACTGATCCATTGCTGAGTTTTTTCTCCTCATTCCCCTAAATTTTTTTTTTGTGCTGTGCAAACCTCGAAGTTCTCCCAGGCCTGCTAATACATCTCTCTTTTGTGTGCATGATGCTACACTGACTACATATTTGACACTCAGATAATTTAATCAGAATTAGAATCTGTAGGGTAGCAAGGGCAGCTAAATGGCACCTCCATGGTCAGAAATAATATATCCCCATACTACCATCTCTTGAGGGCCAGTAAGAAGTTACAACCATTGAATACTTTCCCCGAAAAAAAACATGGTCCTTTCTGTTGGGGATAATTCAGACTGAAATTCCCAGGTGTCAAAAAAAGGTTATTTATGTGTGCTACTACTATGGCCCTTGTTTCGTTAGCCCCCCAAATGGAAAACGAGCGAGGTCCCAACCAAAGAAGAATGGCAACTTAAGTTGACAGAATATGCACAACTTGCAGACTTAACATATAGAATAAGAGAACAAGAAGAACATACGTTTAAAGAAGATTGGAAAACGTTTATTGAATATATGGGAAATAATTGTGTACAGCTGAAAATGCTGGCAGCATTAAGATAAATTCAACAGTGTAAATAAGTTTTGATGGATGCAATAATGGAATACTGAATGGTATAGTTTTTGTAAAATATGCAGGGGTTTGTGATATGTAAAATGAACCAAGAGAAGAAGAGAAGTAATTGATATGGATGTAAAATGAGTATTTTAAATTCTAAAACAGAAAATTTAATAAATATATATATATATATATATAAAAGAAGAAGGGACAACCATCACTGCCGTGGTCTGCTTGAGAGCGAAGGAGAACAAATGTTACATCCACACCAGATTAGAGTCACCTTTCAACTGGGATGCATTCGCAGGAAACCATGCAAGTTCAGTTAAAACTGCTGATGAACTCCAACCGTACAACTTCCTATCGTAGGGTGCGCATGAAGAATGGTAATTCTGGGAAATTATGATTACCACCAGCTTCTCTTCCTGAATGCATCTTATGGCTGAAGCGGGCTGCACATTTTTCCATGACGCAATTTGGAAGACAAAATGTTGCACGGGCCAAGCTAGAGTCCCTATGCTGTGTAATGGATAGATTTAGACCAGACATTAAAAAATAAGAGAAATAGCAAAGGAACACTTCAGTCCTGTGGGACTGATTCTCTCTCTCTCTCTCTCTCTGACCTTAAGGTCACTTTATATTTGAAATACAGTGATCTTAATCTTGGAAAGAGTCTCACGGGATTGAAATGTTCTGCTGCTACTTTCTCTGTGATCCATCTTCAGTGTTTGTTCTGTCTATTACATAGACCCTACGCTGACCTGTGTAACCTTTCCTCTTCGAAATTGGCCTGTGCCACAGATACAGTCTGCTTCAGCAAAAAGTTAGGTAAAAATAAAAAACAAAAAACACCTGAAATCGACATTCAAATAAATAATACCACAACTGACACATACCTGGTCCTGAATTAAACACTATTCCTTTTTAGTTGTAAATTTGTTGTTTTTTTACATTTGGTTGCTGGATCTCATATATTTTCATTAAATTGGAAGCCTGAAGCTGTGTACACACTACAAAGAACTTTCAGAGCACATTCTTCTCTCCCCTCCCCATGAATTCTGGGCACCATAGTTTTTAAAGGGTGGCTGGGAATGGTAACTCTGTGAATGGAAATTTCAGTGCCCAGGATTCTTTTGAAGGGAAGAAAGTGCTTCAAATGTGCTTCTTTAATTTTTATTAAAAATTTATAATTTTTTTCAGTTTAAAGCACAAATCATTACATGGTTAAATTTTTCATACTCCCCCCTCTCCCACCGAGGAGAGCAAAATATCCAAACCCCCCTCTCACAGGAGCACATATAATATCATTTCACATTTAACCCATCATTTTGCATAAATCATTGCTTGGTCCTGACCCTATTCCTGGGCCAGGTATTCCTACTCCTTTCAAATTCATCTTGAAATTGACTTCCTCAAATCACCCCCCTGTTGACGTCAAAATAAAAACGTATTTCTCAGTTTTCCAATCATCTTCTATTCTAATTTACACTACATTACTTTCCTCCTTATCATTTTTAAGATTACTAATTCATCAAACTTGATTACTTATATTTTCTTCTCTACCTCGGCCTCAATATACTTCTGAACTTTTCTAATTCCTTAACCAATTTTAGCTATTCTGACAGTATTTTTAAAAAACTACCACCCTTTTTTACCCCATTCCCTCCCTCCGGCCTCAAAAATTTTGGCTAATAATTTTTTAACATTTTCCATTGCCGCAGTGTCCATATCCATCTGTCAAAACCATATAGAAAAGAAATTCCATAAAATATATCCAGTCTTATTACCCTACTCCAACCCTTTCAAAAACCCCGACGCAAAAGTCAAAACTTGCTGGCTTCTGTTCCTGTCTATCCTCTTGCAGCATTGTAGCAAAGAAAGTTCTTCAAATGTGCTGTACAGTCATACCTTCAGCGGCTTCTGATTGGTCCTTCCTGCAGCCTATCCGAAGCTGCACTTTGGTTTCCGAACATTTTGGAAGTCAAATGGACTTCCGGAACGGATTCCATTTGATTTCCAAGATACAACTGTATAGTTATATTTAATAGCAATCAATAAACTTTGGTAATCATTAAAAAAAAACAAGCCTGTTCCAGTTGCTGCTTCCGCCTTCAGAAACATAAAAGTCCTATTTTCGCAATAATGCCTCTTTCTATTTCCAGTGTTCAATGTGGATCTTTATATAGCCAAAGCAAGTGTTGTTCGTGCACGACAGCTGTGGATGCACTTTTGTGACATTTTGGTTGGATTTTGGAGGGGGGGGGTTGCCCCTCTGTGAACCAGCACAGCTACCTTTTGCTTTTTAATAAACCTTTTAAAAGTAATTAATCCCAGCTGGTAGCCCTGGCTCTTGCTTTAATAAATGATTCGCTGCTGCCACATTAGAATTATTCCAAATGTAATAATAGCTGCAGTAATTATTCAGTCCTGCAGATGGCTCTCTTATACACCTGCAGGGAGAAAAATGATCTGCAGTTTGGGCAACTATGTTAACTTGTGTGGAACATGCAAAAATACCAGGTGTCCCCCCCCCCCCCAATTTTCCTTTCTTGTAGCATTGAACCGCAAAAACATTTCCCTACATTGCTTTTTCCTAGCGTGTAGGAGAGCTCTTTGAAGGGATGCTGGATGACTGGGCTATTTTAGGAAACAATAGTAATCTTGGCCTTCTCCCTTTTCCTTTCTTATACCCCCCCCCGCATTTATTGTCTGCTCCCCTTTTTCACATATGGGGAAGATGGGGTGCAAGGAGAAATGAACGCAGAGAAAAGGCAGTCATTTGTGAAATCGTTGCTTCTGGTAAAACAACTACATTGTAATGATACAGCACCATCAGTGTACATGAGAGATCTGTATTCAAATCCTTGTTCAGTCATGAAAGTGACTGGGCTGCTGCACATTCTCACTCAATAAAATGGATTGCGGGAGGATGACACACAAGGACATTTTAGGGGGAAAAGAGAGGCTTTAAGATAAAAGTCAACTGACATGTCTTATTTATATTTAAAACAATTTATTAACAGTTTACAGTAGATTTTCTTGACAAATACAAAATCAGAGCTAACGAAATGAGGTTAAATACAGTAGTTTGAAATTCCAGGGAATATCAGGCCAATAGAGTAGAAATACTTTCCGGTATGCCCAGTATTTCTCAAATATCATAAGTAAATTAAATTTGGGACCAGGTTTCTATGGCTCTACTCAAACTGTCATAGGAAAACTGGTTCATGTCCTCATGAATCCTCATTGTACTGTTTTGGAGGCTGCTTTCATCAGGACACCCTGCTTGTCCTTGCCTACTCACTTACTTTGCTGGTCAGCAACCCCCATTTTGACGCAGAAAACATGGAGGGAGGAGGGAGAGAAACCGGTCAAATCACGGAGCAGGAGAGTTCAGAAAAATCGGCTTTATCCTTGTCTCTAGGCTTCTAACCTTATTGCTTACCATTCTTCCCCTTAGCCTAGACCATGGGTAGGCAAACTAGGACCCGGGGGCCAGATCCGGCAAAATTGCCTTCTAAATCCGGCCCGCGGATGGTCCGGGAATCAGCGTGTTTTACATGAGTAGAATGTGTCCTTTTATTTAAAATGCATCTCTGGGTTATTTGTGGGGCCTGCCTGGTGTTTTTACATGAGTAGAATGTGTGCTTTTATTTAAAATGCACCTCTGGGTTATTTGTGGGGCATAGGAATTTCGTTCACCCCCCCCAAATATAGTCCAGCCCCCCACAAGGTATGAGAGACAGTGGACAAGCCCCCTGCTGAAAATGTTTGCTGACCCCTGGCCCAGACTCGAGCTGGTGCAACAATAAATTGGTTCATCTTTAAAATGGCCCCCAGACCCTTTTGTTAAAATTGTTGCTGCATGGAGACTAACATGGCTAAACGCCTGGCAGTTTTAAAAGTGAGGTTGCAGGGAACCAGGCAGAGGGCCTTCTCGGTGGTGGCTCCCGCCCTGTGGAATGCCCTCCCATCAGATGTCAAGGAAATAAACAACCATCTGACTTTTAGAAGACATCTGAAGGCAGTCCTGTTTTACTGTCTTTGATGTTTTAATTTGCTGGAAGCAGCCCATAGTGGCTAGGGCAACCCAATCAGATGGGTGGCATATAAATAATAAATTGTTGTTGTTGTTGTTGTTGACAGGACTATTTCAGAGGGGGGAGGCACTGCCATGGGACACAACAATGGGGGAGGGGGGGAAGGAAAACATTCTAAGGATTGCCCAGAGGAAAATATCCTGAGATGTACACATTTTATTGTGATTGACACAAGTGCCAAATTTTTGTCCTCCATTGATTCTTGCTTTACTGAAATGTTTGTTTCTGTTTGCCGTGTTATATTTAAATTTCAATAAAAGCAAGTGTCAAAAAATGCTTTTCTGGGATTGTTTCTGTGGTTGACAACAAGGGCTGTGATAGGGGGTGGCCCGGGGTGTGTGTGCGTCCTGAGGAATGGGTCTTTTGTGATGGGCCCCAGATCATCTATCCCTTCCCTCCACCCCCCCTTTAAAAATCAATTTAAAACATTTGCTTATAGGGTGCCAAGGGAGACTCCAGTCACCTGCCATTTAATCCCCCAGTCATCTATACATATAAATTAGCATATACAACTTCTTTGAGGAGCTGTGTCATACAGCTACTTCCCAAGACTTTTAAGTACTTAGCAGCACCCGTGGTCGACAGGCACCGTGATCCTGCAGCTTGCTGGTATCGGTGCAGTCGCATGTGTGAATGATCAGAAACACACCGGAGGCAGAGCTTTCAAATTGTCCCAAATGATGCTCTTGGACGGATTCCTCTGAGGCATTCCACCGTGAGCGCACTGAGCGACAAGGACACCGGAAATCAAAATGCATGTGCAAACCTGCCCTGTGCTCGCAACCATCTGACATTTTTTTGAGTTTCGTGTTAATTTGCACTTAATCGCACTTCAGACCGCCACATGAAAATACCTCGGTCTCGTGCTGTTTCATTCCACAGGGCGGATCTTGTGAGCTTACTGGAATGCTCGTTTCTGGCACTGCCGAGAATTAACACTTGTCATCACTAGCCCTAAGGAACCTCGGTGGCTCAATGGCACTTGCTGCTGAACGAAGAAACATTCCCAACAGAATGGGAAGCGCCATTAGAAATCAGCAGAAAGGAGGATGCAATTGGGTAGAACTTCTGTAGCACATAATTAGCCGGATTGATACTTTGGTACCAACTGGGAATGTGTAGGCAGTGGTTCAAGAGAAGTGTTTAATCAAGATTTTTTTTTTTTTAAAGTACTTTTATAGGGGGGGGGGAATACATGGCACTAGATGTCTCCAGCTAAATGTCTCCAGCCCTGTTTTTTGTGCGGCAATCAGCCAAGCATCTACTATTTCACTGTGGCAGAAGTTTCCCCAAAGCATGCTTTGTGTGCATTCGGATGTGGGGAATATTGTATTAGTTTTCCTGATTATAATGCCAGCACTTGTGTCCCATTTTCGAATGTTCCTTTCACACTGCAGTACCTGTTACGTTATGGAACTGTGGCTCTTCAACTGTCACGCTAAATTTCATTCACACCAGTGAACATACTGTGGCACAACAACGACTATTTGTTGGACAATGTCACTACTGCCTCAGCCATTCCACATGTGTGCTTCTGTTCCCCCATGATGCCTCTTTGACAACAGCTGGAAACAACTGTATGCCATCACACCAGCCCAAGTTTTGTCACTTTACCCTTGCAATTTTCCACGTTAAGGGGCCTCAAACATATTGTTTTTCTGGAATCCAATAACACAGAAATGGGCACTAAACATGCACCATATTCTATTGTTTCTGTAGGGAAATGTCAGGGCAGTGGAGGCAGCCTTAGACCGTGCAAATATCCATTTATATACCTGATGCCTTTGGGCACCCTGGTTGCGGCTGCTTCCAGCTTTCGTGAGTTAATAATTAGTGGCTGAGCAGAGAGTGTGAAGACACCATAAATCGGTGCATTCAATTAGGTTTGGCTGTCTGGTGATGTCACTCGGGTCCTCGTAAACAAGCAAACAAACATTTTCACCTGGAGCGCGAGAAGAATGTCAAAAAGGCGAAGCATGCTCGGCACTGCTGAAAAATCTCACAGAGAGCAGCAGTTTTGAGTGAGCCCTTTTTAAAACTGCCACTTTGCAGGTTTGCTTTGAGACATTTTGCACAGCCTGCCGTGTAAGCCCAGGTAGATCAAGAAAAGTCCTGTATAGGACAAACCTTCAACATACTTTGAGAGATCAATATTACTCCTTGGTGACTGGAATAAAGGGAAGGTTGGGCTTTCCCTAACCAATTATTTCCTCCTTTTTCCTCCAGTTGGAAGCAAACTTGACCCAGAGGGCAATATTCTCCCTAGAGTGGGACATATTTGATAACTCTTCTTGGCAGCATTCGTAGCAGTCAGAGTGGTCCTGTTGGCAAACAAGAGAGACTGCTTTGGCTGGCAGTAGCAGGTACCTCATGGTGCAGGTGGGCTGGTACATAAGCATTAGACCGGCTGATGTGAATGGTCTGCTCTTGTTAGCTCACCAGGCCCAGTGATATATCCCCCTCTGCTATTTGTGGGAGTCCTGGGCAAAGGCTTACACCCGCGGTGGCAGGCCTCGGAAACGCAGCATTTCACGCAGCCCCAGAAGCGAGGCTTATTACTGGCGTCTTGGTTGTCGCCTAATAGTCCTCTTCCTCCTCAAAATCTTCTCCTGCCGTAGCAGCCTCCAGGGCTGCGAGAGCCTCTGCTACTTCGGCATCAACCTCCTCCTCCAGTTCTCCGTTAATGTCATTATGGCAATCAGATCTAGCTTCTCGCACCGCATCCGCCTTGCTCCTTGGAGACGGGATGCCGTCGGATGCATTGTCCTTGAAACACACATTTGGCGGGCCTGTCCTACAGGCTCTGTCTGTTGAATCCCAGCTTTTAGATTCACCTAATGGCAGGTCCTGCTGACTGCTTAACGTGGTGTGTTCTCTCTCTGTGTGGTTATTTGATGGACTCTCATTTCCAGCAGCTCTCTGTTTTCCAGCATAGCCGCCATTTGGGGGATCAGTTGGTCCAGGCAGGTGCGTGTCATTACCTGGAGTGCTCTGAGATCCCCCATATAGGGCACTTCCTTTTCCTGAAGATACCTTTGCGAGATCTTCAGTTTCCAGAATCTCATGGATATTGCAAGTGCTTGGCTGAGGCAACCCCCCCTGGACTGAAAAATCGGCTCGCTGAGCAGAGCAGGTGTGCGTGCTGATCTCTCTGTTTCGGTTTGTGCTGGGGTTGGGATGAAGGTTCACACCAGAATGGGAATGGATCCCATTTGCATTCAAACGGCACTTTTCGGCAAGATTCCCAAGTCCTTCCTCACGAGGAGCACTGCTTCTGTGGTTAAGAATGGCATCTTTATTGTTGTTTAATTTGTGCCTGTTTGCCGCTGTTTGTAATTCTCCGGTCTGCAGCTCGTTTTTGTGTACTTGGATGTCGTTGTTCTGCTTGCATTTGAATTTGCCTCCGTCTTGCTCATCGGACTTGTAGTTGTTTATTTCATTGATGTACCCGGATGTTGGCACGTCTTGGGGTTCAAAGATGTAGCTAGAAAAAGATGACGAGCAACGGTTAGCATTTTCTTTTTTGTGATAGATAAAAAAAGGTCAGTTTCATGCTTCAGACCTGCAGTCTTTGTTGCAAGTTTCAGAAATGCCACCAATTTTTTAACTCAAAATAATGCTAGGGAATCCCAGGCTCTCTAGATACTGCTGTGCCACATCTCTATTCACCTCTCACCATTGGCTGAAGGGATCTGGATTGCAGTAACATGGGTTTTGGCGGAATAGGCTTCAGAGATATATAATTATTATCATTTTAGCCCTACCGCAAATGGCACTCAGCTGCACAGGGCAGCTTATAACATTAAAATGCGTTATAAAAATGTGACACTAGATGGTGCTGTAGAGCAGAATCCAAAGTCAATGGCAATCGGAGCTTTCCCTCCCTATAATGTCCCCCCCCCATAGCATTTTTTATATCTGTATAGATCCAGCCTCAGTCTGCCTGTACCTTTGTATCATTTTACAGCACCTGCACCCCATCTGGATTCTTCTTTGTTAATTATCTGAAAAGACAGAAAACAGGCAGAGTGGACATGAGGAATCAGGTAATTCAAGCATGATGTGAAGTGTCGCAAA
Organism: Lacerta viridis; assembly: GCA_900245905.1. NCBI lineage: Eukaryota > Metazoa > Chordata > Lepidosauria > Squamata > Lacertidae > Lacerta > Lacerta viridis. The sequence continues at coordinate 746,848 of OFHU01003948.1, forward strand.
AAGAAGCAGCAATAGCTGACAATTTTTGAATGGGCTTGTTGGATTATAGAGAATTGGCTCCTAAGCTTAGAAACGGGAAACCCTAATATAGGAATAATTATTTACTATTATTTATTAAGTTTGTATACTGCCCTCTATCCATAGATCTCAGGTTGGCTCACAACATAAAAAATACAAAACAAAATGCATACTAAAAACAAGAACAAAAAGAAGCCAATATCCCCCTCTGCCCACCCATTCCCACAGCACATTTAAAAGGGTACCAGTTGTTAATCAACCAAAGGCCTGGTTGAAGAGGAATGTTTTTGCCTGGTGCCTAAATTTGCACAATAATGGTGCCAGGCGAACCTCCCTGGGGCGAGCATTCCACAAACAGGGAGCTTCTGCTACTTTTACATAACATATCTGCCCCATTCCTTGCAATGGCAGTTGAATATGGACACATTTGGGGAATGATTTCCAGGCTGGCAGTCGCACTGGACCAATTGTTCTGCCCCAGAACCAATAAGCAGGATTTAGGTCCAGCTGAAATCAATGGGACAGTCCCAGGTCAATCAAGCTAAGTCCCATTGATTTCAACATGTCCCATTGACAAGGCGTGATAGCTAAATTGGCTAGGTAAGTGTATGGGAAATGCATCCGTATTGAGGAGCTAGTGATCTGACATGGAGCCCTTCCTGCCTCTGTTCCTTCGCCCTCTTTCCCTCTTTTTAAGTTACAGGTGGGTAGCCGTGTTGGTCTGCCATAGTCGAAACAAAATAGAAAATTCTTTCCAGTAGCACCTTAGAGACCAACTGAGTTTGTTCTTGGTATGAGCTTTCGTGTGCATGCACACTTCTTCAGATACACTGAAACAGAAGTCACCAGATCCTTAAATATAGTGAGGGAGTGGGGAGGGGTATTACTCAGAAGGGTGGTGGGAATGGGTGATCAACAGGTTTTCCACACCTATCAGCTGATCACCCATTCCCACCACCCTTCTGAGTAATACCCCTCCCCACTCCCTCACTATATTTAAGGATCTGGTGACTTCTGTTTCAGTGTATCTGAAGAAGTGTGCATGCACACGAAAGCTCATACCAAGAACAAACTCAGTTGGTCTCTAAGGTGCTACTGGAAAGAATTTTCTATTTTGTTTCCCTCTTTTTAAGTTTTTTTGATGGTGTGAAAACAGTCTTTAATGTCATGAGAACAGTTGGGAGGAAGGGAAGCCCCCACACACAGCTACCTTGATCAGTTGGGAGGATAACGCTGGGTACCTTCTTTGATGTTGGACGTTGTTTTGAGAAAGTGAGGCATATCTATAAAACGGGACTGTTTGGACAGAGTTTCTTGGAAGCTCGTGCACAGACTGATAGGCCGCAAGGCCATGCAAACCGAGGCTACCTGGGGGGGAGTCACTATGCCGCTTCTTGAGGACTGTATATATACATCGCTTGCTGTTTCAGAATAAAATCTTCAATCTTCTCACTCACTTGTGTATTTTGTATTGCTTCTGAATCTCATTTTAAAAGAACCACCTTGCCTTTGGCAAGACAGCTAGGGCCACGGCTTTTAAAATGGCTCGAACTGTTGAAAATGTAGTTTGCACGTGTACGTTGTGTAACGGAAAAATCCCAGGTGTGGAACTGCCCAGCCACCTGGCCCTTAGGGATAGGCCCACTGGTTTCTGCGGAGTTAAATAAAAGAAGTCCAGCCACTGGAGCAAGGACAAGACAGGGTTTATTGCGCAATAGGTTACAGTCAAACTGCACACCCAGAGCAGTGTTACAAGAACTTTTAAAAACTCCTATCATATCCCAGAATACAGTTTGGAAACATCATTACTACATCATCACTACATCACGAAAGGGAAGGGTTATACATGATTGACATATAGGAAAGACAAGATTAGCATATGGGGGAAACAGAGCAATATCAGGGAGATAGCCCTGGGCCAATGTGAATTGGTGTTAAGTATTGGCAAGGATACCTTGAGCACTTATCTGGGAGAGAACAATGGGATTCCAGTTGAGGGATATTAGCCCAGTGGCTTCCTGAAGCACCCAGAGATTACCTGCTGAGGCATTTCCCTGTGTACGTGGTCTCTCGCCTACTGGATCATGGCAGAGAGATGGGTCCCCTTAAGGGCATCACTCCATACCCCAAATGAGTTTACTCAGGAGGAGACTTTGCTTAGGTGACCCCCCCCCCCATAATTTTCGTAACAGTTGCACTTATAGTTGGTCAGAAGGTCAGTGTTTGGATGGGAGACCTTCTGGAAACTACATGGATGCCCCTTTTGGGTTCCATGATGGAAGAAAGGCGGAATAGAAATGCAAGAAAATAATAAATAAACATATAAAAGAAGGGTGTTGATGAGGGTGGGAAATAGGATAACATAGCCCCACAGCGGGTTTCAATGATTTCTGAGATAAAAATCTAGGGAAGCAACAATATGAGAGCACAATCAGGAAATGCCTTGACCGGCTGGTCCAGGGGTCAGCAAACTTTTTCAGCAAACTTTTTCCCTCAGACCTTGTGGTGGGGCCGGACTATATTTTTTTTGGGGGGGGGAAAGGAACGAATTCCTATGCCCCACAAATAACCCAGAGATGCATTTTAAATAAAAGCACACATTCTACTCATGTAAAAACACCAGGCAGGCCCCACAAATAACCCAGAGATGCATTTTAAATAAAAGGACACATTCTACTCATGTAAAAACACGCTGATTCCTGGACCGTCCACGGGCCGGATTTAGAAGGCGATTGGGCTGGATCTGGCCCCTGGGCCTTAGTTTGCCTACCCATGGGCTGGTCTCTCTCCCAAAAATTATCTGTGCCTCTTTTTTATTTTAAAATATACACATTCTTCCCTCATATGAAATTCGGCTAAGAGGGGAGTCCTTGGTGTGTGTGTGTGTGTGTGTTTGTTTGTGTGTGTACGTACTTTTAAATACAACACAATACAGAAAGAATTTAGGAACATAGATTACTAGCTGAATGATGTTGATGACTGGACTAGCTAAATATTGCAAGGGTCAAGTATGAGATGAAAAGGAAAGGTGTTTCCTTGTTGTGCAGTGGGAGAAAACTGAAAATGGAGAGTATTTCCTTTGTTAAATATTAACCAGCGCCACCTTGCAAACAAGCCCCGGAGCAGGAGTTCAAATTAAATAGAAGTCCTTCCTGAAAAGTGAGGTGGGAGTAGGGAGATGCACATTCAGACTTCTGTAATTACATGCATGCTAATTACATTACTGCAGCACTCATTAGGAACGTTCGCCCACTCTCATTAAATAGCTGCTCCTCGCTTTATGTGGCGAAGGTGTTGCCTGTTTATCCACACAACACATCCTGTGGTTTAAAAATAGAAATCAGAGAGGGAGCGTGGCAAATGCGGATATGGGGGGACTGGTTCAAATTTTAACCCAGGTTGGTTGGTACGAAAGAGAAGAATTCAAATCTGAAATACCGGCACGAACCGCTTCTTACCACTTAGTGGCTTTTTGTCGGAAATGAAATAAATCTGGTGTTTCAGGCCTCCAAATTTGGAAAGCACTTCAAATCTCCCCGAGAACATTTTGAAAACGTGTAATTCTGTCAGGTGTTCAAAACTTAAGGGTTTATTTTTGGGGATTTTTTTTTTTTTAAAAAGAGCTGGATTTTTCTTTTTTTATATTTTTGTAAGCCTTTTCCTTGAATACTCGGACTTCTGAGTAACCAACACCATGTTTGCATGTAAGTTAATCTTTCACAGAGCTGCTGGTTGTCCTACTTTTATTCCCACCATAAAGCTAACAAAGGCCAGATCGTCTTTGCATCAAAGATGTGTCTAGGTGACATGGACGTCCCTGGACCACCTTTGGCCTACTGCTTCGACCCTTTGGCTGACCAAAAAAAATCCCAGATAAACTCTGTGTTTTTCACAAACATACATTTGCTGTATTGCTCATTCCACTCATCTGGAGAGGTGACCTGTCTCTAGCCAGTGAGGCCACAGTGTCTAACATGGAGCCTGAAAATCTATTGACATATTTACGCCACAGACTTAAAAGCTATTTCCTCTGCTCAGGGAAGAAGCTATTGCTATTATCTTACATTTCAGCCGTATACACACTATGCCTCGGAGGTACATTTTTGCCCTCAAAGAATTCTGGGCACTGTCACTGAGAATTTTAACTCGGTGAGAGGTAAACCATGGCACCTGATTTTTTTTTGAGGGAAAGAATGTTAAAGGTAGAGAGTTTCCACAGCCCTGGAGTCTACTTTTCTCTGCACCTTGGTAGGTTGAGAAGTGGTTTTTGATCCACAGAACTGCTTTCTGGGGAAATCTTCATATATTTTCTCTTTAGTTAGCTAGCTTTGGTCTTTTAAGAGGTGCATGGTTTTGACCTTTCCTGTTAATTCTCAAATTTTTCTCCCTGAAATCGGCAACTGCCCTAAAAAAATGCTCAACAACAACTGCTCTAATCTGAGGGTCTTAGAGGCCAGTTCCTTCACTGTTTCCTTGTAAGGGATCTCCTTCAACCAGACATAGTTCACTTTTAAGACAACCCCTTTATTGAGAATTCGTAGGTTTGCTGCACAACAGCACCAGAAACAGCTGTAGCTGCAACCACTTCAGTTTCCTGGGATGTGATTTAATTCTCTCCCCCTGCCTCCAAAATAGCAGGAATTTGGGAAGAGCTCAAGACTCAGAGGAGGGGACAAATATTATTTCAGCAAGGCATCAAACAAGAGGGACACCTGGCATTGTAAACAAAACACACACTTCGTGCAGGCCCATCGGCAGATATAATTTAATATCCTACTTACCAATAAATCAGTGAGAGTTGAAGGACCATGATTTTAACTTCTGGCTGAGCAGAGCCATCTGAAATGACAGTGATGTGATTTGATTAGTAGATACCCATCTGCTGTAGGCATACGGCCACCCTCATGCAAGATTCCAAACTATGTTCCAGGACACAGTAGCAAGTCACAAAAACAAAGTTATTCTATGCCTATTGAAGTCTGCCCGCATATTCCGAGATTTTTAGATTCCCCTGTGTTACACCTGGCAGGTGCAGGTCAACTTTTCAGCATTGCCCAGTTTCTGAGCCCTGCTGCGCTAGACAAGAAGTTGTGGCAGGATGCTGAGAGGAAATAACTGGGATAATTTGTTGTTGCAAGGAGAGTTTGGATTTGATATCCCGCTTTATCATTACCCGAAGGAGTCTCAAAGCAGCTAACATTCTCCTTTCCCTTCCTCCCCCACAACAAACACTCTGTGAGGTGAGTGGGGCTGAGAGACTTCAAAGAAGTGTGACTAGCCCAAGGTCACCCAGCAGCTGCATGTGGAGGAGCGGAGACGCGAACCCGGTTCACCAGATTATGAGTCCACCGCTCTTAACCACTACACCACACTGGCTCTTGTTGCAAGGAGGATCCCTGCCCCTCATTATTATGGGAGCGGATGTCAAAAATTTGCAAACGTTGTCTTCAATGTAAAAATAGATACACCACTACTGTGTCCCTAGTGACCAGGTTTGGAAAGCACTGTCATAAAGCATGTGTAGTCTGAATTATGTATTTCCACTCGCACATATTTGTACAGTGGAATTTCTGGATTTGAAATGCTCTGGGCTGAACCAGTATATTTCACCTGAAAGTTGTGCCTTGAACTACAAAGGAACACCAGGGTTAATAAATAAATAAATAAAAATCTAAGCATCTCCTTCCCTTCCACATGGAGCTGGTCATAGGCCTTTGGACAGTTAGTGGAAAATAAAACAATCTGAATGGAGATCCTCTTCCTCCTATACACCTCCTATACACCTTCAGCTAAGAGATGACAGTTTTTCCAAGGCTGTACAAGGAGGCTGTAGCTTGGTTGGGAAGTCGAATGCCAAGGCTATCCTATATGCTCCTTCTGGATATTGATGCTGAGTTCCGCAAGAAAATCAAGTTATTTTAGAGACAGTTTGGGAAAGATTACAAGAGAAGTCCCGGAGGAAGCGGTAAACTTGACTGAGAAGGATGAGTAAAGAAGTGTCTGCAGGATGAGCAATTTGGGAATTGACACATTGCTTCCATCATGAAGGGCTGCCATTTTATTTGTTGCCTGTGACTTCCAGAGATTCCCATCAATTTGCTGTGTCACTGTCCATGGCGGCAATGTTAGCTCAGTGTTTCCCCAGCTGTTTCGCGAGGCCTTCTGTGTCCATTTGGTTCTAGCAAAACCAGGGTGGATAAAAATCAATTATTATTATTTTTTAAAAAAAACCTAGATTTTTAAATTTTAATTTGGATTTTTAAAATTTAATTTGGATTTTTAAAATTTAAATTGGATTTTTTTAATTTAAATCAGATTTTTTTTAAAATAAAATGCTTTTGGAGGAAAAATCTTTCTAAAGATAGTTTTCTATTTAAGTTACATTATAGTCCAAAGGCTATTCATCAGGAAATAAGGATTTGTTTTAAGTTTTTCATGTGTGCTAAAACTCAGTCTAAGTTTTTTTTTTTAATTGTTTAACCACATCAGTTAACAAACATGGATACATATGCTATAATGTTATTGTATTAGTTAAATAAATTGTTTAAAATGTTATTAAGGAAATGGTTATTTTTCTCCTTCCAATAAAGTACCAGTACAGCAGAAAAGCTGTCCAAATATAAACAGTTAACTTATTAAACCTCGCAATAATTTCATCATTATCGGCCTATTTATTTCTAACAGTATAACCAAATCAGTCATTTTTGAGATAACTGTAAAAACTACTCTGAAAATTTATTATTCCAAAATTAAAACCAGCATCTGTTTGTAAATATTAAGATGACACCAGCAAGAATGAGTCTTTCTGTAAAAAATAAATAAATGATTGAAATCTAGTCTTACTGACTAGTAATTTAAATCAAATCCACCCCTTGTGCCTCTGCTGTGAGACCACTGCAGGGAATTCTTGGGTGTGCCTTTGAGCTCCATCAGTATTCATGTAGGCTGTGTGCATCCTAGATTCACTCAACACTCCCTTGCAGCAAGATGGTGGCCCAAGCTGTCTTTGGAGAGGAAGCTTTTTCTGCCATTACCAATCTCACCTGGAATACTGTGTCCAGTTCTGGGCACCACAGTTCAAGAAGGATACTGACAAGCTGGAACGTGTCCAGAAGAGGGCAACCAAAATGGTCAAAGGCCTGGAAACGATGCCTTATGAGGAACGGCTTAGGGAGCTGGGTATGTTTAGCCTGGAGAAGAGAAGGTTAAGGGGTGATATGATAGCCATGTTCAAATATATAAAAGGATGTCATATAGAGGAGGGTGAAAGGTTGTTTTCTGCTGCTCCAGAGAAGCGGACACGGGGCAATGGATTCAAACTACAAGAAAGAAGATTCCACCTAAACATTAGGAAGAACTTCCTGACAGTGAGAGCTGTTCGGCAGTGGAATTTGCTACCAAGGAGTGTGGTGGAGTCTCCTTCTTTGGAGGTCTTTAAGCAGAGGCTTGACAGCCATCTGTCAGGAATGCTTTGATGGTGTTTCCTGCTTGGCAGGGGGTTGGACTGGATGGCCCTTGTGGCTCTTGCAACTCTATGATTCTATGAATCTTCTCAGCGATGAGCTTCTACAGGCCCCAGGGTCGCCTCAAATGCAGTTTAAAAAAACAACAGTAGTCTACTCAAAAGTCACTGTGATTGCTGGAAGCTCAGGCATGTGGTCTATGTAGACCAAGGGTGGACATCAACATTGCATCAAAGCTCCAAAAATACATGACCGGACCACGCAACACAGAGCCAGTTTGGAGGTGAATCAGCAGCGCTACAGCCTGTTTGACTAGCATTCCTAGGGGCTGACAGCACCAATATACGGCTGTCGTATCGTTTTACCTCAGAACTGCAAGTGCTAATGGACTCATGCGCTACTTTTTTTTGTTCAGCTAACCTGTTTTTCATCGCTGTTTTGTTCATCGGAGAGCCTTAGCTCAGCAACTGCAAAATAAAAATGGGAGCACTTACGAGCATTTATCAGAGTAAGGGGGGCGTTTTTCTAAATAAATATATACAGTCCTACCTCGGCTCCTGAACGCCTTGGGAGTCGAACGTTCCAGCTCCCGAATGATCGAAAACCGGAAGTGAGTGTTCCGGTTTTTGAACGTTCTTTTGGAAGCCAAACGTCTGACGGGGCTTCCGCGGCTTCGGTTTTCGAACGTTTTGGAAGTCAAACGGACTTCCAGAACAGATTGTGTTCGACTTCTGAGGGATGACTGTACATATATCTAAAAAAAGGTGAATGCTGCATTCCATTAAAGGGCCATTGGATAAGGCAAGTTAATAAATCTAATAAGTCTAATGCAGTAGTCAGCTTCCGATGATACTAAAAACAAACTGTCCCTGTTTCCTTGATTCCGCTTGCCACCCCTCAGGTGTGGTATGCTGCTATTGAACTCATTCCACATGGGTCTGTCTAATCTAGTGGTAGGGAATCTTTCTCAGGCTGAGGGCCACATCCCCTTGTGGGTAACTTACCAGCTTTATTATTACAGTATTATTATTATTATTATTATTATTATTATTATTATTATTATTAGCAGTGGATGGAGCAAGGAAGATACATTTTAGTTTTGCACAGTAGGCTAGTTTCTATATACAGTGGTGCCCCGCTAGACGAAAATAATTCATTCTGCGAGTATTTTCGTCTAGCGGGTTTTTCGTCTAGCGAAGCGGCAATGTAAACCGCGGTTTTCGCTAGACGAAAAAAAAAGACGAAAAAAATTCGTCTTGCAAGGCAGCCCCATAGACAAATTCATCTTGCGGGGCAGCCTTCCGCTAGACGAATGCCTTTGTCTAGCGAGTTTTTCGTCTAGCGAGGCATTCGTCTAGCGGGGCACCACTGTATCTCACACAACCCTCTTTATCCTCCATCCAAGCAAGCAAGAAGCATTACAGTGGTACCTCTAGATGCGGACTTAATCCATTTTGGGGTGCTGTTCATACCCTGAAAAGTCTGCAACTAAAGCACCTCTTTTGCGCATGCGTGAAGCGCACAGATTGCTTCTGTTCATGCGCGGGCAGCAACCTGGAAGTAAACACTTTCGGGTTTGCCGCATTCGTAAGCTGATAGTCCGTAACAAGAGTGGAACGGAACACGAGGTATGACTGTATTCAAGTTCGAGGAAAAAAATCCAGCCAGGAAAAAGCATTCAGGTAGGGATGCTGTGGGGGTGAGAGACATGGGACTCAGCTATACAGCTGCAAATAAAATGTTTTAAATGTGTTGTAAAGTGCAATATACAAATTTGACACCAGATGGCGATGGTGAGCTATGGCAATTTCAATATATTTATCAAAACTTTTTTTTAAAAGCCTTTTCACAGCATTTTTAATATCTGTGTAATATGTGTGTTTTTAACCATGGTTTTTGGGGCAATGGTGTGGCCTGGGTAAAAGTGCAAAAATATCCACATTGCAGTATATATGTCCAAAGGGCGGCTGTGAGAACCAGCAACTCCACTCATGCGCTATATCAACACTGCATTGACCATTACAATGTGGACAGCCCACTTACATATGCCTCCCCCCCCCAGCAAAACATATAGGGGCAACACGTGCAGTGACGCTTCTCACAAACAGCCATCCTACACAAGAAGCCTGATGGTGGCCTCAATAGCTACTTGGCCTCAAATCATCACAGATCCCAAAATAAAAATGGTCTTTTCTGCACGCACCTCATGCTGTTAATACGATTAACACTGTCAATGCTGCCTGGACCGCTTGCTGTGCAATCTTGCGCAGTTCTACTAAGCAGTTCAGTGGGGCTTACTCCCAGGTAACTGGAGTGCAGTCTTAAAGCTTTTTCTGCATTTCCTCTCCCCGTTCAAAAGCCTTTGCAATACTCAGGAGGTCCTAGAACAGGCTGTAAGATGACTTGGGTCCATTAGAATGACAGCTTGGTTAAGGGTTCAGGACAACCTGTCTATACTAATAACTTCTTCCTCTGCTAGCTCAGCTTGACACCACCTGAAGCCAGTGGCAGGGCAATAGAGCATTGGGCTGCCATGTTGCAACCTGAGCGTTAGCAGCTGATTGGTGACTTTCCCCCCTCCGGGTAGTGAACCCTCCATCTATTGCAGAAATATGGAGCAGAAGGAATCTCTCGAAGGCGCAGGAAAGAACATAGATTTCCTGATTTGCTTGATTTGCACAGGATTCCCATACAGGGCAGTTCAACATTCAGCTTGAGGAAGTCTTACCATTTTAAAGCTGCAAACCCAGCTTTAAACACTTCAGACTGAAATTCCCAGGTGTCAAAAAATGTTATTTATGTATGCTACTACTGCAGCCCGTGTTTTGTTAGCCCCAAAATGGAAAACGAGCAAGGTCCCAGCCAAAGAAGAACGACAACTGAAGTTGACAGAATATGCACAACTTGCAGACTTAACATATAGAATAAGAGAACAAGAAGAACATACGTCTAAAGAAGATTAGTAAACGTTTATTGAATATAAGGGAAATAATTGAGTATAGCTGAAAACCCTGGCAGCATTAAGATAAAATCAACAGTGTAAATAAGTTTTGATGGATGCAATAATGGAGTAATGGAATATTTTTGTAAAATATGCAAGGATTTATGATATGTAAAATGAACCACGGAAAGAGAAGAATGGAAGTCATTGATATCTTAGGATGTAAAATGAGTATTTAAAATTGTAAAACAGAAAATTGTAAACAAAATAAGTTACTTCTGCCCTCATCAGTAACACAGCTGGATGAATTGCAAGTCTCCTTATATGCTTATATCCCCATCCTTTTATAAATCTTTGCAATTGATTGCATCTTTGACTGACATCCACCCTGCTATGACTCAAAGCAAGTTTGTTTCACATCCATCCAGGAATACTCTCTCCCCCCACCCCAACTTTGGTAAACTAGTGTAGCTTACTAAAGGGATGCGGGTGGCGCTGTGGTCTAAACCACAGAGCCTAGGGCTTGCCGATCAGAAGGTCAGTGGTTTGAATCCCCGTGACAGGGTGAGCTCCCGTTGTTCAGTCCCAGCTCCTGCCAACCTAGCAGTTTGAAAGCACGTCAAAGTGCAAGTAGATAAATAGGTACCGCTCTGGAAGGAAGGTAAACGGCGTTTCCGTGCGCTGCTCTGGTTTGCCAGAAGCGGCTTAGTTATGCTGGCCACATGACCCGGAAGCTGCCTGCGGACAAACGCCAGCTCCCTTGGCTAATAAAGCAAGATGAGGGCCACAACCCCAGAGTCGTCCGCGACTGGACCTAACGGTCAGGGGTCCCTTTAACTTTAGTGTAGCTTGGTGTTTTCTTTTAAACAGCTAGAGTTGCACTCCTAACCCCACTTAACCTGGGAGTAAGCTCCACTGAATTCAATAGGATTTACATCTGAGTAGACATGGTTAGGATTTCACTGTAGGTTCTGAAATAATAATAATAATAATAATAATAATAATAATAATAATAATAATAATAATTCTTGCCAAGAATGGTTGCACTGGCAACATGACTTCAAAAAATAATTATATATGAATGTTATCACCAGCTCTTTGTACGACAGAGGTGACCATAGTATCTCAGATATTAGATGGTGTGTGGCATACTAAGCTCGACAGCATGAAATAGGACATGGTTCTGCTTATTTCAGCAATGGTGGATGGGTGTGGCCCATCCAATTTTCCACCCCACCTTCTTAGAGGATTAAAATATGCCTTGATTCTTCACCCTCCAGTTCTAGCAACTGTTTTTTTTTTTTAATCACATATACATTCCATTTCTCCTCCAGCCTCCTCAGGCCAGTATAAATGGGGATTAAACCCCTATGTATTCCACAACAATTCTGAGCGATGATCTCAGTGAACTTCATAATGGAGCAGGATTTGAATCCACGTTTCCATGCTCAGACTTCCGTGGCTACACTACACAGCCTCCCTGCTAGAGGCTCAGGTCTGAGGTAGCCCTACACTTTCCAGCTTTCTAATCCTGCTGTAAATAGGCAAATGAGATGGATTCTATTTGGACTCTGCTGTTTGTATTATCAACAGAACACTGTCTTTATTTGCATTTTTGAAGCACCACGGAACTGTAACAGAGAAATTACAGATTGTCCTACAGGTTGCTGAACAGAAACAAATGCAGCTTGATGTTCAGCATGCAGTAGGCTCATGGATAAAGAATTAATATAGTAAACAAAATCAATTTCTAATCTGTTTAGAAAGAGGAATGGTTTTGTTTTTTCCAGCAGAAGGAGAGAATTGACCTTCAGCTGCTATTGTTCTCTCCCACTCAGACAAATAATTAGTCTGAGGTTCCAGTGGTGGGAAATATATATAATCATGTATCCTATTCCCTGGACTTATAAGCACACAACAACCATCTTCATCAAGCTTAATGAGAGGATTTTGTACTGCTGACTACTTAAGGGTGCTTCTTTCAGCAACTACAGAGTTACTGGAAATGACAGGCATACTCAGATCTGGTCCGAGACATCTTAACAGCTGCAAGCAGTTGCCCTGGGAATTAGGGTTCAGCAACCTCTGCTTAGCACCAAAGGTTCCTGGGACACATCTCTTGGTCCATGTGAGATTAAATGATGCTGCCCCACAATATTGGATGGCTTATTGGATGGCTTAATTATATTATCCCTTGGCAGGCTGAATCAACCCCCCTGACAATATAAAGGTAAAAACAAACAAACAAAAAAGGACCCCTAGATGGTTAAGTCCAGTCAAAGGCGACTATGGGGTTGCGGCGCTCATCTCGCTTTCAGGCCGAGGGAGCCGGCGTTTGTCCACAGACAGCTTTCCGGGTCATGCGGCCAGCATGACTTAACTGCTTCTGGTGCAAAGGAACACTGTGACGGAAGCCAGAGCGCATGGAAACGCCGTTTACCTTCCCACCGCAGCAGTACCTATTTACCTACTTGCACTGGCGTGCTTTCGAACTGCTGGGTTGGGCAGAAGCTGGGACAGAGCAGCGGGAGCTCACCCCATCGTGGGGATTCGAACCGCCGGCCTTCTGATCGGCAAGCCCAAGAGGCTCAGTGGTTTAGACCACAGGGCCCCGACTGTCCCTATTAACCATTCGGCAGCCTCTATGTCCTTGGTGACATGTTCTCTATGTCACATTTTGTGAAGATGTTGGGACACCTATTAAAAATTTGATCAGTGTGCATACAGCATGAGGTTGCGTTCTGCAGGTTTCAGCTCGCAATGCTGGTATCTTTCAAGAGGAGGCATGATGCGTCTTGACCCCCAGCACCCATTTTATTTCTGTGTTTAGAGATTACACTTCCACCTTTACCAAATGGTCACAACATGCTTTACAAATTAAAAATATCATAAATGCGTGGTAAAAAAAAAGATTTATTTTGAAAAACCAGCAAGCCAAAATATTTACAATATCAGCAAACTGGTATTAGCTTCCAGAGGTGTAGCGCGGGTTGTTTTTGTTTTTAAATCAAAGCCACCACCAGATGACAGAGCCTGGTGTCCTCCAGTTGATTATACTACAACTTCCATAAGACCAAGCCAACATGTGATGGCGGGAAGCAGTTCAAAACATCTTCATTTCCACCATGACTTACACCAAACTCTTCTGCTGGGACACTTTGATGGATTTTCTGCCACATGTTCAGTACTGGTGCTCTCATTTGGCTGCCATCTGAAAGCACCAAAGCTTTCAGGCTAATCACTGTCAGGATTTCCAAGCAACAGCTCTCACCACACACAAACACACAGGAAGCATTGTTCCGAACCTGTTGGGTCAGCCACACTACTTCTGACTTCATATCATCCCTTAAAAAAATAATAATAATTTGGGTAGCAAAATAATCCAATGATTATTACGCTTGTCGCCTTCTGACAATATAATTTCAGATGTAAGGAAAGGCGAATCTCAGTGATGCCTACACAAGAAGATCATTGTGTGACAAAGGATTGGCTGTTGCTATTGTTGGCATGAGTCTGTCTCCAGAGACAATGGAGTGTGCCTCTGGGGGTGAAGTCAAACCTCTGGAAAATCACAGCACCTGCTGTAGCTGCAGAGACCTTTAACTCGTAACTGCCACCTCACACACAAGCCTGGGCAGTGTGGATCAAAGTGAACTCCTAGGGGCCGAGGTCCCTTCAGCTCCCAAATATCTGAGGGTGCCAGGTCCCCCCAAAGTTGATGGGCATTGCCATTCAAATGGTTTGTGTGCACCACATCTTGTGATCAATTATGTGGGATGGGGCCTGGTAGGATCACATGGAGGAGATGGTTCTCGAGATGTCCTGGTCCCAGGTAGTTTTAAGAGCTTTGAAAGATTATAACTAAGCTAGGTCCGTAATACGCAACTGCACAACCAGTTTTGATTAAAAGGCGACTATCTACAATATCTCCCAAAGTCCTAATCTTGCCAGTACTCCTTGAAGTTCTTCCAGGAAGCTGATAAGAACAGCCTTGGGCCATTTTGACAAGTTCAGAGTTATCTAGAAAAGCTATTGTTGTCTTAAGGCATACCCATTATGCTGAATATTGCTTTCTACAAGTTATAGACACAAACTTCCCCTGCTGATAAAATAAAAGATAAAATATGAAATATGTTCTTTCAGTTTCATTACAGCCCAGTGCTCTTCCTTCCTTCAACCAAATATTCCACAGACAAGTGACTGGCCAGGAACTCAATCGTTCATGTCGGAGAACTGAAGCATACCCTCCAACATTTCTCTGATGAAAAGGGACATAATATTCTTATTATTATTGTTACTACTACTATTATTATTTACACCCAACCCACCTGACTGGGTTGCCACAGCCACTCTGGGCAGTTTCCAACATATATAAAAACATAATAAAACATTAAACATTAAAAAAACTTTTCCTATACAGGTGGCTCAGGGGTCAGATTAACTCCATACCCTCCAACATTTCTCCGATGAAAATAGGGACATCCTAATGAAAAGTGGGATATTCCAGGATCAAATCAGAAACCGGGATGGCTTCTGTAAATCAGGGACTGTCTCTGGAAAATAGGGAAACTTGGAGAATCTGCTGAAGGCCTAACACAAGAGTTCTCTGCCCCCTACAGATATAAGAACATGGGTGTGTTGCCTTGTTGTGATACTGTTTTGGAAATTTGTTTCCACCACCTAATCCTCATTATTTTATTCTGACATGCTTATGAGCCCTGGAAGCCCCGTATGAGCCAGAAAGGTGAGGCACAACACATTATAATACATAAAACTCGCCCCACATTTTCAATTAAAGAGAAAAATATTTATAAGTCTGAATGCCTCCCAGAAGACTTTTCCTTACAGAAAGATAGGGAAAATGTAGGTGTTGTTCAACTCCCATTACTCTTAGTCAGTATGGCCTATAGACTGGGAGTTGGATGATGGGAGTTGGAGTTCTGCAACATCTGGAAGGTAACAGGTTTGCCCTCCATCTCTGCCTTAAGGTGAATCACTTTCATTGGCAGAAATGCTCTTTCGTAGTTGGTGCTACAAAACCCACAACAGAAGATCTTCTATTCATCACTTGTTGGCAAATGACAAAATTGTTGAGTCACGATCTCTTGGCCTAAATATTGCACTATGTGGAAGTTACACATCTGAAAAACAGGAAGCTAGCCAGATCATTTGCTGACTGGCAAAAGCGCTGGTGCTAGACAACAGGGCAGAGTTGGGACAACAAGCATTTGAGTACAATAAACATGCTCAGAAATTATGAATCTTTTTTGGGTGGGGGGAGCATATTGGCCTCAAGATCACACTTGATGAATTTTCTGCCCCTTCTCTCTCACTTCATGTTCTTTAGATTATATGTTGACAGGTTTCACTGCAGCTTAATTTGAACCATAGCTTACTCCTGGCATTTATTGTGAATGGAAAGATCTATATCTGCAATATATAAAGTAATAACAGAACATTTTTTATCTGAGTAATGCAGGCGAGCCTTTCAAGCACCATCGTTTAATAGTCACTAGACCCCCACATGCCTAGGTTTAAAATGGAATGACTTTCAGAATAGAGGCCGGCTGACTTTATGCAGAACAAACCATTTCCACCTTCACTTTTTATGACTCTGAAGAGTCTGAAGACTCTGGAGTAGCTGACATGGGCTCCTCCAGTTGTTTGTGGACTACAACTCCCATCAGCCCCCCAGTCTGCATAGCCAGCAACCAGGAATTATGGGTGTTGCTGTTCAGCAAGCCCTAGACGAGCACCATGTTGGCTGCTGCTGCAGTGCATGTGTTAAGACCACATGGACCATGGATTTGCCTATGTTACCATGTCAAAAGCCTTTTCCATCATTTGATCACTGCATGGGTGGGATTATTTTTCCTACAACCACTGCGAATGACAGAAGTCCCAGAGACACTCACAATGCATTTTGAGCAGTCTTCGCTGGTTGTGAGTAATTGCCTACTGGTGGGGCAGCAGAAACCACTGAATAACTCTAGCATGGTGTCTTGACCAAGGCGTGACATGAGCGGCTGACACGCAGAGGCCCAAGACCTTTGACAGATGTTTGATGTCCATTGTCTTGGCCAAAATCAGTAGTGCTGCTGCTGTCTTGATGTTAAGAACACGTGACCAGGGAAATTCAAAGTTCAGATTAGCGTTGGATTTCAGAAGACCTTGTCCAGGGCACCATCCCCATAGCACCTGAGGACAGAGGAACAGCCAACGGGGGCGGGGTATCATTTCCATTATAAGAGAACAAGGGAGACATTCACGGTGAGTTCCATCACCTCTTTTTCTAGAAAAATAGCATTGAGAAGATCCATTTGGGGACGCCAGATTTTGGCCTCCCACAGGGCACCATATCACAAAAGATTACTCAAGTTCACCCCTGTTCAGATCTCACTTCAGCCATATTGAACCAGGTAGCCTTGCACCAGCTACTATTATCTCAGCCTCAGCCACATATCTGCATTGAAGCAATGATGATCCTAATCTACCTTGCTAGAATGCTGCAAGGTCCACCAAACAGCATGCCAGACACATGCTCTGGAAGTGACAGGCAGAAAACCTAAGGTTTACAGAGTTCCTGGGAGAAGAAAAACTGTGCATGCAAAGTCATGTGGAGGAGGGCCTAGGAGCATGCGGTGCGTGATGGGCATGTAGGTTATACTATGTATTATGAGCACATGCTCTAGATCAGAGTTTCCCCAACTTGGCCCTCCATATGTTTTTGGGCTACCACTCCCATCATCCCTAGCTAGCAGGACCAGTGGTCAGAGATGATGAGAACTGCAGTCAAAAAACTGCTGGAGGGCCAAGTTGGGGAAACCCTGCTCTAGATCTTTGGTGGGAACTGTCTATGGTTTGAGAAGATGTATGGTGTGTGTGTTGTAAACTGCTGAGATTTTTTCTGCACCTTTCTAGAGAATACACACACACACACACACACACACACACACACACGGAATTCTAGTTGATGGCAGTTCCTAGCACTTGCTATAATCTTCCATTTTGTTCCTGAATAATATGTTCTCTCCATGTCACATGGTTAAAATCTCAATGAAAAATGCTAAGCCAGCTTTGGCACTTTCCTTAGCTGCACTGCACTAAAGCTCATGTCCCCGCCTCCCCTCAAAGCATAGGAATGAACTAAATTGTTGTCATCAAAGCTGCAGTTGACTTGGCGTTTGACCTTTTGCAGCCTGTGGGGCAGGGAAGACTTGGATGTACACTGATGTGTTCAATTTTCATCTGGGATCAAATCCCAGTGTTTTGGATTGGTCTCAAATTGGTGTCTTTTCTCTTGCAGGCTATAGAAAGATTTCCCTGCTTTCCTAAAGGAATGCATTTCTTAAGGAAGTCTGACCCCAAACTGGGGCTCCTTTGTTATGCACAGCTACATGAAACCAGCTTGTGCTTTTCCGCAACCAAGTAGCATACCAGAATCCGTTTGAGGTAAGGATCAAGGAGGAATAATACAGAGCTAAACCTTTTCATCCCTGATGTTATGTGTGTTTGTGCGTGCGCTTCAAAATTTATACCCCACTTTTAAAATAAAACTCAAAGCAGCTTACAAAAAGAAATAAAATATAGCAAGTACCATTCAAAGCACTAAAAATCAGCCAAGGGAGCCAGTGTTTGTCCACAGACAGCTTTTAGGGTCATGTGGCCAGCATGACTAAACCAATTCTGGTGCAATAGAACACTGTGATGGAAACCAGAGCACACGGAAACACCGTTTACCTTCCCGCCGCAGTGGTACCTATTTATCTACTTGCACTGGTATGCTTTCGAACTGCTAGGTTGGCAGAAGCTGGGACAGAGCAATGGGAGCTCATCCCGTGACAGGGATCCGAACTGCTGACCTTCTGATCGGCAAGCCCAAGAGGCTCAGTGGTTTAGACCACAGTGCCACCTGCATATCAGCATCATACATTGAAACCAAAAGCATGAATAAAACAATTCTGCATAAAAGCAGAGAGGCTGTACTTTAACCAATTGTGGCAAGGATTCGTTTTCTATTTACACTTTGCTTGCAGTATTGCATTTTAATTGCTCACATTGTGGGAGGGTTAGTTATACATCAGCTTTTATACCTCAGTCCTTAGAGCAAGGAACTCAATGTCAGGGTCATGGGTTCAAAGGGTAAAAGATTACTGTGTTGCTGGGGGTTGCACTAGATGCCCTTGTGGTCCCTTCCAATTCGACAATTCTCTGATTCCTCCAAACACCGTTTCACACATAATGTGGTAGGAAACCCAGGTATAGGTAAAAGGTAAAGGTAAAGGACCCCTGGGCGGTTAAGTCCAGTCAAAGGCGACTATGGGGTTGCAGCACTCATCTCGCTTTCAGGCCGAGGGAGCCGGTGTTTGTCCACAGACAGCTTTCCAGGTCATGTGGCCAGCATGACTAAACCACTTCTGGCACAACGGGACACTGTGACAGAAACCAGAGCGCATGGAAATGCCATTTACCTTCCTGCCACAGCGGTACCTATTTATCTACTTGCACTGGTGTGCTTTTGAACTGCTAGGTTGGCAGAAGCTGGGACAGAGCAATGGGAGCTCACCCCGTCACGGGGATTCAACCACCGACCTTCTGATCGGCAAGCCCAAGAGGCTCAGTGGTTTAGACCACAGCACCACCTGCATCCCAGGTATGCCACTAGGTAAACACCTGACAGCCAGCCAGAACCAAACTATCCCTCTGATCAGCATGTCTGTGTATAATACGTATTTGTAACACTGTCATTATTGCATATTATCTTAAAATATCATATGTTAAATGGCTACAACAAGCATTTGTTGCCTAATATCATCAGGGAAAGGAGTGGGTTTGTGGTTTCTGGAGAAGGCCTCTGGAGGCACATGTGAACCATGCTGCTGATGTCTCCTGAGTTAGATAAATGAGAAAGAGACATCTCTCTAGTTTGTTAACATTTTTAAAAAGCTCTCCCCGATAGCTCTCATCAAACCAGAAGCTGGAGCTGAAGAACTGGAGATCGGGTGGGGGCAGCAGGACAGGAATTGCTTTGTCATAAAATATACAGAGTATTTCCTGAAGATTAACGACAAGACTGCGAGAAGAATATGCCAGACCAATTTACAGCCAAGGGCTATTAACCCAAGCCTGCTGGATTCTGACCCTTTTGGGTACTATTTTATGAATCGAAGCATCTTGTTCCCACATGTGACATCCAGATAGAGGCAAGAACAGGCGCAGTTGGAACTTATCCCCCGGAGCTAAAAGCATTAAAAAAAACACACCAAGCTGGTCAGACTGCTTTCACCATTTGGCTCCTCTTACCTGACAGGGATAGTTGCTGCCTGGCCCAGTTCCATCCCCTTTCAGAACTGGATGAATACTTGTCTATGGCAAAGCAGCGATAATAGCTGTGTACACAGACAGGGAGCCTCCTGATAGTTGCTGAAGATGGGGGCAGTGTGCAGGTCACAGAGACTAGGCTGTAGTCCCTAGCCTTTGGGCCTGCAGATTGCAAGGAAGAGGATGTTACACTTGGTCTTTGCTCCACTTTTCTACTCAGCGCAGACGCGTAGCTAGCCGCTGGGCTGCTGGGGGCGGCAAGCCAAGCGGCACCCATGGGGGCGGGGCGTCACTCCGTACACATGACGTCATGGCCCGCCCCTCTCCCGCTGCGCTCCGTGAGCGGAGCCATCCCGGGGAAAGGAAAGGAAAGGAGGCTCCGCTCCCTGAACACAGTGGGCCGCTGAAAGGGGGAAAGCCCCCTCTTTCGGCGGCTTTTTCGCCACTGGCTGGAGGCGGGCCGTGCGCTGCTGCTCCCTCGGCGACAGAGCGAGCGGCGGTGCGTGGGGGTGACAAGCGGCGGCCCCTCCCGCCACTCCCCACTCCCCAGGGCGAGCAACCTGTCCATGCAGCGCTGCTGCTCCTGGGGTGACGGAGGGAGCGGCGGCGCGTGGGAGTGGCGGGAGGGGCCGCCGCTTGTCACCCCAACCCGCCGCTTGTCACCCTGTCACTGGGGGCGTACCGCCCCTACCGCCCCTCCCCAGCGACGCCCCTGACTCAGCGATCAGTTTCTACTGCTGTTGGTGAGGAAAAGAACCCCACAGCTAGTTGTGGAAACAGTCTGTGTAACAGTGGCACAAAAATAAGAAAATAAGCAGCATTTGGAGAATCGAGGAAAGAATATTTGTCTTCCAGGGGCGTAGTGTGACCAGAGGACAATCTTGGGTATCTAAAGCTTGCAGCATTAATGATTTATGTTTCAATGTTGGAAAGAACAGGAGACTAATGCCTCATTACAGCAGAGGAAAATCCCCCTTTCCGGCAAAGCAGCCAGAGCCAACTTCACACATATTCGTAGGAATGGAAATATACTACTACTACTACTACTTTACTATTTATACTCCACCCATCTGGCTGGGTTTCTCCAGCCACTCTGGGCGGCTCCCAACAGAATATTAAAAACACGATAAAACATCAAACATTAAAAACTTCCCTAAACAGGGCTGCCTTCAGATGTCTTCTAAAAGTCAGGTAGTTGTTTATTTCCTTGACATCTGATGGAGGGCGTTCCACAGGGCAGGCGCCACTACCGAGAAGGCCCTCTGCCTGGTTCCCTGTAACCTCACTTCTCGCAGGGAGGGAACTGCCAGAAGGCCCTCTGAGCTGGACCTCAGTGTCCAGGATGAACGATGGGGGTGGAGACGCTCCTTCAGGTATACTGGGCCAAGGCCATTTAGGGCTTTAAAGGTCAGCACCAACACTTTGAATTGTTCGAATATATCTGTTCTTATTCCTGCTCCGTATGTGTGTTCAGCATAAGTTGTGAAAGGGCTTAAGACTTTGGAAAAGGCATTCTCTAAAGATGTGGACAGGTTGCATGCATGCAGGCTTACATAAGTAAAGAACAGGAGGGAGGACCACTCCACTCATGATAACATGTGTAGAGGACCTCCAACTGATTGTGGCTGATAGCAGTGTAGAATTCTCCCTGTTGAATCAGTTCAATTAATTCCAGTTTGGATCTAGAAAGTAGTGGATCTCTCATTTATGATCGCCATTCCTGAATTTCCTAAGCACTGAAACAATGAGAAATCACTTGAGGCGACAAGTGCTAAGCTACATAGAAGTGTCCTTGGTTCAAATGTCTACTTTGTCATGAACCAGGTACAGTGGTACCTCTGGTTACGTACTTAATTCGTTCCGGAGGTCCGTTCTTAACCTGAAACTGTTCTTAACCTGAAGCACCACTTTAGCTAATGGGCCTCCCGCTGCTGCTGCGCCACCAGAGCACGATTTCTGTTCTTATCCTGAAGCAAAGTTCTTAACCTGAAGCGTTATTTCTGGGTTAGCGGAGTATGTAACCTGAAGCATATGTAACCTGAAGCGTATGTAACCCGAGGTACCACTGTACAGTCAAACCTCGGTTCCCAAACGCCTCCATTTTGGAATATTCCGGCTCCAGTACACCAAAAACCCAGAACTAAGTGTTCCATTTTTTTAACGTTTTTTGGAAGCCGAACATCCAACGTGGCTTCTGCTTGAGTGCAGGAAGCTCCTGCAGCCACTCAGAAGCCATGCCTCGGTTGTTGGACATTTCAGAAGCCGAACGTTCGGCAACCAAGGTTTGACGGTATAAGACAATAGAATGCAATAATTGCCACATCCTCTTGGATTAGCTCCTCCATGTACAGGATCACAGAATTGTAGAGTTGGAAGGGACCATGTGAGTAATCTAGTCCAACCCCCTGAAACGCAGGAATCTTTCACCCAAAGTGGGGTTCAAAGTCTTTACCTTTTTAGTAGCACCTGTCTATCTTTTATGTGTCTCCTTTTTGAGATCAATTCATTTTGGTTTCTGACAACAGCAGGGCGAATTGTAAGTGAGGTTCTGCTGATATTCACGTAATTCCCAAGAAATTACAAGAAAGCATAATCAAATTGGTTTACTTGTGTGGGTGAGGAAACTGTATTTATGAAGGACCTTCCCTAAGATGTAATCTATTTTGGTTCAGCATGGGAACAGTTCACCTTTCAGAATGTAAGGTCAGAATTTTGCAATGAATTTTTATGGAAGGGTGTACTATGCTGACTAGTAGAAAGGCATAAGGTCTCATTTGCTAGTTTCTAATGCAGCTGAATTACAAAAGGAAAAACAAACACCAACATACATAAGTGTTGAAAGTTTGCTTGCTATGGTAAAGAAATTTATTTTGGGCACCAAGATGTTGCAAGATCAGAGCTTGCACATGTGTCCCATGGAGATTTTATTAAACAACCCACAACACATCTCGCAGCTGTGGGGACAGTTATTTCTTTTGTAAGTGCAATGCGGGGAAAAATATATAATAGTTTTGAATTCCTCTGCTGAAGAAGCCGCTATCTCCTACTCCCATAACAGACTCTTAACTAAAAAAGACAAATGACTGTTAATACACTGTGTTGTCCCATGGTCTTGAATACTTGGTAGGTATGTTTTAACCCTGATCATAAAATGCTCAGATTTTATGTAGCAGCCTTCAAATCCCAAAGTGCTTTACGTTAATTGACTTAGTAATTCTTGCAGCAGCCCTCTAAATATATAATCGTCCCCCCTATAGTGAAGTTTTTTTCCTGTGTGTGAAAAAATGAACTGGCCCAGTTATAAGAAGAGGAAGTACCATGGGTTTGTATAGAGCAATATATAGGGAAGGACAAAAAGGTCTAATTTCTTTTCTCTTAAAAGATATTGTTGGGGTGACTGAGTGGACACTTGGAGCTTTAGCATTCCTTTGCAAAGATACCACACTGGCTTTTTATTATAATAAAAAACAAGTTCCTTGTTTCTGCATGGGAATTCCATGCTTTTTCTGCATTGTTTGCAGAACCTTTAAATAATAATAATAATAATAATAATAATAATAATAATAACTGATTTTGTTAAACAAACAAATAAACCACCACCATAGTGGGGACAAATGTTGCTCTTTGTTTTTCTATTTGAGCTGCTTTTCGGCGGGGAAAAAATGTTTCCATTTCAGTACTAGTCAACAGACATTTAAAACAACCTCCCCCCCCCACCTTGTGGGTGAATAAATTAATATATGCATGTAGGTTGTATTCTCTGCACTGTGGCTAAAGCAACAGCATTTGAACCATTTAATTCCTGCCCTGCTGGTGTAAAAGGACCACTCGGGGCAGCTTGCAACACCAAACATTAACATTTCTTTTTTTAAAAAAATATATGAAACAATTGCACAAAAAAGATAAGGGTCAACAGTTAAAATAAAGCTCATAAAATACCATCTGCCTCATAAAATAAAAGCCTGCTGGAATGAAAAGGTCTTCAGTGACGTGTAAAACAGTGTGAGGTGGGGGACAGACACATTTCATGTGACAAGGTGCTCTATAGCATGGGTAAAGTCAATTACAGGTGGGTAGCCGTGTTGGTCTGCCATAGTCAAAACAAAATAAAATAAAAAATCCTTCCAGTAGCACCTTAGAGACCAACTAAGTTTGTTCTTGGTATGAGCTTTCGTGTGCACGCACACTTCTTCAGATACACTGAAACGGAAAAAAAGTCACTGAGAAAAGTCTCAGACTCTTGTGCACCCAGTCATTTTCACTCTAGGAAGAACGTGGAGGCAGATTTCTCCTTCTGATCTTAGGAAACAGGATAGTATTGGGGTGGTGGTGGTGGTGGGGGAAATCCTTAAGGTATCCTAGACCAAAGCCATTGAAGTTTAAATGTTTGCTTTCACTCTGAATCAAGTATGGCTGTATGTAAACTTCAGG
This sequence comes from Lacerta viridis, assembly GCA_900245905.1. Classification (NCBI taxonomy): domain Eukaryota; kingdom Metazoa; phylum Chordata; class Lepidosauria; order Squamata; family Lacertidae; genus Lacerta; species Lacerta viridis. Next base: position 771,022 of record OFHU01003948.1, read on the forward strand.
AGTATTTTTTCCTTTTTAAAGCCCACCACAAAAATTAAGCTTTTCTATATTGCTTAGTTTAAGAGTGTTTGTTCAAAGTTCTTCTCATTAGCGTTGTCAAGCAACCGGAAAACTACTAGCTTAGCTTAGAGGGCTTTCAAGGGCATCAAGGCAGTGTGGTTTTTCCCACGCCGGCTTATCATGAAGCCTTTTAAAATAAACATTTTCACATTTTTATTTTAAAAAAAAATCTACACAGTTGCTTTGCTTTAAGTGCTGGGCTATGGATCTACAAGTTGTTGTTGTTGTTGTGGATGCTGTTTTAATTTATTACCAAGCCTTCACCCTAAAGTCATAGGGCAGGTTACAACAATCAAAACACAACATTGCCTGCATTCCAGAGGGTTGGACTAGTATGATCTACAATTCTATGATTCTAACTTACAATCACAAAAACAGAGTGGATCTTATAACTATACACTGCAGACATCAAAATTCAGGGAAAAGAGGTGTGTCGTGCTGGAGATGTAACGAGGTTGAGGGTGCTTTTTATCTTATGTGGTGGACTTGTAAAAGGGTAAAAGAGTATTGGGAAATGATATATAATGAATTGGAAAAAATGTTTAAAAGTACCTTTCCCAAAAACCTAGAGTCCTTTTCGTTGGGGTTAATTCAGAGGGAAATTCCCAGGTGTAAAAAAAACTATTTATGTACGTTACTACTGCGGCCCGTGTTTTGTTAGCCCAAAAATGGAAAACGAGTGAGGTTCCAACCAAAGAAGAGTGGCAACTTAAACTGATGGAATACGCACAGCTTGCAGACCTAACTTACAGAATAAGAGAACAAGAAGAATGCACGTTTAAAGAAGACTGGAAAATGTTTACTGAACATATGGGTGAATATTGTGTTCATTTAAAAACGCTGGTAGCATTAAGATAAATTCAGCAGTGTAAATAAGTTTTGATGGATGTAACAATGGATTAATGAATGGTTTAGTTTGTGTAAAATATGCAGGGATGTATGGTATGCAAAACGAACCATGGGAAGAGAAGAAGGGAAGTCATTGATTTAAGGTTGTTTAAATGAATATTTTGAAATGTAATTTAGAAAAATTAATTATATATATGTGTGTGTATATATATATAGAGAGAGAGAGAGAAAGAAAAGAAAAGAAAAGAAAGAAAGAAAGAAAGAGGTGTGTTGTCAATGTTCACTGAAAATCATATCATGAAGTTTCCAGGTGCCCTTCTGTGGGGAGGGAGTCCCACAACCAGGGCCGTCTCGTCATAGGGGCTGGGAGGCGCGGCGCGCCAGGCCCCCCAGGGGCACCCCTGCGAGCCCGCTGTCATACCAGGCACCCCCTCCCCAACCCGCCAGCGCGGGAGGCCAGCGCGGGAGGGAGGTGGGAGGAGAGGCGGCCCACCGGGGTTGCTGAGGGATTGTTGCGCCACGGCGGCCGATCCCTTTAAGACGGCCCTGCCCACAACTTAAGAGTCTGCACAGCAAATGCCCTCTTACAGGGCATCCCACCCCAAGGTTCTGGTGGAAGAACTACCAAAAGGCTTCTTTCCATTGATAGTAACTCTCAATTATACATGCTAAGTTGGGGCAGGGTCAGATCAGAGCATCCTGTTTTGCCACCAGGTGAAATGAGAAGTGTCCCTTGTCCCGTCCTGGCTCGCCTGCTGCTGCTTGTCCCCTCTTCTCTGCCTGCCATGCCACCTCCGCCACTGGTGGAGAAGCGTGCTAATTTTGGCCGAGATCTTGCTCAAGACCATATAACACTGGTCCTGAAAGATCTGCATGGGCTCCCAGTAAGTTTCCGAGCACAATTCAAAGTGCTGGTGCTGACCTTTAAAGCCCTAAACAGCCTCGGCCCAGTATACCTGAAGGAGCATCTCCACCCCCATCGTTCAACCCAGACACTGAGGTCCAGCTCTGAGGGCCTTCTGGCGGTTCCCTCCCTGCGAGAAGTGAGTTACAGGGAACCAGGCAGAGGGCCTTCTCGGTAGTGGCCCGCCCTGTGGAATGCCCTCCCATCAGATGTCAAGGAAATAAACAACTACCTGACTTTTAGAAGACACCTGAAGGCAGCCCTGTTTAGGGAAGTTTTTAATGTTTGATGTTTTGTGTGTTCAGACCTTTTAACCTCACCCCAAATAAATTCAGACAAGACTCAAATTTTGGTTTGGTTTTTGGCAGAATTTAGGCCACAACTTTATTGATTACAGCAAGTGATTGGTTGCATAGGCTCTGGTTCGACTAGCTCCCTGCTCTGCAGGTAGCGCTGACCCAGGGTTCCAGCATAGGTCAGCCAAGGGTGAACACCTGGATAAGCGGAAAGCCGGGGACATGCTCTCTCCACCACCCAAATGTCCCCCTGGACTCAGGCACGGGCACAACCCCCTCTCAGGGTTGACCAAACCATTGAGTCCCTGGATTCCTTTAACGGAATACCCTTCACATAGGGATGGCAAGAGCGTTCTCCCATCCCTATCACCTGAACCAGAGCCTATCCACAACCTTACAAGTTGTGATGATTTGCTACACGGCAGGTGAAACCCAAATGGCAACAGCCAATCAGCCAAGTGGGGAAAATTCCTGCCATGCCCCTGTCCCAACGACAGATGACACATGACGGCATAGCAAGGTCAAGCGCAACAGCCCTAAAAGTAGGGAGAGGTGGGCTGATGTTCCGATGCATGCACCGAAAGAGGAAGCTCTGGGTCACATGCATGGGTGTTTATAGGTCCCTCAATCCGTTCAGTTTGTGTCCCATTGGCCAGATTGAATGCTGCATCAAGGGACCTACTGATTGGGTGTTGTGGCTGTCAATCATGCTGTCAATCATACACAATGATTGGGTGTTGTGGCTGTCAATCATACACAATGATTGGGTGTTGTGGCTGTCAATCAAACACAACACAGGGTTTGGTTGCCAGGTCTCACCACAATACAATACAATACCTCTTTAAGGTAGGACCCGATTTATCATACTTTTAATATTCTGTTGGGAGCCACCCAGAGTGGCTGGGGAGACCCAGCCAGATGGGCAGGGTATAAATAATAATAATAATAATAATAATAATAATAATAATAATAATAACATCTCACAAGGTCATACACACCTTGCAAGATTTCACGCGATTTTGGGCAATATTGGCACCATTTCTGCCTTTGCGGTGAGGCTGCCTCCTCAGTCTCCCTAATGGCTTAGCTGGCCCTGTCAGGGAAATAAATAATGTCAGGGCTTCTCTGAGCCCAAGGCACTGACCTACAGAGACACTTGTCTGCTGCACCTATACACCAATGAATTCTCTGGCCTTGCTTCCTTGGAAAATAGGAAGCCGCCTTATACTGATGATTGGTCCATGTAGCTCACTACTGGTGGAGATGCCATGCATTGAACACTTCCCCTCTTTCCAATCTGGCTCTGAAATCCTGCTGCATCTCTGCAGTGACAGTGAATCATTCGATCGCTCCCAGTGTAAAGATGACACGACATCAAAGGTGAATGCCTGCCCATCTTTTCCCGAAAGTTTTAGGCTTCACCTAGTCAGCAGGCGGCACACCCAGAAGAGGGATTCCTGCAGAAACATGGGGGCAGCTCTTCTGAGTGTGTTTATACTCCCCAAAACAAGTCTTTCGGGGCATATAACTGAAGTGTGCTTCAAAATTTTAACTCCGAAAAGTATGCCAGACCCTCCAAGTGTCCCTATTTTCCAGGGACAGTCCCAGATTTACAGAAGCCGTCTTTGGTTTCTGATTTGATCCCGGAATGTCCCGCTTTTCCTTACGACATCCCTATTTTCATTGGAGGAATATTGGAGGACTTGGAGTTATGCAACCCCTGAGCCAAGGAGATAAGTAACTATGCAACCTTTAGAAGACATCTGAAGGCAGCCCTGTATAGGGAAGGTTTTTTTTTTTTTTTTTAATGTTTAAAGTTTTATGTTTTTATATATGTTGGAAGTCACCCAGAGTCACTGAGGCAACCCATTCAGATGGATGGGGTGTAAATAATGAAATTATTAGGATTGGGATTATGAAACAGGTTGTCCCTCTTTTCGTTGGAGAAATGTTGGAGGGCATGGCATGCTAGCAATTAGGGGCTTGGGAAAAGCTGTGTACATTAGTCTGAAGTTACGTGGTCACTGGAGTCAGAGCTGGTGTTCATGACAGGCAAGTGTTTTCCCTCTCTAGTTGTCTCAATTGCTTAGCAAGTCCGGCTGCATTCCAAGGGTGAAATCTCTCTCTCTCTCTCTCTCTCTTTCTCTCTCTCTCTCTCTCTCTCCTCTCCTGGAGATGCAATCTGAAGGAAACAGCTGCAGGCTCAACTGACGAAGGTGGTGTCCTCATTGTGTAAACAGCAGAGAATAAATTATCATTCCTTTAACCTCCTTCCATGTGATTCTCACCTGTTTGTCTCAAGTCGCTCTTTGTACCTTGTCATTATCCTAAAGTGGAGAGTTATTTGGGGCGTGGGGGAACTTGTGCTTGGATCGGATTCTCGTTTTGTAGCTGCTCTTGTATTATTAAGAGCTCACAATTAAATAAAGTAATATCAGTCATAATTAATACTTCAGCAGGGGCGAGGTATTTGGTATTTGGTTTCCGTATCGTCTCTTTGAAGTTCCTCTGCTGGAAGAACTTCCTGTCTCCACCTTCCATGAATATTCTGGAGATTAAGGGTGCAATTCAAAGTAGCTCTAAGGAGATTGTGCTTTCAGCAGAAGCCTTTCTGCTTGCTCCATTGGAACAAATCCCCCTCTTTTGCCCCTGCATGCTGCTTTGGGGTTTCTCCCAACCCCCCAGAGCACAACTGGAGGAGTCACGGAGGGATGGGGGTGGAGGAAGCTCCATTGTACTGGTGCTGGGAACAAGGTAATTGAAAGACTCTCTCAAGGCAAATCTTTAAAAATGTAGTATAAACACCGACAACTGGGAAACACTGGCCTGCGAGTGCTCCAATTGGAGAACAGCCTTTACCAAAGGTGTCATGGGCTTTGAAGATGCTCAAACTCAGGACAAAAGGGAGAAACAGCTAAGAGGAAGGCATGCTTGGCAAACCCTCACTGTGATCAACTCCCACCTGGAAACCTATGTCCCCACTGTGGAAGGACGTGTGGATCCAGAATTGGCCTCCACAGTCACTTACAGACTCACTGTTAAAACCGTGTTTATGGAAGACAATCTTACTTGGCTACGAGTGATCACCAAAGAAGAAAGAAGAAGTTGAATCAAGCCATATAGGTTCACACATCTAGGTACACCGCTCGGTTTCTCTACATAGAGTGTAGATTGAAAGCTGTAGACTCAGTTTTTTTTTTTAAAGAATATATGTGTGGAATGTTCCTGCTCAAAAGTTTTGGATTTCAGGTGATGTGAAGCAATACAGACACAACATCTTGTGACCCACACCTGGTGTATCCCATTCAGAAGTGCAAGCCATCATTTGATGTTGCAAGTGATAAATAATTTTGTGAAACTACACAGAGACGTCAGCGCTGTGACATGTGGCAGCCACCTACACTAGAAACTTTTCTCGTGCTCTGTAATTATCACACATTGTTGCGACAATCAATTTCAGTTTTAGCAAGCTACTGTTTATTTCTGCAGAGGACATTACAGTAACCAAAAGGACATTACTATAAGAATTTGTTAATGCAACAACCCGCCTTTTAACAAGGACAGGTAGTGTGGTGAACATACATTGAAGGGCGGAGTCTCAAAGATTTGAGACTCTGTACTACATTTGCAGCAGCTTTCGCACTCCTGTCTCAGAGATGTCTATGCTGTCTTGGTCCTGTCTGCAAAATGGGAGATGGCAGGATCCCCAAGGACAAGCTCTATGGGGAGCTGGCTTCTGGCACCAGGCCCCCTGGCAGACCAACTCTGCGTTACAAAGATGTCTGCAAACGTTACACAAAGACTGGCAACATCGACCATACTGTATGGGAATCCCTTGCAGACAATCACAATACCTGGAGACAGAAAGTCAGGTTGTGCATCTGCAGCAATGATCAGAGGAGGAATGGACCACTGGAAGGAGCACAGAGAGAAGAAACACCATGGTGCATCTGCAGCAGCACAACCGGACACCTTCATCTGCCCCAGCTGCAACAAAACATGTCTCTCCTGTATCGGTTTCTACAGCCACAGCAGGCGCTGCAACCCGACTTTACCTCTGAAGGCATGTTCTGAGACAGACTGATGCCAACAGCAAGTGGTCTTTTGAATATAGAGCAAGTCAATCTGTTGCAAGTGGAAGAGAATGTTGGGTTTTAGGAATGCCGCTGCCTCGTCAGGCTTGGCTTTGGGAGAACAGACCCTTCTAGAGACAGCAAGAAATATATCTATGCCTGAAGAATGCAAACTTCATTTACCACTATAGTGGAGCCTTGGTTCCCAAACTTTATCCGTTCTGGGAGTCCGTTTGACTCCCAAAATGGTTCGAGAACCAAGGCACGGCTTCTGATTGGCTGCAGGAAGCTCCTGCAGCCAATCAGAAGCCGCGGAAGCCACGCCGGATGTTCGGCTTCCGAAAAACATTCGCAGACTGGAACAATTACTTCCAGGTTTGCGGTGCTCAGGAGCTGATTTGTTCGGCATCTAAGCTGTTTGGGAACCAAGGTTCCACTGTAGCAGGAAAAGTATAGCACATATAGCATATTGTGGTAGAGGTGGTGGTTTGTAGCTTAATTCTCTGCATAGATTCCCATGTAACCTTGTGTGTGCTGCTTCCCTATAAGTCGCCTCAGTTTCTGACTCATGAATATAATAGCAATAATTAGGAATGAAAGCATTTGTGATAGTAATCACGCATTTCACTGAATAATTATTACTGCTTTGGCTGTGGCTCTTGAGTAAAACACTGATTAGCACACGCTGTGCCTAAGGGAGCCAGGCCTATCGGAGGATGCATTTAGTTAACAGATATTGTATGTTTCCTGATTCTTCTGATATTACAAAACTACACATGATCCGCAATGGGTCAGCCAACCAAGAGACCTCTTCATGAGACCAAGGTCTTGTTCACATGTGCAAATACATTATTTGATCACTGCAACTTAATGCGATGGATTGCATATGTGAAAGGTGAAAGGTGAAAGGTCGCAGAACAGAGCCTGCACCTCACATCATCTCCAAAGTAATGCTTTTCAGTGGAGCTAGTTCCACACATTCAGCTGTACATCATCAAATCCATCACAATCTAGCCTATCTCATTAGGCCAGTGTTCAACAGAATTCCTTGGTCAGCAGGATAGTGAACCGGCATTTTTTATACCCTCGGCAGTAGAGTAAATAAGGCCTGGTTTTGTTGATTATTTATGAAGTGTAGGTGGGTTCCCACAATGCAAGACACAGTGATAACAGGAATAATCTTTATTGAACAAACAGAACTGGACAACAGGGGCAAAGCAACTGCTTATATACATTTCTGAAGGCCTGGGCCACTCCCACTCCCAACGTGATTGGCTGTCTAAACTTCCAAGCTGCGAATCATAACTCAGAGTTTAAGGGCCAATGGCAGAGGCCCAAATCCTGAAATGTTCTGTGATTGGATATCATGAATCAGAACACAGGGGCTCAGATTCCTTAGTCCAGAGACTCCAGACTCAAGCTCAGGCAAACATAGACCACTTGAATACATAACAATTCAATTCAGTGAAGAAGAAGAAGAAGAAGAAGAAGAGGAGGAGGAGGAGGAGTTTGGATTTGATATCCTGCTTTATCACTAACTGAAGGAGTCTCAAAGCGGCTAACATTCTCTTTTCCCTTCCTCCCCCTCAACAAACACTCTGTGAGGTGCATAGCTGTCAACTTTCCCTTTTTTTGGCGGGAAATTCCCTTATCCCAGCGCCGTTTCCCATTGCAAAAAAAGGGAAAGTTGAAAACTATGGCCGTTTCCCAATGCAAAAAAAAAAAAAAAAAGGAAGGTTGACAGCTCTGTGAGGTGAGTGGGGCTGAGAGACTTCAAAGAAGTGTGACTAGCCCAAGGTCACCCAGCAGCTGCATGTGGAGGAGCGGAGACGCGAACCCAGTTCCCCAGATTACGAGTCTACCGCTCTTAACCACTACACCACACTGGCTCTGTGACCACTACACCATTGAGATAAGTTGCAACTTGCTAATTTGACATTTAATTTTATTTATTCCCTCTTTTTGCTCTTAGAGCAAAGCGATATACCATGAAAGCTTAATTTAACAGAAGGAGAGACGGAATAAAACTGCTTAGTCAAAGAAATCTCTGTGATGAACTTTATTGTATTTTGAGAGCAAAAATTCATGCATCTAGGGTCTTTATAGAACAGAATGCAACCATACTAGCTCTTTACAATGGCACCTTGGGTTGCAAACACTTCGGGTTACAGACTCTGCTAACCCGGAAGTAGTACCTCGGGTTAAGAACTTTACCTCAGGATGAGAACAGAAATCGTGCAGCGGCGGTGGCAGCAGGAGGCCCCATTAGCTAAAGTGGTACCTCAGGTTAAGAATGGTTTCAGGTTAAGAACGGACCTCCGGAACGAATTAAGTTCATAACCAGAGGTACCACTGTACTTGGTTTAGCTCACAACTGCTAAGAGATTATCTGCACCTATTGCAAATTGAAGGTTTGGAATAAATAATTCAGTTTCAACTTGTGTTAGGAACATGAAATGAGTATCTTCAATTTTTCAGCATCTTCTCCACATCAAACTGGAATAAAATTGGGGGATGGGATATGCCATGAAGTTTGCAGAACTAATGATTTGCAGACCCAAACATCATGAGACATGCTTTAAGAGTCTTAAACAGGATTTTGAAATGGGGGAAATAATCCCAACTCCCTAAAAACTAAATAGGATATATAGATGGAGGCATTGAGTGTTAGAGAAGAAAACAGTACCTTTTGTTTTTATTTCCTAAGGAGACAGAGATAACAGCTGAGATTGCATTTTCAGTGTGACAGGTTGCAAAACTTTAAAGAGGGCTGTCATTTACTACTAACTCTCAAAGTTGGAAAGTAAACAGAAATGAAAATATTTCTGGGGTTCATTGGAACGCACTGCAAGACTTTGTTCCACCTGCACTAAACCTATCGCTTCTTAGGCTAAGGAAAAAATGGGCAGGGTAGATTAAAACAATGGCAACGACAGCAGGATAACTTCAGCTGTATCTTTCCACTAAAGGGCACAAGGCATGGAACCAATAATGGCCCCGAGGACAGAACATTCACCCTCAACTTGGGTTCAGTTCCGTGACTTAGCTATTTTCCTGTTGGATGGCCTTAGGCAAATTCCTGCTTTAGGCCATTCTTCTGCAAAGCAGGAAAATAGTGACAGAGTTACTGGCTATCAGGTAAGATAAAGACAAGCACTGAAGACATGTCCAAGTGTTGCATTGTTAACAAATCCTGGTTCTTGCACACACTCTGCAATTAAATTCTATTTACACAGTGTACAAGCGCTTTGCAATGTGAATATCCAAGATGAGTCCATGATCCATTGAGCCTACCATCTAGGGACGCGGGTGGTGCTTTGGGATATACACAAAACTTTCCAGTTCCTTCTGGATTTGGCACAATCCCTACGCATCCAGTCCAGCTACACACCAGCAACTGTTCAGCATGAAAAGAAAGATTACATACCCTCCAAATGTCCCTATTTTCCAGGGAATTACAGAAGCTGCCCCAGTTTCTGATTTGATCCCATAATGTCCTGGCTTCCCTTTTTCCTCCCCTCCACACCTTGGAGAACAATTAAAAGTTGTGTGTGTGTGTGTGTGTGTGTACAAGAAACTGAGTTCTGTTTATACTGAAAATAAAATTCCTGCACCAAATGAAGACGTACGAAGCCCTTCCTATAATTTTGCATGAAAATTTCATTGCAATGCTTCAGCAGCCAGCCATTTTTAAGGAAACATGTGGAGTGTTAATTCCTTTACTGTAAATGGAGGCTTACACTGTCTACTGAGAAGTAAGTCCCACTGTATTCAATGGAGCTTACTCCCAGGTAACTGGGTAAAGACTGTGCAGTCTTACATTGCAATCCTAAGCATTTTTTCCTCAGAACTAAGTCCCACTGAGTTCAATAGGATTTACTTTCTGGTATGTTGCTGATCATTCTCACAGTTTTCACTATTGTTGTTGTTGTTGTTGTTATCTGCCATTTTCCATGACAGGGATTCAAGTCAGCTTACAGCTAAAACTTTATTTCATTCCATTTATCTGTGGAAAGTGTTCCACATAATCCCTTCCCTTGTACATTTTTTTATTTACAACAATCCTGTGAGGTAATTTTCATTGGATAAATGTTGGAAGGTATGAGATTGTGGTCTCTCAACACTTTTCATGAAAATTGTTTCAAATCGGTCTATTCCTAGTCTACCATCATGTTCAATTTTCTCTCTTTTTTATATAAAAAAGGACAGGGTTTGACAACTGTGTGGAACATATAATTTAATCTGTATCTCACACCTAAGCTACTTTCCCCCAATTGATTTCTCTCTCTCAAAAAGAATTTCCTTGACACATTTATGAGAGATGTGACAGGAGGACTTGCATTCTTATAAAGCCACAACCATGTGGAGTAAAATGTTCAAATCCAAGCAATTGTGTCTTAGTGAATTGCAAAGCCACTTAATTGACCCAAGGGGCAGGTTGCAATCCATATATACAGGGGAAAGACTGTAACGGTGAGGCGTCTGTGAAGCACAGTTTCTATTTCCATCCTGCTATTGAATGGAAAGCTGTTTGATTTCTTTATCTTAATGTTATTTACAGTCTTTTGCAGTCCTGCACTGGAACAATGCTTACAAGCTGAAGAAAACATTTGTTCCTTTAAGAGATTTAGCATTGTCTGGAGTCCGGCCAACTAGGCATTTAATCCATTTTTTCCCCCTCTCAAGAAGAATAGGCTCTCTGTTCACAAAAAGTTACCAACAAAAAGTGAGGCTCCAGCCTAGTGAGGATAGCTTGTGATGCCACATGTTCAGAAGTAGTGTGCAAACTTTTCCAATGAGGTCTTGTTTTTTAACTTCACGGTACCAATGAACAGGAGTGGCTTGTATACACAGGGAAATACTCTCCCTTATTCTTTATTCCACTCCTCTTGTTTTTCTCTCCCCTGAGCCTTTAACAGCAGGTTGCCTCAAAACAATGACGAGGGTTGGCTCAATACATTTTGCAGCCTGAGGCAGAGCACAAAATGGTGCCAAGTCAAGGCGCATACTACCCAAGGTCAACAGGGTTATTTTGGCTTCTGAGGCAGAAAAATAACTCAAATACTTCTCCCCGCTACCTGCTGTTAAGAAGGCAACCACAGTTAAGCAACTAAGAATGAGCTACCCTTTCAAGACATTCATCTATACAGTCGTACCTTGGTTTTCAAACAGCTTAGTTCTCGAACGCTTTGGCTCCCAAACGCCGCAAACCCGGAAGTGACTGTTCCGGTATGTGAACTATTTCTGGAAGTCTGATAGGGATTCCGCAGCTTCCGATTGGCTGCAGGAGATTCCTGCAGCCAATCAGAAGCCATGCTTTGGTTTCTGATCATTTTGGAAGTCGAACAGACTTCCGGAATGGATTCTGCCCGACTTCCAAGGTATGGAAGCTCCTCTCCACTTCCATCACTGCCTGTAAAAGCTTCACTTATTTATACAGATACCACAGCATTTCCACTTTAGGATGCATATGATAATTATGTGCCTTAACGACACTTTCCAGGACACGCGAACAAATGATCTATGGTATTCCGTGCTAGGCCAAAGGTTGGGAAGAGGTTTCATTTTTGAAGTGAAGCGACTGTAACTTTAGTCTCAGGATTATATTGTTTTAAGTTTTTTTGTTGGAAGCTTATTTTATAGGAAATTGGGAGGGAGTAAACCCAGCCTTCACTGTGATGTTTCTTCCTTGTCACAACATGATGCATTACAGGTTTCCAAGCCTACAATTTCTTGCTTCGAAATGTGTGACACAAGGGCAAAGAGGCGATAGATTCTGTTTTTAAAAATGGTTATTTTGTTGAATGCTCATTCACTCAGATAATTCCTGTGTTGAAACAGGGTTGCAACCCAGAGAGAGAAAGAGAAAAAAGAGCACATATATTTAAATTTCCCACTGCGGATGGGGATGAACGCCCATGTGGAGAATGTCCCACCTTAACAAGGCACCTGCAGTTTCAAACCCAGACAAAACTCTTGTGTGGATAAACCTGGAAAAAATAAGCAGCACAGGGCAGCCAATTCTGCGTTACCGAAAAAGAGAGGAAATGCAACATAAAGGGGGGCAGTTTTGCATAAAATTTGCATATGCTAATTTATTTGGATAGATGTAAATTTATTAATAATTACAAAACTTTACAATGGTAACTTAAAAAAATATATATAGTGAACAGTTCCATGTATTCTGACAACTGAAACAGAAGCCTGACATAAACCCATCTGGTAAATTTGGTTGTGTGGGGCAAGAGAATACAAAATACAAGCATGAAAAGAATAGAACCACAAAGCAGTCAAATATTGTCTTTTCCATGCCCCACCCCGAGGAGGCAAACCAAAAATACATGCTGATAACAAGGGCTTTTTTTTTAGTTTTAAAGAGACAATAACCTCTTTCAGACAGTAGAAGTGAAGTTTATTTATCCAGCAAAACTTTGAAATCCAGGGAACCTTATTCGGCTTCTCTTTTATGGAGGTATTGTAGCACTGAATTCTATAATCAGTGCTATAATCATGAAGGGTGATTAGGCCCAAATCCAGTTTTCCAGAAAAGAGCTCTAGAAATGGAAACAGCATTGACTTCACAGCTTTATTGGTTTTCTTAGGAACCTAGAAAGTACAGCAGACCAAGGGGCAAAAAGATGGCATGATGACCTATCTTCTCATGGCTTTGCCTATTCAATTTCAGCTTGTTATGCACTTGCTAAAAAGGCGCAGGGTCCTTGTAGAAAAATGTGACCACCTGCCCAAACCCAGAGAAGGACGAAGGATGCTCTCACTGAGGTCCTCCCACCACCTGACAATAGGTAGGTGGTAACTGGAAATGGCTTTCTTGGTGATTAAATATGGTGGCCTTCCCCAACCTGGTGACCTCCAGGACTGAAGCTCCCATCACCCCCAGCTAACATGACCAATGGGATGGCAGTTATAGTTCAAAAGATCTGGAGAGAATCAGGTGGAGGAAGGCTGGCATTTGGCATGCCCATCCCACAAAACGTCACCCACATGTTTATGCAGGGCCAGCCCAAGACATTTTGGCACTTGGGGCGAACCACAAAATGGCACCCAACCAGGGAAGAAGGGGTGATTGATATTAGGAACAAGGCGAGGGGGGCAAGTGGAATCAAATCAATGGTTACCCAACGGTTAAAGTGGGAATCAAAGGCCGCCATGGGAGGGAAAGGGGTCCACTCTGAATAACACCAGTTGGGTGCAGAGCCCAGGAGACAAATAGAATCGTAGAATTGTAGAGTTGGAAAGGACCCCTGGTCCAGTGCAGGAATATGCAGGTGGCCCATACAGGGGTCAAACCTGTGACCTTGGCATTATCAGCACCATGCTCTAACCACCAAAGGGCAGTCCCCACCATTTCCTCCCTGGGGGTGGGAGGAGAGAGCAGTGTCTCCTATTCACCCAAAAACTGCTGTGGAGGCAGCATGGGGGGCAGCTGCCAAGGAGGTGGCAGATCTGGCCTCCAAGGAGTGTCCCACAGCCATTGCTACCACTGTCAAAATGGCGGCAGCAGCGGGCGATACATTCCTTGAAGCTCAGATCTGCTGCCGCTGTGGATCCTGTTGCCCAAGGATCCTCACCTTGCCTCACAAGTAAGCCGGCCCTGTCTTCTGCAGGATTTTCCTGATATTGAGGCTACTTCTGCGGTTTTGTATTTATTTATTTAAATTATCGATACATCGCCTTTCTGAATCCAAATCCTTCCAAGGCCACTTACAAGTAACGGAGAACTGTTAATACGAGCAATCGCAATATTCAGATAGTCAAAACAAAATCAAAAATTCTTTCCAGTAGCACCTTAGAGACCAACTGAGTTTGTTCTTGGTATGAGCTTTCGTGTGCATGCACACTTCTTCAGATACACAGATAGAACGGATAGAATATTCAGATAGAACGGTTCATCAGGTTCCTTCCCCCACAGCACAAAGGTGATCTGTTTACCTGCACAAGAAGAAGCACGGCTCAGTTGGTAGGTAGAGCGTGAGACTCTTAATCTCAGGATTGTGGATTCAAGCCCCATGTTGGGCAAAAGATTCCTGCATTGCAGGGGGTTGAACTAGATGACCCTAGTGGTCCCATCCAACTCTACGATTCTATGATTTATGACAACGGCTAAGAGTGGTAGCCACTGTTTTTGTTCTGCTCACAGTTCTGCAGCACTGACACTGCTGCATTCTTATGTAGCCCATCTCCAGCTATTTCATTACATTTCCAGTAACCCATTTCTCCCAAATAACCCAGCCAAATTTAGACAAGTGGGCCATACAATGTCAGCTGCAAACTCTTAACGTTTCTGCGTGTTCATTTTGCGTACACCCAGTCTTGACTTTAACCTACTCTTTGATAGAATTGCATAAGAGGAGCCTGTCGGATGACCCATCTAGTTCAGCATCCTATCGATGCAGTGGCGGAACAGCTTGAATACGGAACTAAAACTGAACTGTAATTCGCAGGAACGTGATTCGCAGTCATATAGCAGTACTAAAATAATAGTATTGAAATACTTCTTTAATATTAAAATAGGAGATGTAATGCCGAAAGCAGGTGAGGGGAAAAGGAAGCAAAAACCACTCTAAATATACTAGCCCTCAGTGTTAGAAATTGAGATATGAAAGCTAGGAGCTAAATGGTACCTTAAACCAAGGTTATGGGCACAACAACAGAATGTCTAGGCATGCTTTTTAAATAACAAGAATACAGTGGTACCTCGGGTTACAAACTTAATTCATTCCGGAGTTCCGTTCTTAACCCGAAACTGTTCTAACCCGAGTCGCGCTTTCGCTAATAGGGCCTCCCGCTGCCGCCGCCAGCACACAATTTCCGTTCTCATCCTGGGACAAAGTTCTCAACCCAAGGTACTACTTCCGGGTTAGCGGAGTTTGTAACCTGAGGTGTTTGTAACCCAAGGTACCACTGTACAAAGCTGAAAATGAGTGAGCTGCAGCTAAAGGCTTATATTCATTTTTCACATGGTCTAGTCCTCATCTGAAGACTGCAAAAAACAAAGCCCATACTTCCCCTGCCCGTCCCCCTAATATTCTTACGAGGGTCCCTTCTCCAGTCCTCAGGGAGTGGCTGGAAGTGGGGAGGCAGAAAAAGGTCCTCCTTTCGTTCCAGCAGTGGCAGTTTTAATCTGAAATCTTAGGTGCGCAGTACTGCTCCCAGAGCTCAGAAACTGGTCGCGTTCATGAAATTCCCTGTCACAAAACAATGGGAGTTTCAAACGGTGCTAGCTCTGAATGGCCGCCAGCTTTTTTTTTTTCCTGCCAGGACTCCTGTGCCTTTAATAGCTGAATGGCAAGCAAAACACAAAAGACATACACTACAGGTGTAGTCTTACCTGGCGTGGGAATACAATGAGAGGTAAAGAATCGCCTTACTGAATTTCTACCTGTCATGCAACTGTTAAAGGAACTCTGCCAGAACGAAAACAAAGTGCTTGCTTTGCTCTTAATCATCAACTTGCAACCAGGAAAAAGTACGGCTGGATAATCTGCTCAGCTTTTGTTTTCTGCTTTGGTATTCCGGCAGTAAGAAGCTATTCTTTGTTAATTACCACATTGTCTGCGACCATGCAGGTCACTTGCAGGGGTGTACGGTGTTGCATTTGTTGTTGGGCTTTTAAAATTTGACAGGTTCGTGGTGTTATGGGAGAAAACCATTGCTAGGTGGGCATTAAGCTGATGTCATTGAGCAGGGAGGAAATAAGAACCACTAAGGGCATATAGCAGGTCAAGAAAAGAACACAAAATCCTTCTTACCAACCACAGGTACCACAAACATCTCTTTAAGCAAAGGGATTTTGGGCTTTTGGCAGACATTCCTAATCCATTTAATTGCTGACGACTGCAGTCCCTCAGTGTGTAGAGTCTGCCTCATTTTCATTAATTCCTTTTATTAACTTGCTTCAACCATTTAACACCAGTTAAACCATTAGCCAGCCTGTCATGCAGACTCTCCTAGTATAAGGTTACCAGATTATTTTCAATGAATCCGGGGACACTTTTCAACTTCAATGGATTTTGTATGGGGACTGATTTGTAAATCCGGGGACTGTCCCCAGGAAACGGAGACGTCTGGTAACCTTATCCTAGTGTCCCTATTTTCCCAGGATGGCCCCGGACTTACAGAAGCCATCCCAGTTTCTGATTTGATTTCAGAATGTCCCGCCTTTCCTTAGGGCGTTCCTATTTCCATCGGAGAAATGTTGCAGGGAATGGAGTTATGTGACCCCCGAGCCAAGGAGATAAGTAACTATACCACCTTTAGAAGACATCTGAAGGCAGCTCTGTATAGGGAAGGTTTTTTTATTTTAAAAAGTTTAATGTTTTATTATGTTTTTATTATGTTGGAAGCTGACCAGAGTGGCTGAGATAACCCAGTCAGATGGATGGGGGTATAAATAATAAAATTGTTGTTGTTTTTGTTGTTGAATAAAGTTAAAGGTAAAGGTACCCCTGACCATTAGGTCCAGTCGTGAACAACTCTGGGGTTGCGGCGCTCATCTCACTCTATAGGCCAAGGGAGCCGGCATTTGTCAGCAGACAGCTTCTGGGTCATGTGGCCAGCATGACTAAGCCACTTCTGGCGAACCAGAGCAGCACATGGAAACGCCGTTTACCTTCCCGCCGGAGCGGTACCTATTTATCTACTTGCACTTTGTGCTTTCAAACTGCTAGGTTGGCAGGAGCAGGGACCGAACAATGGGAGCTCACCCCGTCACGGGGATTCGAACTTCTAACCTTCTGATTGGCAAGCCCTAGGTTCTGTAGTTTAACCCACAGCGCCACCCGCGTCCCTGTTGTTGAATAGGACGCGCCTGTTTTCATCGGAGAAATGCTGGAGGGCATGGTCATGCAATTCTTCCTCCAAGCCTTGTGCCTTTAACTACTGCACAATAACTTCCCCATCAGTGGGTGTAGGGTTCCCTCAGCACACAACAATAGGAAAACGCTGCACCTGTTGTACATCTGCCAGCAGTGCTAAATGTACGGAGCCTTTGCCCAGAAAAAAACAAACAGTGGCAGACGAAAGGCACCCTCGCATGATTCAAACTCAGAAACATTAAGATTGCAATGTTTAAAGGGCTAGGTTAATCGATTAAAACTTGTTTAAAAGTCAACCAAAGTCTGATGAATTTGGGCAGTAAATATATATTTATAGAAATAATTAACTGAAGATAGCAGGCAACAAGTTCCTCCTTTCCTCCTACAGGTGACATCATTGTGCCCTACCTTTTGTATATAAAGTAGAAAGCCTGAAAAGGAAGATTGCTTGTGTACACGTAGCTGTGTGTCCTCTGGATAGCAGGTTCCTATCACACAATGCTTTTATTGCTAAAAGCATTTTTCTCTGCATTTTCATCCTGAACCAACCCTCCTTTTAACTTAAGCCCATCAGATCCAGTCCCGCACTCTGCGGTAGCAGAGAATTGCCCCTTGACTGTATTTAAGATTGAACGCTAATTTTCCCATAGCACCTAGTTGGCTTACAGGTATATAGAACTTTTTTTAACCCTTCTTTGATTTTGCACACAGGTGAATGTTTCTGGAATTCATGACCGTGTGAAATGGAACGAGTGATGTGTGAGTCACAACGGAAACAATTGTTAGTGGCTACAGCAACAGATCATTTAGATTTCCCTCCTGCCATAAATTATGGTAGTGGGAAAATTAACTCATTAAAATAGAGAGCTCAGTCGGTAGAGCACGAGCCTTCTAATCTCAGGGTCGTGGGTTCGAGCCCCACATTGGGCAAAAGATACCTGCATTGCAGGGGGTTGGACTAGATGACCGTCGTGGTCCCTTCCAACTCTATGATTATATGAAAAGGCTGCTTTTCGGCTCACCACAGTCTGTAGGAGAATAATAATCACGGATAGCTAGACCAATGTGAAAATCACAGTTGTGCTGAAAGCGGGGAATTAGACAATCTGCAAAACTTTCATAGCACAGCTAACTCAAAGAAACCCTTTTTGTACATATGTACCACTGAATTCCAAAATAGCCTTGTTAAGTAGTCTACATAGTATGCAAACATAGTTATGCGAACAACAAAATAAAAACATCCATCAGTGAAACAGATCAAAAGGCAATCCACTTAAAACAACACAGCGAGTGGACCAGGAGTCTCAGGTTGAGAGATCAAGGGAATTCCTGGGTAAATAGGCAGCGTGAAGCAGCTGCCTCAGGGAAGAGATTTTGGACCAGCATTTGTTGGCACCAAAGTGCCAAATTTATCACTGTAATTCACTGTACAGTATTTCCATTTCTAAGCATTTATTTGCTCATGCAATTGTAACCAAGTCACCAGCAAGTTACCTCCTTTGTCTAGCAGACTCAGGGTCACTCTGAGGTTTGGAGGGGTGCACACCTTTTATTTTTAAGGAAAAAATCCTAAGAGCAGGTGAACCGCAATAAATAATGCAATGAACAAAATTCAGTGGCCACAGAATGACAGCACACTGGCTCCTTTCCACAACAGACAGTAAAATGTGTTTGAATTGCAATTGTGCATCTGAATTGTGTATCTGAAGAAGTGTGCATGCACATGAAAGTTCATACCAAGAACCAACTTAGTTGGTCTCTAAGGTGCTACTGGAAGGATTTTTTTAATTTTTTATTTTGTTTTGACTATGGGAGGCCAACACGGCTACCTACCTGTAATTGTGCTATAATTAGCATTAGCAATTTCATTGTGGTATTAGGCATTTTATTAAATGTTGGTAATTTAAAAGCAGCACTCACACACCATTATGGTCAGTTTACCAACACACTTTGCTTCAAAAGCCAGAGCAGGAAATGCTATTTATTTATTTCACAAAAATTATGTACCGCTTGCTTTAAAAAAAAAACACCTCAAAGCAGTTTACAAAATAAAAAATAATCGCTAAAAAATTGACAACCATAATTGATAACATACAGAAGGTTAAAACCACAATAAAACAGACTAAAGCAAATTAAAACTCCTACAAACTTTCTAAACATCTGGGTAGGCACGTTTAAAGAAGAATGCCTTCAGCAGGGACTCAAAAAAGTTTCTCTGCTGCAGAGAAAATGAGTTGTAAATGCATAGGAAGTGGAAAAGCGATTTCTGCGTTGTGTAAGGAAGCCCTCAGGCAGGGAGAATGGGAGAGTTACAGGTACAGGAAGAGCACTTCTCGATAATATGCATTTAATATTTTCATAATGCTTTAGAGATAGTGTCCAAAAGGACTGTTCCAATATACGCTGGAGATGGTTTATAAAAAGCCAGTTTATAAAATGCCTAATAAAAGGTTTGATAGGCAAAAGCCAGTTTCTACTCAGTCCTGTTTGTTGCTTCTGAATAATGTGGGTATGAAATCCAGACTAAGACAAGATTCGTTTAGGAATGGTTTATCGGTGTTGTGCCAAAGACATTGAACAGTTGTATTTACCTCCCCGATCAAATATTTGCTATTCTCTTTTAAAGTGTTCCAGGAACATATGACGTCACTAAACATCTCTCCCACATTTACCTTTGAGTATCTTACAATGCTGGATGTCCAGGACCCGCCCAGCCACTATGTACAGTCGTTATTTAAAATAAAAGTGAAGGCACAATAAAAGAGCTTTACCCGTTGTGAGTTGGTGGCCACTCCCTCCCCATACTGGCGACGTAGCAAGCAAACAGTAGCAGCGGTGGTGTGTATTTTCTTAAATAGATATATGTACAGGGGCCATTCACCTAAGCACTCCTTGTCCCTTACTTTTCAGTGGGAAACATTTATAAGTTTCAAGAACATAAGAACTGGCTGAGAGTTCATTTAGCCTGGCATTCAGTGGCTAGCCACATGGTTCCAAATTCCTTACAAATAGGCCATAGAAAAGACAGCAACCCACTTCTGATATTTATTCCCTGTATCTGGTGTTCAGAGACTATGAAAACAGAGATACCACTTCAGTATCATGCAAAATAGACATTGATAGATCTGTTCTTCCGTCACAACCTAGAATCTAGAATCATAGAGTTGGAAGAGACCACAAGGGCCATCCAGTCCAACCCCCTGCCAAGCAGGAAACACCATCAAAGCATTCCTGACAGATGGCTGTCAAGCCTCCGCTTAAAGACCTCCAAAGAAGGAGACTCCACCACACTCCTTGGCAGCAAATTCCACTGTCGAACAGCTCTTACTGTCAGGAAGTTCTTCCTAATGTTTAGGTGGAATCTTCTTTCTTGTAGTTTGAATCCATTGCCCCGTGTCCGCTTCTCTGGAGCAGCAGAAAACAACCTTTCACCCTCCTCTATATGACATCCTTTGATATATTTGAACATGGCTATCATATCACCCCTTAACCTTCTCTTCTCCAGGCTAAACATACCCAGCTCCCTAAGCCGTTCCTCATAAGGCATCGTTTCCAGGCCTTTGACCATTTTGGTTGCCCTCCTCTGGACAACGTTCCAGCTTGTCAGTATCCTTCTTGAACTGTGGTGCCCAGAACCCTCATCACTGCCTCACCTCAAAGTGAGTATTTGCAACCGGTTAATAGTTCCAGTCTAAGATGAAACTGCTCCCAGAATACACCAGTTCTGGCAACAACTGCAGAGTCAAGATCACTCCGAAGTCAAGGCTTCATCCACAGCATGCCCTAGATTTGAGTAGATTGCCAGCTTCTTCTCCTGTTTTCTTTCCGTAGTACAGTGGTACTTCTAGTTGCGGACAAGATCCGTCCTGGGGTGCCGTTCGCACCCTGAAAAGTCCGCAACTAGAGCGGTGCTTCTGCGCAAGCCGAAATGACGCAACATGAAGCTAACGCAACACAAGGTATGACTGTACTACAAAAGTGGTGCCACCATCGAGAAGGCTCTACCCTACGTCAGGGGCTTCCCCTGTACACCTCAGAAGGTTGGAGTAGGCATCTCACAAGATCCGCAGAGCCCAAGCAATATAGGGCTTTGACGGACACTTTGAAACTCAGTTCCTCCAGCACTGGTGAAATAAGCTCACTAATATTAGCGTTAATTAATGACTCTGAAACAGCTGCAAGTTCCAAGCAAATTTCCAATGTAGTTAACAAGATATAAAACACTCCTTTCACTTGGCCACCACAAGGGTACTCATGAAACACCAAGATGGATCCTGAAACTCATTTCAGTCTGCAGATACCTCACCTTTGGAAGAAGCATGGCTTCATTTAGAATTGTCAAGATCATGGGTAGGCAAACTAAGGCCCGGGGGCCGGATCCGGCCCAATTGCCTTCTAAACCCGGCCCGCAGATGGTCCGGGAATCAGCGTGTTTTTACATGAGTAGAATGTGTCCTTTTATTTAAAATGCATCTCTGGGTTATTTGTGGGGCCTGCCTGGTGTTTTTACATGAGTAGAATGTGTGCTTTTATTTAAAATGCATCTCTGGGTTATTTGTGGGGCATAGGAATTTGTTCACCCATATATATTATATATATATATATATATATATATATATATATATGTGTGTGTGTGTGTGTGTGTGTGTGTGTGTGTGTGTGTGTGTGTGTGTGTAGTCCAGCCCCCCACAAGGTCTGAGGGACAGCGGACAAGCCCCCTGCTGAAAAAGTTTGCTGACCCCTGGTCAAGTTTTCTGCTCCTGAATCAGAAGCCACCAATCACCACAATCTCGGGCATAACTAGAAAAAATGGCAGGAGGTTCATGACTGGATACCACCCCCCCCTTAATAATAATAATAATAATAATAATAATAATAATAATAATAATAATCAGTAATACTAGGGTTTCTGATTCAGATCAATGATCCAGGACATTAACTGATTTGTCTGGAGCCAGCATGCCCATATTGTTTATTAAACACAGACAGCAACACTTTCTTTTTAGAGTTTTGTGAACTTCTCTAGCATGCACATCAGAGCGACTACAAATAATCGCATTAGCTACAGTATGTAACACACTGTAGCTAATTTTTCGAGGGGACAACCTCAAATGTTTTATGCAAACATCTACAAGGCTGTATGTGCACAAAGTGTCTTTAAATCCCCAATGGAAATAACTGATAGAAAAATAGATACCAGGATTGTCAGACTCAGCATCTAAGAAGATCAGCGAGTGGAGCACAGCAAAACACCCTTGTGTTCTAGAACAATCACAGCATTAGATTTATAGGCCTCTCCCTCCCAAAGTAGAACTGTCCAGAAGGAGAGAGGTGACTGTTGTTTTTCCTGCAACAGAACTAAGAGCTTGGCAACATCTTAAATAATAAGACTTTTATTATGTACCATAAGCTTTCATTGGCTTATGTCTAAAGGACCACGCTAGTTTGTGAAAGCTTATGCAATAATAAGTGTGTTTCAGAGCAATCCTAAGTATAGGAAGCCAGTGGAATTTCTGCTAACATAAATTCATCCCATTCCAAACTCTGTTCAGGAATGAGGCAACTGATGGCTGAGGTGGCCCAAGTCGGGCAGAAAGAAAACAAGCCTTTACGATAGAACTTGACTTACAGCACTCTAATTTACCAGTCGTGCCAGATTTAGGGTGGGCGCTGTGGGTGATTCGCCCATAAATTGCACTGAGCCAAGAGGGTGCAAAAATTGAGAAGACCCATAATTGAGAAGATCCATTTGGGGGCGCCAAATTTTGGCCTCACACAGGGCGCCATATCACGAAAGATTACCGAAGTCTACTCTTGGTTGCCATGTCACATGATTGAGCTAAAAGAGGTTTGGGAACACAGTTGTATCTTGGAAGTTGTTGAACAGAATCTGTTCCAGAAGTCCATTCAACTTCCAAAACGTTTGGAAACCGAAGGGTGGCTTTTGATTGGCTGCAGGAAGCTCCTGCAGCCAATCGGAAGCTGCGGATGTTTGGCTTCCAAAAACAGTTCGCAAACTGGTTCAGTTGCTTCCGGGTTTGCGGCGTTCGGGAGCCAAAACGTTCGAGAATCTAAGCTGTTTGAAAACCAAGGCACGACTGTAGTTGTAAGTCTCTCCTTGCCCATCCTTCCCCTGCTATACCCCAAACCACACTTTTTTTGGGGGGGGGGACTTACTCCAGCGTAAGTTTCACTGGCTTATGCTGGCTGAGCAAGTATAGACCTGGCTCAGCTGGGTTGAACGAGTTCTGCCAATTTGGCCCCAGCTGAGCTCAGCCAGGTCAGCGCACAACCTGTCTGTTCCAGGCTTAATCACCCCGGCAGATCTTGGCTATGAGTTGTGTGTGCTGTTAGGTGTCATTTTTTTTCCATTCCCAAAGTGGGCGTAACAAAAACAATCTCCTAAAAGACATCAAGTTACATCAAATGAAAAGCACCGGTGGAGGAGGTGGGAGAATCTCCCTTCCTCCCGCCATTGTCCTTCTTTCATAGGACATGTAGAACTTGACAGCAGAAACTCAAGACAATTCTTGCCCAAGTTCACATTTGTACATCCACCTGATTCAGAATCAGAAGCGTGCTGTTTTTTCAGACTCTATAATCATTCACTGGCCTTCTTCCTTCCAATCCCATTTACACCCCCAACCACCAGCTTCTTATGTGAGATGTTTTCGCCCACATTCCACTCATCAGAGAGCCTCATCTGTGTATCTGTTATCACGCACAAGTTTGCAAATGTGCATTTAATGCATTCACTTTTTTAAAAAAAATTGTAAGAAGAATTCTCTTGAATTTAATGGAATTTGAAATCAATAGGTGAAGCCACTTTTCTTACAAAACATATCACAACTTTTCAAGAGACATGTGCCAAATATATGTCATCTCCCCCAAGCAATTCCCACCAATTGCTGCCCTTCCCCACGCATGTTACAATTCAAAGCCAGGAGTTTATTAACCTGATATTCAGCTCCAGATTTTGGGGCTTAATTTGCAAACCGGTAGTATCACAAAGAGGTCTCCGACAACAGACGGTTCCCCCCCTCCCACTTTACGAGATCACCACCCCAAGGGTAAATCTGGAATAAATTGCCAGGGAGAGGGGGACAGGAAATGTAGGCTTGGCACCTGATGCTTTCAACATTGTGGGGGTGCTGGAAAAAATCCTTTCATGCACGAGTAGCCCTGATCCCACGATAAACACCTGTCGGCAGCACCCGTGCCATTCAACCTCAACCCATCTGTTGAAGAAACGCACAAATGAGAAGTTTTCGAAAGTCCGGAGCCACTGATGACTAGAGGAATGTACTTGCTCATTTTAAAGGAGAACCACACAGTGCTTCTTGCAGCAACAAGTGAAACTCTTAATAGGTTTCTATCCAAAGGGAGGATCACAGTCCTTCTGCTACAACACTTAACATTATGCCAGGTGTCTCAGTTTCAAGAGCCTCGCAGGGAAAGTGGCAAAAGTTTTGAAAGGGAGAAGAGCTTCTCTTACCTGCAGCTTCTGTGCTGTTGGGGAAACGAAGCTGGCTGCTGATTAGGATCTCCCATAGCTTAAGCCCGGCTTCTGCATTTGAATGCTAAATATGTAACAAATGCGTCCTTTAGCAGGCGGGAGTTTGCATGACCTCCTAATGAGAGACACTGTCGCGAGTGTCATTGGGCACCCAGGAGTCATGTGACGGCAGATGAAAATAAAACCCTTTAAAGTTTGCATTTAATACTTCCTAGACTCTGTAACCCTTTACCTGCAAGCTAGAAAACCTGCCAAACTTCATTGCTCCTGCAGGATGGAGGGGGGAAAAAGGGCAAACAAACCTCCGGCAGTCCACGTGATGGCTTTACTACACAATGGCTATTTCTGTAGCAATCCAAGCAAGTTCTTGTGACTGTGCTTTTTGTGTGTTTTGGGTACTTTGCTCCCTCTAGAAGTCACAAAATTGACAGCTCTCTTCCTGCTGGGTGAATTTACCTCAGGAACTGGAAACACCACTATTCTTGGCAGCGCTCTATGGAAATAAAAGCTCCCCACGATCCCCTTTCCACCCAAGGGGACATCTGAGCAGACAGGTGTAGCAATGGATAGCACTGTCAGAAGTCTCTGTTGGACCTTTCCCTTCCAAAGAATACCACCGGCATTGTTTACATGATGAGACCCTGGGACGAGGAGTGCCTTTGGGGTGTGTTATTTCTACCAGCAATAAGTAGGGTTGTCAGGTGACCAAAACAAAACACCAGCCTGGACTTGTGACTGTTATCAGCAACTCGATGGGCAGAAAAATCATAGTATACATGTAACCACATGTGAATAACTCAAGGGCTGTGTCACATGGAAGACAGAGCTGGTTTGTTTCCTCCTGCTCTGCAGGGTAGGACTCGAACCCATGGCTTCAAGTCACAAGAAAGGAGATTCTGACTCAGCATCAGGAAAAACTTTCTGACAGTAAGGGTTGTTCGACAGTGGAATGGTCTCTCTCGGGAGGTGGTGGACTCTCCTTCCTTGGATGTTTTTAAGCAGAGGTTGGATGGCCATCTGTCATGGATGATTCAGGTGTGATTCCTGCATTGCAGAGGGTTGGACTGGATGGCCCTTGGGGTCCCTTCCAACTCTATGATCTGCACATCAAATTGCTATTGAAGACATAGCTACAGAGGTGACTGAAGAGTTGGCAAGCTCAGTGGCGGAGTAAGGCTCCGCGGTACCCGGGGCGGCAAAGGAAACGCCCCGGGGGCGGGGCGTCGTGACATCACATTGTGACGTCATGACGCTCCGCCCCCAGGGCGGTTCCGGGGGTGCCGGCGCCGCTTCTGCAGCCCTCTTTTAAGCCGAAGAGCTCGCTTTTAAGCTCTCCGGCTCAAAAGGAGGCTGTGGAAGCGGCGATCCGATGACAGAGTGCGCCTGCGCGTGCAGGCGCACTCCGTCGTCGGGCCGTGCGCTGCCGCTCCCAGGGTGACGGAGGGAGCGGCAGCGCGTGGGAATGGTGGGAGGGGCTGCCTCTTGTCGCCCCCACCCGCCGCTTCTCGCCCCTGTCGCCCGGGGGTGTACCGCCCCCACCGCACCCCCCTAGCGACGCCCCTGGGCAAGCTTATGAGAAGCAAAGGCTGGCTTTCACAGCTTTGAGCCTAGCAATGATTAATCTGCAAATTATGTGCCATTGGTTTCAGTCACATACCTCCTTCCAGGTAAGGACTATAGCTTCAAAGAGATAACACTTGAAGGAAGCAAGGTGCACATGTCACACAAGGAACTAGGCTGCCTGAGGTGTCCTTGTGCACCCTTTTGGCACGCAAGAGTTCTGCACAACTAGTTGCCAAAATTTGGGTGCCGGTTTTGGCGGGCAGCATGAGAGTTCCTTCACTGCATGGAGGGAAGAAAATGAAGACTGAAAATGATGTATAGATGGTACTTAACACCAGTCAAGTTATCGCAAATGTATAAAGCAGAAGATAAGAAATGTTGGAAATGTAAAGAAGTGGAAGGTACATTTTATCATATGTGGTGGCAGTGGTAAGGTATACTTTTTTTGGGGGGGAAAGATATATAATGAACTGAAGAAAATGTTTAAAATAATGTTCCTTAAAAAACCAGAAGCCTTCATATATCTATCTATCTATCTATCTATCTATCTATCTATCTATCTATCTATCTATCCACATTTTTGGGGGGCAAATTAAGTTAATGGAATATGCAGAGATGGCCAACCAACTGGTAGACTTAGAAATCAGGATTGATAACAAATTTAAAAATGAATGGGGAACTTTCATTGCATATATGACAAAGCATCGTATACAAGTAAATACAGCAGGATTCTAAAAAAACACTTGCAATACTATCATAATAGATAAAAATAGATATGAAGGGATGGAAATATGATTTGGACATGCACAATTTAACAATGAAATAATGGAACCACAGAGTGGGTAGAGGGAACTTGGGGGATTGGAGAAATCCCATATTTCAGAACTGTATTGAATGTACAAATATTATGCAAAATGATACAGTTGTTCAAATTTTTATTTTTTATTTCTTAATATTTATTGTTATGTTTGTTATAATGAAAATCAATAAAAATATTATATATATATAATCTTATATATGTGACTGCAAATATGGAGTAGGAAAGGGCTTCTGGGATACAGAATTGGAAATCACAGAGCCATTCTTTCTTTCCATTGTTGTAGGCTAAGGAACTTTTACCCTCATCGGTTTTAAAAAAGCAGCTGTTGTTTTAATTTAGGTTATAATGCAAATGTTAAGCCTACATTGAGAATGCTCCTTTGCATAACCAATGCCCTGTCTCTGGTTTTTCTTCCATGAGATCAGATGTTGATGCAATTAGCATTGGTTATATATATATATTCCCCAGGTTCTTCTTTCTTAGAATCATAGCATTGTAGAGTTGGAAGGGACCCCATGGGTCATCTAGTCCAACCCCCTGCAATGCAGACTATAGTGTTTTTATGTTATATTGTTATGCTATGGTGTTTTAATATAGTTTTTTTTTCCTATGGCAATATAGTGTTTTTTTAGTGTTTTTCAAACAGTATTTTGAGAAATGCAATGGTTCCTTAGCTTGTGAAGGTCAAAATGCACATTACATTTTCAAGGCTTTAAAAGGTGTGCTTCAAATTGGCCACTTTTATTTTGAAGAAGTCGTGGCCTCTAAATTCACACTGGGCCCCGTGCAAATTTCCTGCTGCAAATAATCCTTCGTTTTGACTGTATACTCTACATTTGACTTCCTTCAGATTGTTTTACTGATGTTTTAATATTCTGTAAACCGCTTTGAGATTTTTCTTAAAAGTATAAAGCGGTACAGAAATGAAATAAACTAATAAAATAAAGAAAATCCCCACAGGATAGTATTTGCAGCCAATCGGAAGCCGCAGATTCTGCGCCAGATGTTCGGCTTCCGAAAACCATCTGAAAACCGGAACAGTCACTTCAGGGTTTGTTGCGTTTGGGAGCCAAAATGTTCGAGAACTAAGCTGTTCGAAAACCAAGGTACGACTGTATAGAATATTTCAAGGGGGCCCTGCGGAAAGATGCAGGATTTGGCATCTTTCCGCAGGGCCTGCAAGACGGAGCTGTTCCACCTAGCCTTTGGGTTGGTTTCAGTTTAACCCTGATGTTTCGTTCTTTTGGTGTGATTGGTGGGCTACTTAAAAATGAGGCTGCAGTTTAGATTTAAGTTTTAAATTGTATTTTAATCTGTATTTTAATGAACTGTTTTATGTTTTTGTTGTGATTTTATTGGTGTTAGCCGCCCTGAGCCCGGTTTGGCGGGGAAGGGCGGGGTATAAAAATTTATAAAAATTTATTATTATTATTATTATTGGGCAGACCCAACTTGCTACAGCAATTGTGAGTTTGGACCGGGGTAGGCAACCTAAGGCCCGTGGGCCGGATGTGGCCCAATCGCCTTCTCAATCCAGCCCGCGGACAGTCCAGGAATCAGCGTGTTTTTACATGAGTAGAATGTGTCCTTTTATTTAAAATGCATCTCTGGGTTATTTGTGGGGCCTGCCTGGTGTTTTTACATGAGTAGAATGTGTGCTTTTATTTAAAATGCATCTCTGGGTTATTTGTGGGGCATAGGAATTCGTTCATCCCCCCCCCCAAAAAAAATATAGTCCGGCCCACCACATGGTCTGAGGGACGGTGGACTGGCCCACGGCTGAAAAAGGTTGCTGGCCCCTGGTTTGGACACTGACTTCAATGACAGGTAAGCAGTGCCCTTTTACTTGTGTCTTCAGTGAATATGCCATGACAGGTGTCGAGAGAGGGGGAAACAAGTGGAATGCAAGACAACTGCGCCATCTAGCTGCAATATACAGCTGTTTACCTTTCCTCCAAAATTATTAAACCCAAACCCTCCATACGAATTGGAGAACGAAATTATAATTGTGGCCATGATAGCAAATGCATTCCAAAGGTGGAGGCCATTGCTACCAGCCTGGTCTTAAGTCTACCAAGACCCGTTTCTCTACTGCGACCCACCGCTTTGCAATCTGTAGTCCAGGAACGTTTGCAGCGGTTCCATTTGTGAGTTGCGAAGTGGGAAGTTCACATCAATTCCCTGGTGGCCTTAGCCAAGCCACCACGTGTTGTTGGCACCCGCCTGTCTCAAAAGACAATGGAGTGCGCCTTCGGGGGGTGAAGTCAAACCTGTGGCGTTATCAGCACTGAAGTGATCTCTCCAGGGTGCTAGCCTGGGCAGTGTCTATGGAGGTCCTGGGCTGCCCAGATGACAAGCCCTCTTGGCCTACAAGGAATCATATGAACAAGACACTATCCAACTGTCTTAGGGACTCTGCTCTGGATTTGTGTAGTCTTTCCTTCTCCTGAAGATATACCACAAGGTAGCAGACGTTTAGGATCAGAGTTTTCCTTTTCCAAGAAGGGCTACCTTCCCAGGTTGATGAGCCCCACCTGCCCATCATTTCCCTCTACACCATGTGCAGAAACCACCTTCTTGATCATTGGACCCACTATTGACCATGTCTGTGCAATCTGTTGGAGCCCATCTTTGCATGCGGAGGAAGTCTGTAACTCACTGAGCGTTTGAGACCCATTGGCTGCCCTCACCTGGTTTAGCCAACCAGCTGAAGCTGCTCCCGGGGTGTGGCCACTGTTGTACACGGAGACACAGGTGAGATCTGAGTGCAAGGTGCAGACCAAAGGTGGACTAATTACCCCAGAAGCGCGATGTGTCCCCCACCAGAGGTACTAACCCACCCCTAACACCCCCAAATCACAACTAGCTCTTGCTAATATGGGCACAACAGGACAAGGCTTTCTTACAGGGCATTTTCGTGACTGCATATGTGAAATGCTTTGAAAATTTAAGGAAAAGGCTTGCCGTATAAAAACCATGTATTGCTATTATATTTGCACCATGCAGTGGCGGAGTAAGGCTCCGCGGTACCCGGGGCGGCAAAGGAAACGCCCCGGGGGCGGGACGTCGTGACATCACATTGTGACGTCATGACGCTCCGCCCCCAGGGCGGTTCCGGGGGTGCCGGCGCCGCTTCTGCAGCCTTCTTTTAAGCCGAAGAGCTCGCTTTTAAGCTCTCCGGCTCAAAAGGAGGCTGTAGAAGCGGCGATCCGATGCGCTGCCGCTCCCAGGGTGACGGAGGGAGCGGCAGCGCGTGGGAATGGTGGGAGGGGCTGCCTCTTGCCGCCCCCACCCGCCGCTTCTCGCCCCTGTCGCCCGGGGGCGTACCGCCCCCACCGCACCCCCCTAGCGACGCCCCTGGCACCATGTCCAACCAGGTATACATGTATATGGTTTATAAGTAACCATGGAGAGATGCACTCAATTTCCAGTGGGATCTTGCTCAGGGAACAGGTGATCATTTCAGTGTAATACACAGTGGGCAGATTCATCCTTCTACTGCAGTCCTTAAATGAAGTACTTCCCCCACCCATAGGAGGAACTGGCAGCCATTAATTTATCTCGGATAAGTAATGTAGCTAGATCAGGAAGAATAAAAGTTGTATAGTCCATTGAGTCGGGGGCTTGGCTTCACCTTAACCTTGAACCAGTGTTCCAGGTTTTTAAGAGAGCCAGTGTGGTGTAGTGGTTAAGAGCGGTAGACTCGTAATCTGGTGAACCGGGTTTGCATCTCCGCTCCTCCACATGCAGCTGCTGGGTGACCTTGGGCTAGTCACACTTCTCTGAAGTCTCTCAGCCCCACTCACCTCACAGAGTGTTTGTTGTGGGGGAGGAAGGGAAAGGAGAATGTTAGCCGCTTTGAGACTCCTTCGGGTAGTGATAAAGCGGGATATCAAATCCAAACTCTTCTTCTTCTTAAGGGGAGCAAGTGTCCCCCCCTCCATCAATGTAACCATCAGCAGCTCATGTTCTCTTATAGAATTCAGTGAGTATCATTGGGAACTGTGCTCCTCAGCCATCTGTAAATCCTTCCATTTGATTTCATGCCTTACCATGATTTTAGCAAGTTACAAAGCCTTGGGAATGCGATTTTATTCAGACTAAGTGATGATTGCTGCTCATTGCCACTGGTCAGCAAAGCACCAGCACAGAACTTTGAAAATCCATTTTTACTGCTACTTATTTGGACCTACCTACACCAGGAGGAAATTTGCTTTTTCGAAATAAACAAGTTAGAAATCCCACCCTAGTTTCATTATGTAGTTTATATTTATTTATTCATACAAACAATGCATACACAAGACTGTATATTGTTTGAAGACAGCAATAGATTTCTAATTTAAACAACTCTGTAACAAAATTTAACTAAATTTAACATTTATGAAAATATAAATCTCTGATTGGGTAGTTCTTCCCCAACGATACAAAGTTTACATAAAAACATTCAATATGATCTATTGGTTGCAAACAAGTTAGGAAAATCATTCAAGTCACTTGAGTTATATATGTATATATATATACTAGATTGGCTTTTACACAGAATAGTCACACACTGTAGTTATTCCCTAGTTTAGGTATTTGTTTCCTGGAAATTTGGTCACTAAGACTCAAAACAGAAGTGATAGTGGCAGACCCATTTGTTTCAACTCGGGTCTGTCCCAAACATGCATAAAGTGTGGCTTGCGTGTGTCCAAATTTTAAAGCCAACAGGTATATTATTGGGGATGCACCTATAGTTAACCTCTGCCAAAGGTGTTTTTTTCCCCTGACTGGTATTAAGAGCCCAGTTAAGGGAAAGAAGTGACACTGGGGAAATAGCGGTTGGGAGCAAAGGTTTAGCACCTCCACTCCTGAAACCTTTTTGCTTTTCTTTTAAAAAAAAACTTAAGAATCAAGCCACTTTCCGCCACTTTATTTGTAATTAGGGCAGACTCCAGCCTAAACAAATAGGTACCCTACTCTCGAGTAGTGCCAGTTTTCAGCATCTAAGAATACAAGCAAATCGGTTTCGTTCACATCCTTCGAAACATGTGCCAAGGACATGCCACATTTAAGATAAGCAGTAAGGAAAACAACCCCCTGACCATTCCACAGCTCCATTAAACTGCTTACAACAGACACCCTGATCCTAAATTCTTGGCACCACTGATCTGCTGTTTACACCAACTCAATGCCCCCGTAATGCTAACTTTGTGTTTCAGTTTGCTGAACGTTGTGCTGGTGTAGCTGGTGTTATTGCTTATCATGTAAGCACCTGCAGCAAAATCGTTGGGCTGATTCTCACTCGCCTGTACATTCCCTTGACAATTCAGCACTTGATGAATCTCGGTGGAATGTGTGAATTATCTGAATCGAAAAATACCGAGTTTGAGCTGTCGCTGAGTGGGAGACACAAATGGTCTGCCAGTGATGAATCTGTGGTTGTGGTCAATTGGTGACACAAATGCTTGTGGGATTCAGCACCCAGGACTGCTTCCCACTGGGTTATTTCATATTTAGAGATGGATATTCTACTACAGAATGCTACCTGGCAGGAATGGCTCATGAATGCATTATTTAGCTCTCTCACTTTAAAATACATATGAGCTGTGATTGGCCTGGATGAGGCCCCCACTCTCACACATAAGCACACACAAGAGCCATTCAGGCTTAGGCAGCTCATGTAGTTTGCATCTCCCATAAGAAGTGTGAAAAACTGGCCACTACGTTCCTAGTAATTTTTCCTTAATAGAGCTGTGGATTGGGGCATCAGGATGTATGTAGCTCATTACTGGGTTCAACTGAGTGAGCCAAGCAATCTGCAAAAATGGGTATTCCACAACTTCTGCCTTGAAATTGATAAAGTTCTATAAAAAGGCCATGAACAGTCCTACAGCAGGAAGTGAAGAGGCATAAATACTGTATATAGAAGTAAGAAATTCATTAGAAAGTTGAACAGGAAAGAACCCTTTGGGGCAGCCAGAGTCCGTCCCCCTGCCCCCAGCACATACACAAGCATGTTAGTCCCAGAGTATTTGGTCATCTGATCTGTGTTTCACACAGGGAAGAACAGGAATGATAGTAAGGCAAACACTACGAGATTCAAGAGCAACACACAGCATTTCTGAAAGCTTCCTGTTCAGATTTCTGCAAGGAGTGGAATATTTGGGACAACAGAACTAATGATACCGTTTTTTCTGACAACAAAAGATATAATGGAACAGGGTAGGTGGGTGGGTTTGACTCTTTATCCTTAATGCCCTTTTTCGTTGAAAAAGTTATTTTATACACAGTACTAAAATACAGTGTGAAAGAGACAGAAAACAACACAATTTCAGGAGTCAAGTTCCTTTCTTACATGATCTAGCGGTTCCTATGATTTGTAATAGAAAAACTTGAATAGAAGTCCAGACATAGAAATTTTGTAAATTTTAGTTTGTTATTATGACTGATTTATTGTGTCACATGTGCCTATTTTTGATTTGTAGGTTATCAGGGTTGTAGCTAACCAAAGCTGTACTCAGAGCAGACCCACTGAAACCATTAGTTTTAATGGGTTTACTGTGTGTATTACTAGTACTGGACACAATGCTCAGTTCTCTATTCTTTCTGTACAATGGGCACAATCCAAGCAAAGTGAAGTCTCACTGATTTTAGTGGGAGCGATTCCTATGAAGCATTTGACCCGAATGAAATCAGAGTTCTGTTTACTGACCCAATTGTGCTTGTCCCCATTTCCCCCCATAATACAAATAGCTACTACTTCAAAAGCTTACAGAATGCATCCAGGCTGACATGTGACATTGTCATCAGCACCATCAGAAGGATAAAATTTATTTTTTGCGCATGTTAGTAATTCGAAGTAGCCAGAGATTTAGGCTTATGCCCAACTGGATTTTAAAATTTTTGAACCACTTCATTCCAATATGAAATGTAGTTTTATTTCTTGTTAGAAAGCTTTACAGTTGTACCTCGGGTTACGTACGCTTCGGGTTGCGTACTTTTCGGGTTACGAACTCCCATAACCCGGAAGTGTAACCCGCCATGTGTGCGCAATCTGTGCATGCGCAGAAGCGTTCTGCTTGCTTCGTGCATGCGCAAAGCGCGTTTTTTGGGTTACGTATGTTTCGGGTTACGTCCAGCGACCCAGAACCAATTAAGTACATAACCCGAGGTACGACTGTACAACATTTTCTTCCTCCAACATTTTAGGTTGGCATAATAAATGATATTGCTAGAAATTTTCACTCAAGGCATTGCAGGAAGCCTTACATTTGAATATATTTTTTCTAAACTCTGCAGCCCACTAATTAAACTTGCTCTTTCCCAATTTGTTGGTAGTAAAATATAAATGGGATAAGCAGAGATTTGTAATGTGCAAAGGTGAACTAGTCTCTTATTAATTTATGATCAATTGTCTGGGGTGAACCCGTGGCTTCTGCAATCTATGGCAGAGCACACTTTGTCATAGCAATAGTTGTGTTTTTTGGTTGGAGTTGCCTCACCTGCCTCGGGGTCTGTCACCGTGATGGGACTGTCTCTTGCAAACACCTCTGTAGACTCCCTCCATATGCAGTCTGCTGTCACCTTGAAATTATAATGGTGACACTTCGGTCTAATCACTTGTGTTGCATTGCTGAAAATCTGTCGGCTATTTGAAGTAGCAATTTTAATTTTCAGCGCTGCATCTACTCGATCCACTACAGTGTAAGTGCCTATGCTTCCATCATCAAAGCCTACAATGATGTTCAAATGCCTCTGGGAAAGAGCAAGGAAAGTTGGTGTTTTGTAAAGGGAACAAGCACCAATGTTTTTGCCATCTGCTAGTCTCATTACAATCAAGATAGAGATTGCACCATTATCATCATCCTCTTCACCAGTGCGAAAACAAATGTACACAAGGTAGCGGCCGTCCCGAGACAGCTTCTGCCTCCAGATGATACCGGAAGCATGGACAACGCGAAGTTTGCCACTGTGAAGATCAAGCACGTTGATATTCTCATCGCCGCGGGATATGATGCCCAGTTTTCCATTGGGTGATATTTCAAAATCTTCCAAAGTCTTCAAGAAAGTGTTGGGCAGTTGCACACGTCTACAAATGACTTCTTCAGTAAGACTCCAGATGTTTACAGTTTCAGTAGATGTTATGAAGACTACAATATCAGGGCAATCTGGAATCAGTTTAATATCAACGATGGCAATGCCATCATCGCAACAGAACTTCTTGGTTATACTCCCTGTCCACAAACTCACTGCCAAGACTTTATTTTTTGTCATTCCAACTACAAATGTGTTAGCGGTAGTTATAAATGCATTCTGTAAGGCTACAAGAATATTGCAAACTCTGTGGCCTGTTGCCAGTCTCCAAACCCTTGATGCATTTTGCTCACAGAGGGAGACGACAAACTGATCGTTGTGTGTTATCAAGAGCTGACATATCTTTTGTCCGTTGATACGGAACAGATTTTCACCAGAACCAGTGTGCCATACATACTGACTGCATTTATCATCAGACGTAATCATCAAATCACCAGTGGAAGTCAGCACACAGTTTTCAACAACGCTTTCATGCTTAAATACAGCTTCAATGAACCCCGTGCCAAAATTCCACTTATGTATAGTTTCAGACCCATCAAGAGTATAAATCACTTCACCCCGAGCAGACAATATCAATCTTTGGATTGGCTTGCCTGTTTTGTCAATGTTGGACATAGCAGTTATGATATCTATATCCCATATAGAAAGGACACCACTGGTAGATAAGGATAGCAGCATGTTATGATGGTTTGATTTAATTAATCTGACTATGTTTCCTGAGATTTCTTGTAAGCTGGCCATGCACTGCCCCGTGTCTCTCCTCCAAACAAAAATGGCAGAGGTATTTTCAATAGAAGCAACAATACAGTCACCATTTTTGGACAGCACAGCTGATACAAATCGCTCATTATGTTTAGCTCTAAACTTTTCAACTATTTTCCACATGGCTGTGTCAAGAAGTTCTATATTGAGGGCCTTACATATTAAAATTGCACTTTGATCTTCAGCCAGTTCAAAACTGACAAATTCACTGTCCCCTCTCTTGCAATCAAAGTCATCTGTTAGTTGGGGGTTGGTGACATCCTCAGTGTTCCAGATCGAAAGACCGCCTTCACTGTCCACCATCACCATTTCTTGAGCTGTATCTAGGACAAGAAGGAACTTGACAAAGCCACCGGAAAACTCAGAGGTCACAGTGGCCAGCTTGTCCCCGCTACCTAAATGGAAAATAGACGCAGTATTCAAGTACTGTCCGCAGAAAGCATACATTCCATCTGGGGAACACTGGACACAAGTCACTTCATACCAGCAATGGAACTGATAAAGTGGCCATCCATAAAGTAGATCGATCACGGTAACATCTTTGCTAGCTTCCAGCCAAGAAAGTGCGTGGTTTACTGACAATGTAAATCCATTTATAAAACTAGAACCTACACCAACCCCGCCATGTTTTGATCCCTTAATCTCTACCTCAGACAGAAGGCAGGAATTTAGGTTGTCGTAAATCAAGAGTGTGTTCTTTGTTGTGGCCACCACAAGGTATTTTTCATCACTTGTAAGCTTCATGCCCAAGATGACTGACTGAGCTGTTGTAATTTGCCTCAGTAGCTGGCGAGTCTCTACATCCCAGGTACTGATGGAGCCGTTCTCTAGAGCCACAATGACCGTATTTGGATTAAAAGTTGGCAGGATTTCTGTCACTTGAGTGCAACTGGAGGACAAAGGCAACCTCTCGGGGCTGTAGGTCACATCCATAGAGGAGTGCAATGGAACAATGGAGCAATATTTAGGGCCATCTTTGTCACATTCCAGAAGAAGCTGCCTCAGTTTCGGCAAGGAGCTAGCAACTGGGAGAAGCCTCTGTTGCAATTCAGCTGAGAGAGTGCCTGGGTATTTCATCACTTTGTATTTTATAGCACGGAGCGTGGTTGCAAGGAACTTCAGCTCTTTTTCTTGCGAGTAGTTATAGGCCAACTCCACGTCAGAGAGGGCTTTGTCAAACTGCCCTATTTTGATCATGGTGTACAGCCAGCTGAAGTTCATAATGACGCCGTACAACATGTCTTCTGTTTTCCCACATCGTGTGAGGTGGTGCAGAAGCTCTGTCATTTTCCTGTGGTTGACAAAAAATATGTCTGGCTCCAAAGGGTTGCACTGGAATACCCAAGGCTGATCAGGTGACTGCCTATCGAAATTTGTCTGGTCCATGATGTGCCTCTCGTCGTCATTCATGCTCCTGCTGTCGCTGTCAAGGCAACCATTCAGATATTGATCTTCACTGTAAAGAGATTTCCTTCTGCCTCCTGACCAAACACCCAGAAAATACTCTGCCATGACAGTATGCATTTCATGAACGTCTTCTTCGTTGTGAAGATACATCTTTTGGGCTATAAGTTGCAGGTGCCTGTTTGCCCACACTAGTAGCGTAACGTTTTTTACTTGCCTTTCTATCAGGTATCCTGTTAGTCCTTCTTTCAGCTTTGCAATGTAGATGTAAGGTACCCTCAGAGGGTTGTGTTGCCTGATGCTTTCATTTAATTCAAACATAACCGTGTTGTCAAGGGCTAAAATGTCTTCCAGTTCCATTTCACTCAGACCAGATTTTGACATGGTGATGTAGCCAAGGGCTCGCGACAAAAGCCTTGGCCCACAGCTGCTCTCTAGAGACCAGAACATCTGCTCTATGCTATCATGAACAGTAACACAGAGAGAAGACTCATCAACATCTTTGTGAGATCTCCAGTTTCGGACTTCTCGGAAGGTTAGATTTACAAACATAGGCAGTGTGCATTTGGAAAAAGCTTCATTGACATAAATTTGTTGGCCCGATGTTACTTTTCTCTTGACTTGGAGCAGCTGTTGCTTGAGGACTTGACTACACATCTTCCTGTCCCTAGGAGTCAATTCAATATAGTTATCATCGTCGTGTATAAGGCACCTCAGTTTTTGCAGTATTCCATGTTTGTTCGGCAGTGTTGACAAAATAATTCGGACTGAACGGGGCAGATGAACAGGGAGCCACCATAACTTTCTAGCATCATCAGTATCCGAAAGCTGCTCTAGAGCATCGAATATCAGAACCAGAGGTCTATGGAATGAAGACTCATTCAAAAGGTTTATAAACAAGTCCCGAAGGTCGTGGATTTTTTTGGGGTAGCTCTGTACGAGGCATCGGTAGTTAATTGCTAACTGCTCACAAATACTTTGAAGGAGATTCCTAAGATCTGTACTCATCTCTGTGGATCCCAGAAACCTTATAACTACCACAGGGTCAGATTCTGGTCCCATTTCTTCCTTTAGCCAAGCATAAGCCTACAAATGCAGAAGTATAAATAGATTAATATGTGGACTAGCAGAGCTGATGCAAATCAAACAATAAAGAAAGAACAATAAAAATGTGACAGACATGAAGCAGTTCCACTCTGCTTTATGAACAAATATTAAGTAGTATAGATTTAAGGGAAATATACAACTAAATCATATTCATCCAGTAAAGTCAATGACTAACTTTAAGCCCATTGATTCAAATGGATCTGTTCTGAGTATGACTTAGTTGGATACTACTACTACTACTACTACTACTAATTTTACTATTTATACCCCATCCATCTGGCTGGGTTTCCCCAGCCACTCTGAGTGGCTCCAAACATAGGACTAAAAACAGAATAAAACTTCAAACACTGAAAACTTCCCTAAACAAGGCTGCCTTCAGATGTCCTCTAAAAGTCAGCTAGTTGTTTATTTCCTTGGCATCTGACAGGGCAGGAGCCACTGCCAAGGTGGCCCTCTGCCTGGTTCCCTGTAACCCCACTTCTCGCAGTGAGGGAACCACCAGAAGGCCCTTGGAGCTGGACCTCAGTGTCCGGGCTGAACGATGGGGGTGGAGACGCTCCACCCTTAGGTTGCAATCCTAACCCCATTTGCCTGGGAGTGAGCCTCAGTGAATTTAGTAGGACTTACTTTTGATTCAAGGTGTGCTGTAAGTCTGTGTTGGGGTTTTCCACTCTACTATGGAAGTAGATGCTACACAGCTGACTACCATGCGGGTCGTGGCTCTGCTCCTAGTACTTCAACCTTGTCAGCACCTTCTTACTTTCCCTACCAATAACTTTGGAAGCCATAACCCACCATTTGGCTGGCCCACTGAGGAGGTGAACAACGTTGGGTGCTGGAGACCGCAAACATGATTATTATTCTATTCTGTGGTATTCAAATGAGTGACAGGAATATTGCAAGGAATATTGTATAAGTCTGCAGGTCGCTACTGCTAATTAATTACATCACGTGGCTTTCTCTTTTACTCTCTCTCTTTTTAATAAATGGAAAAGTCAGAGATGTACTAATTTTTTTCCCTGGACATTCTATACAAGACCTTTGTATGAATTCATGTTTGGCCAGTGTAAATTGTGGCAACTAAGCAGGATCTTAGGGCTTCACCGAATGGCAGGTTCTACACGGATCCTACTGAAGTAGTCATGTTGAAAATAGTGGGTTGGATCCATTTACTCATGCAGATATATATAATTTTTAGGAAAGATAACCAAGTGGTGGTAGAACATTAGAGTTAAGGTACATGGTTATTTCTGGGGTGGAAGACCCACCACAAGATGATCCCCTTCTCAAATTTCACGTTATAAAATATGGGGGAAACATCCTCATGTGCTACGAAATGATTTCCATAAAGAATTGACTTTACTACATTGTGCAAGATTATTTTATGTCAGGAAAGCTGAGAAGGAAAATCACTTTGTGGTGCTACTTCCACCACACAAGGCAAAGGCAAAGGGACCCCTGACCATCAGGTCCAGTCGTGTCCGACTCTGGGGTTGCGGCGCTCATCTCGCTCTATAGGCCGAGGGAGCCGGCGTTTGTCTGCAGACAGCTTCCAGGTCATGTGGCCAGCATGACTAAGCTGCTTCTGGCGAACCAGAGCAGCGCACAGAAATGCCGTTTACCTTCCCGCCGGAGCGGTACCTATTTATCTACTTGCACTTTGACGTGCTTTTGAACTGCTAGGTGGGCAGGAGCTGGGACCAAGCAAC
This sequence comes from Lacerta viridis, assembly GCA_900245905.1. Taxonomy (NCBI): domain Eukaryota; kingdom Metazoa; phylum Chordata; class Lepidosauria; order Squamata; family Lacertidae; genus Lacerta; species Lacerta viridis. The sequence continues at coordinate 810,996 of OFHU01003948.1, forward strand.
GGGAGCTCACCCTGTCAAAGGGAATCGAACCGCCGACCTTCTGACTGGCAAGCCCTGGACTCTGTGGTTTAACCCACAGCGCCACCTGGGTCCCTTCCACCACACAACTGACTAGCAATTACTTCTTAACAGTATTTATAGGTTGCCCTGTGGCAAAAAAACAAAAACTCTTAGGGTAGCTCATAAGAAGAAATAAAACCATTTAGAATTAAACAACAATAAAACTAAAAATACAGGTGAAACTCGAAAAATTAGAATATCATGGAAAGGTTCATTTCTTTCAGTAATTCAACTTAAAAGGTGAAACTAATATATGAGATAGACTCATGACATGCAAAGCGAGATATGTCAAGCCTTTATTTGTTATAATTGTGATGATTATGGCGTACAGCTGATGAGAACCCCAAATTAACAATTTCAACTTTGGGGTTTTCATCAGCTGTACGCCATAATCATCACAATTATAACAAACAAAGGCTTGACATATCTCGCTTTGCATGTCATGAGTCTATCTCATATATTAAACTCCAGTAGCTAATGAAAACAATTGCTTACATTAATGGACGTTTCCACGATATTCTAATTTTTTGAGTTTCACCTGTATAATACAGATAAAAACATTATGTATTTACCTATATATTTTCCCTGCCCCCATGTGGAAGATCGGTCTCAATGTTAACCCTGTCCACAGTGACAAATGTTGTATGGGAACCCGTCCTCTATCACTGTTACATATGGCAAGTCATTGCAAGTGCTGCTAACAATTCAAGAGCAGCATTGTTTGCAATGGAAGTTTAATTCTTGCACATTTAAGGAAGTGAGTGTATGGCCGCCTAGCTGGATTTATTCATTTATTTATTTTTGCTTGTCTACACAGTGCTCTGGCTTGAGCAGGTACTCAGTTCGACAGGGGAGGAAATCTACACATGCATCTCCCTCATAATAAATTGATGGATCACAGCATGCCAGCAATTTTAATGCCGCGACAGAAAATCAGGCGGCGGCGGTTCTCAACGATGAGGAAAACTAATGGCCCACAGGTTTCTCTGAAAAAACAGTTTCAATGAAAGCCATAGTGGACAGTTGCATATATATCTAGGCAAACGTTCAGTTCACAAATGGCAATGTTAAGGCATAAGAAGCCAGCATATTACTTTATGTGAGCTGACTGGGCGTCCTAGAACATGCTCAAGAATTATCTGTGCCAGATGAGCACACAGTCAGGGGTTTCTTGGTGCAGAAAGAATAGTATTAAAAGAAGGACTATTTGCCAAACTGCTGGATATTATAAATGGGATGAAATGTACCCCTTCTTCAAAAAGATGTAAAGAAAGCAAATATGTCTTTACAAAACATACTTTTATTTTATTTTTTTAGCAAAATGAAGAATGCGATCACTAAAATAATCAACCCACCCTCAGAACTGCAGAGCATAGGTGAAAGAGGGTGTGTTGACGAATTTATGCAGTTGCAGTTTTTGTACCAATCTGCTCTAAGAATAGGACAACACAGTGGGAAGTCTTTAGGAGGATCTATAATGATAGCTTGTCGTACAAATATGGGTTTATAGATGTACTCAAATTAAAACATAGCATTTTTGCAGTTAAATTCACAGCAGCAAAATAAATACACATAGGTGTTTGCGTGCGTTTTACCTTCTTTGCCACTTCCGCTAATAAAAATGTTTTTCCAGTGCATGGTCCTCCATATATGACAAGAGGATTAATGTGGCCCATTTTCCTAGGTAGAATGTATTTGTGCATAATATTCCTAGCATCACATCTGTACTCATAGAATGAAGAGTAGGTTCTACATAGTGAGGAATGTTGAAGCACTTCATCATACAGCCAATCTGTCTCTATGTCAAAATTCTGTTGCACGGTTGCCTGGATTATATCCACCATGTCTTCATAGAACTGTTTGCCAAGCCCTTCGATGTAGTGGTTCTCCACTTCTTGGGTGTAACCGTGTTTGATGTCGCAATGAGTAACAGAGGTGTAGACTCTCAAATTAGATGAAGCAACAATGGTAGGAACAAATTCATCCCTGAGTTTGATGAGTTTCTCCAGCGCTTCCGGGTCCCTCAGAAACTTTCCACCCGTATGAAACACGTCCATGTATTTCTCCATCTCTGGAACTTTAACAAAACGTTCTATGTTTGCAATCTTCCGAATGTAGCAAACGCACTTCTTTAGGAAAGCCGGGGTTTGTTTTCCTAAGGCGAAATCAAATTCATCTTCGATAGCTGGGAGGGGAACAAAAGAGCAAAGAGGAAATCTAAAGTCCCCGCAAAACAGAATGAAAAGTGCTCTGTCGCATTCAAAACTGAAGCAGACCACCTAAGCTGCCTCCAACCCTTCCCTTATATTCTGTTGCTTGTGACAAGGTTCCACAAGGGAGGAATCAATGCACTTTGTAGTCTCTGCATTGCCTTCTCTGTCCCTTGGTTGCTCAGCACCATGACCAAGAGACAGAAGCTAGGCATGGTCATAGTCAATTAATAATTATACGTAATTATTACAATTAAAATGAAAGGAAAATGTTTCCTTTTTTGCATGTACTTGGCTGATCACAGAAATGTATGTATGGCCATCTGTACACTGCATGCCTGAATTCAATGTTTACCAGAGGAAAGATATCTCTTTGCTTGAGTGTGTTTCATTTTCCCCTTTTCATATAGCATCTTCACAGCTGTCTTAATCATCATCTTAATCTCTTCTGATATCTCCTGCCATTTGCTGTCACTGACAGGGTTCGAAGATGCTTCCATCTTTAAAACAACAACAAAAACGAATAGTTAATTAAAGCTGTAGATGCCTGCATCCATTTCTTCACCAACCACCAGGGTTGTATTTAAGAGATCAGGCAACAATAGCTAAAATAACATGGCAAAGACGAAGTTTCCCCATAGTCACACATTTCTCCTTTCCCCTTATTTCCAGGAATGCCTGGAATAGACGGGGCTTACACCATGAAGGATAGGTAACAAGGAGTATAACACCTACTGAAAATAAGGAAAGTCTCATTGCAGAGCTGGTCTGTACATCCATATCCCTAACAAGATTACTGAAACATCAAGTGACAAATTGAATGTTATAATTGGCTACCAGATACTCTAGAGAGAACTGTGATATAATATTTCAGGCAGAACTTTCATTCTACGTCATGTCACCTGATATGCAGTGCTTTTCAATGGAGTCAGATCATACATTTACCGCATGTTTCGCTCCATAAGACGCACTTTTTTCCTCCTAAAAAGTAAGGGGAAATATCTGTGCGTCTTATGGAGCGAATGGTGGTCCCTGGAGCTGAATTGCCCAGGGGCCAAAAGAGGATCATGCTTTTTATTTTACAAAGAGAAAAGGGGGTGTTGAAAGGACCCCACTCAGCAGCTGATCAGCAAGAGATCGGGAGAGAGATAAGAGTCCCCGGCTCCCTTTCAGCCCCGCCCTCCATTGTTGAATGTGCTGCAGAGGGAGGTTGTTTGTTTCCCCAGCGACATGTGACTGGCTGATTAGATTATCTGTCTGGAAACTGTAGAAAAGGCTCCCTTTCCTTTAGAAGCTGCAGAAATGTGAGTTGAACCCCATAAAAATGGGGCTTTTCCTCTTTGCTTTTCCCCCTTTGCAAAAAAAAGCTTTTAGCTGATCCTCAAAAAAACCAGGGTTTTTCCCTTTGCAAAAAAAGCTGCAAAACTTTTAGCTGATCCTCAAAAAAACCAGGGCTTTTAGAGGAGGAAAACCAGAAAAATATTTTTTTTTCTTGTTTCCTCCTCTAAAAACGAGGTGCGCCCTATGGTCCGGTGCGCCTTATGGAGCGAAAAATACGGTAGCTGCTGTTTGTCAAAGCTGAGTCTACACGCACTTCCAGTTCAGGATTCTAGTTCAGCATTGAGGTGAAAGGGGTAACAGTACCACTTCTGCCTACACACCTTGAAGACTCTCTCACATTACAAAAATATGTAAAATAAAGGCTAACAAAGCGGCGGGGGGGGGGATGTTCTAGGTTAACCCATTCCCTGCTGTGGGAGTTTTCTGTTTTCAGAAAAGCAATGCAAATTTCTCCCTCAGCTGCCTTGAGTTTGAAGTGGCCCTGTCTATCCCACTGCTTCATTCCACTGCACACGTACATCAATCAATGTACAGAAACCGAGTTATGTACATGCAAATATGAGCGAGATTTATGATTAAGAATGATAGGTGTGTGAGGCTTAACAGCACACAATAAATTGCTACCACATATTATCATAAAATTGCACAATAACACTGTTTTAAGGGAAGGAGTGAATACCCATTCTTCTGTCTCGCACACTGAAATCAACATTGCATAATAACCTGTATATTTGACTAGATTATGTCTCTAATGTCATACAGTGTTATTGAAAATACATCTACATTCAGCACAGACCTCAAGGGGGTTTGCAAGATAACTCACAATTTCAGCAAACTTAAGAAATGTGAAAAAGAATAAAACATCTGGATAAAAAAAATCAGTAACAAACATAGCTGTAACATTCTTCTTCTTTTTTTAAAGCAACAAAATTTATCAGTCCAAATAACAGATGTGGGGAACCTCAGATCAGGAGGTCAAATATGACTCCCCCCCCCCGATAAAAGATACCAATCGTAATCCTAGTTGTTATATAAAGAAGTCCAATTCATAAACTGTGTGGCATAATACTACACATCCCTGTACTCTTCATGCCTGAAAAAGGATCTGAGGCCTCAGTATACTGGGCTTCTGTTTCAGGACTTAAATCTCCTGTAGCAGCTCCAGGGGCGCCAACTTGCCCCCCACATTGAGGGGGTGTGCGGTCAGGTGAAGTGCCACATGACATGTCACGTGACGCATCATGTGATGCCGCCCAGATGATCGTGGCAGAGGGCGACCTCTGTGCTTGTTTGTCCTAGCTGCCACCTGGCTCATGGGCTGCTGTGTGGAGGCTGGGGTGGGTGGTGGGTGGCACCCCCCTGAATATTGGGGTGCTGCTGCCCTCTCCCCCCAAATATTGGGGGAGCTGAAGCCCCCTCCGCCCCCTATACCTGGTGCCGCTGAGCAGCTCAAAAGCCTGACATCTCCATATTAATCAAACTTAACCAGGTAACTCTAGTTTCAAGACAGTCTTTCATGCATAAAACATAAAATATATAGAAGAAAGCTGCTTTTGTGTTTGTCTAACAACTGAACAAGTTTGTAATCAGTTTGAAGTTCAAGGGGATTTAGTTTGGCACAGTGTTATCACCCTTTCAACCTATTAGTTTACAGATTTCAACTCTGCTAGGAGCTGTGGACAACTTGGGGGGGGGGAATCCCATTCTGCTTTACAAACGTACCTTGACTCTGTAGCTGAATAAGAGGATAATTCATTCTCATGAAACATTGGCTGTTCTGCTGAGTGCCAGGAAGAATGCCAACCGGGATGGTGTGCGTGTTTCTGTGTGTGTGCTATGGCCTCTTGCCAGCTGAGAACTGGATTGCAATCAACAATTTATTTTGCTCAACAGCCGCTAGATATGAATGTCTCCCTATCTCTTCAAACCAGCGCAGTGTTTGAACTTTTTATTCAAGGGTGGTCTGACTTGGGCTCTTGAACTGCACTCACAGCTCCTGGCCAGTGAACTGATGCAGAAACAGATGGAGGCATAAGATGGAGATGTAACAGTAATAGAAATTAGATCATGATCACAGGAGGGCCTTTGAGATGTCTGTGTAAGCATAAATTTACACAGTAAGTTTACCAATTTAACTGCCACGACTTTCCCAATGGAATCCCGAGAACTGTAGGATGCTGAGAGTTCTCTGAGAGACCTCTATCTTCCTTGCAGTCTTACAATTCTGACAGATTCTTGGAGCGAATTGCATGCAGATTTCGCCTAACACGGTAAACCTCCTGGTCCCTTCCAACTCCACAATTCTATGAAGAAAACGGTGATTGCTAAGTCATAGCCCAAACCTTGCTTTACACATTGTGATTAGTTTGGAGCAAAATAAATGATGACCCCCAGTTTGGAGGCAATACTAAGCCAAGCAATTTGTTCCTCCTGCTCATGCTGGGGAAGAAGCGAAGCAGAAGTCATCTCCATAAACGTGGTAAATTGTTAACTATAACATCCAATGACTATGAAACAAATGCAAACCTATACATTTCATGAAGGTGATTTACCATGTTGGGATTGCTCTTCGGCATTCCAGATTTTGGTTTGAGGTAATACATCGGTGGCACTGAGTTCTCATCTCTGCAATACCACTCTTCCAAAATCTTTGTTTCCAGCTTTGCCTCGATAGCAGCATCCAGGATCATTTCAAATTCAGATGCTTCCACTTCTCCTGGTATTCGGATGCTTCCATATTTTTCTCCCAAAAGGCCCTGTGTATGTGCAAGACAAAGTAAAGTTTAGTAACAGAGCTAAAGACATAGTAAGTGATGTCTGAGTTACCTAGTTTGTGCATGTCTTGCTTGCTATAAAGACACTGTTGCCCATTGAGGAGGGAAAAAACTCTTTGTTTCTGTTGTGGTGTTCTGTTCTGTATGCTATAGTGTTAAGGTTTAGTCTTATTATAAGTACTGTAAGTTTCATTGTAAGTGCTGCAACTGGATTGTGCCAATCCTGAATGTATTGGATTTGTGACCATCATTTGCCTTCAGTAGCAAGTAAAGCTCTGCTGGATGAAGTACAATTGCCTCTGGTCTGTTTTTGGGGAACTCTGCATCGTGTTCATGCAAACTGACAGATACAGGCCTGGTTTGCACATTACGCTAAACCGAACCATGGCTCAACATGAACAAACCATGGCTCAACATGAGTGTGCTGCTTCTTTGCTTCTCCTTGGTTGTTGTTCCTCCTCCCTCCATGAAGTAAAGATGTATTGATAAATTAAAAGAAGAAGAAGATTGTTTCTATCGTTTAATGCAGTGTTGCAAAATAGCAATTGTTGTAAATAGCAATCGGGCTGCTTGTGGGTGGTAAGAAGAGACGAAGGAGGGAAGCTTTACAAGATAATTTTTCTACATAATGAAGGTAACTGGTGATTCTCTCAAGCACCTTCAATACTAGGTCACATCACACTAGGTCATAATTTACAACAAACCATGGTTTAATACTAACAAGCTGTGTGCTGATACATGCTGCTCTGAAGTTCCCACACTTCTCTAAAGCTTCCACAGAGCTCCTCATCTAGTTCTGCTATGTCACAGATGAAACAAGCTAGAGGATGATTGTCATGCTGTCCAAACCTGGGACCATGCTTTGTTTTCCCCAAACCACGGGTGTTAAGCTAAGAACAAACCTTGCTTACCACTTGTGGTATGTTTTGAGGAAGCAAGCCATGCGCCTGAGTTTAAATGACATGGAAGCCAGCCTCACAGACTTTTGGTTAGTTAGGAAAATGGCAAGTAATGGGAAACAGGTACTTCTGACTTAAACAGCCAAAGTTAATAACTACTAAATCTACTTACCTACCTACTTACATTTTAAAAGGCACTATTAAACAACACAGTGAATACATAAAAGTTGAATTCCCAAGGATTTCTGAAAAGTGCCTCTTTGTCTTCTGGAAAAGTCAAACTGAAATAATTTAAAGTGCTAAGATTTTAAGCTGAAGACCATTGTTCAAAGCAATTAAAGCTAAATTACTGGGGAGCTTGAAATGATAATACAGGTGGAATCTGAAGGCGCTTCCAGATTGTCAGTATTTTGGGGGAAGGGATTCAAGGGCAAAACCATGAAATTTGTGAATTGAAATGGATTAAGGTGCTCTGTTGCTGCAGAACAACAAATCCACTTAAAAATAATAATAATTGACTTTTTGTGGTTAGGAAAGTGACAGGGACATAGATATTCCACAAGTAAATCAGGATGGACGCTCTTTGCAATGTAACCTCCCCACAAACAAATCAGAAGGAATGCTCAATAAACAGTTAATCTGGATGAGCCCTAAGAAAGCTTTTCATCCTGAGGTGCTTTAATATCCTGGGTGAGTCATGATGTTGATGAAAAGCACACACACATACTCTACAGACTTTGAGGTAGATTATCTTCCTGATTTATACGCAGATAATAGTAGCCCCTCTTGACTTGATTCCTGTACAGTTGATTATTAATGAGAGTAATCAAAGGGCAAAGTGGGACTACAAACAACTTAGCTCCCAAAATAAAACCCGCCATAAATGTTCCTGACAGCGAAGTGGAACCAGAGCAGAATAAGGTCCAAATCTCCCAGTCACTCACAGAAAAGTAATTTATACAAAAGACAGAAACAATCTCATGTAGAATTTCTTGCTATTGAGTAACTGTCGCCAAGTCAGGGCACTTACTTCTGCGTAAACATGCAGGATTGAGTGGTAAGAATAGCGGGGAAAAGAGAGCCTGAAAATAATGCAAATATATTTCAAATCTCTCAACCCTTTGGTTTCAGATAGTCTAAAGAGCCTGGGACACAAATTTTCACAGCGCTCTAGCAGCTATGGTGGCTCATTTACCAGAAGTAATGTATTTAGTGTTAACTCTGGAAGTGTATAGAGCAAAATATACACCAGGAGGCTTAGTTTGGTCAGAATCGAGTATACATTTCCAGTATTTAACATAATGAGTAGATAGGCCCTTAAACAAATTAATTTTTTCCTCACAGTCATACATGGAGCTAGCATATCATATTGAGCCACTAGATGGCATTCTATTAGAACTAGTTGATTTTTAGAAATTAAAAAAAAAATCATATTCAAAGACAGTAGGAATGTCTAAAAGCTGTTATGCAGATAATTATAAATTCTTATTTATCTCAGCAACTGAGTTACTAAGGTGAAAAGGAAATGAGTTTCTTTCTTTTTAAACCAATTTATTATATTTTTATCTCACCATTCCTTCAAGAAATTCAAGATGGCATACCAACACCAGCCCTTATGAGGTGAGTTATTGTGAGAGAACGTAAGCAGTCCAACTTCAACTACTAAGTTTCATGGTGGAGTATGTATTTGAACATTCCATCCACTACCACACTAACTTTAAAAACATAAAGATTATGTAAAAATGTTCCCACTGAACTGCTGAAGTAGTTTTTCTTATAGAAGCTTTATAATTGAAGCTTTATATGCCACCCTTCTGCAGCTTCCAGAGTGGTTCACAAAAGCAGGATGGAATATGCAAATAACACATAGAATCAACATGTTAAAAAGAAAAGTACATTCTCTAGCCGTTGAAAAACTTGAGGAAATAAAATGAATTTTCTTAGTTGCTTTGAAACCACCTGTAGCAAAAGCTGATGTTTCAAATACTGCCAAAAAATTGTTTAGAAGAAGAAGAAGAGGAGAAGAAGAAGAGGAGGAGGAGGAGGAGGAGGAGTATTTTTGGATTTTAACAAACTGAACATGGATACGATTACGCACAGTGACCAAATTTTACATGTATCTAGAGTAGGTTGAGAACACAATGCAGATTCTCCACTCTTCCCCTTTCTATACCTTTTGTTTCTTGTCTGTTCCACTGCAGCCAGCCACCAGGGATTTATTTTCATTTTCATTGTTTAGCATTCAGAGCAACATTTAGCAATTTATAAATAATAGTAATGGTTTTACAGAAATTCAATTTTTGACTTTTAATTTTTCAGTTCATCTCCCCTCCCTAAAAAACAAAACAAAACAAAACAAAACAAAACAAAACACACCAGTGTATATTTCTGCTTTGCCACAGTCTGGAACAAACAATGGACATGATTCAGAAAACAGCTGCACTGACTCTGCTTCTTGTCCAAACCAGCACAAGCAATCCTGGCAATCGAGGGGTCGAAGGATCAACAGCTCTCAGCTCAGTTCCCTTTTATTTAGGGCTCACTGTTAGTATCCAAGCCAATGTTAAAGAGAGGCTTTGAATAACAGGACATCATGACCCTTAAGCAATACTTTTCTACCTCTTGGCTGTAAGACCAAAATGTGAGAAAATAGTGCTCAGTGTTTTCTGTTTAATCATGTTTTGTTTCTCTGAAAATTCAGGCACACGTGGCCTGAAAATAATAATATTTTGCCTTCATCTTTTGAAATGACATTTGATCAAAGTGAGGGATTCCTAGGCATCGACCTTTCTGCTACAAAGAAGAACGGAAGCATCAGTGTGTCCTTGTGATATACTGGTGTCTGTGTGTGGGAGAGAACGACAACTTCTGCACAAACTGGAATTGCAATGCTGGAAGAGCACGTGCTGCTGTACAAAAACCTGGCTCATAAAGAGATTGGCCTCTCAACAGCAGTGTGACCAAAAGCTTGTAGGAAACGATTACTCCATTTGAGCAGAGCTATGGTAGCCTTTGGGACGCGGGTGGCGCTGTGGTCTAAACCACAGAGCCTAGGGCTTGCTATCAGAAGGTTGGCGGTTCGAATCCCCACGACAGGGTGAGCTCCCATTGCTCGGTCCCTGCTCCTGCCAACCTAGCAGTTTGAAAGCACGTCAAAGTGCAAGTAGATAAATAGGTACCGCTCCGGTGGGAAGGTAAATGGCGTTTCCATGTGCTGCTCTGGTTCTCCAGAAGCGGCTTAGTCATGCTGGCCACATGACCTGGAAGCTGTACGCCAGCTCCCTTGGACAGTAAAGCGAGATGCGCGCCACAACCCCAGATTTGTCCGCGACTGGACCTAACGGTAAGGGGTCCCTTTACCTTTATGGTAGCCTTATTGAGGAAAGAAATGCCTACCAACAAAGTTAAAATTATAGGCGGTAAAGAAGCAAATGGATCAAACACCAACGGCATCACAATTTTCTCGCCAACATTCCCGGCCCAAAGTGCCAAGGTGGCTGCCTAACTGTAGAAGATGGTATGGGCATCCAACAATCAACCACCAGCCATGCCAATCACAATACATATCAAAGATGGAGGTGAGCTATACAAGCAGCTCACGATTGTTGAATGTGTTGTGAAAGAAAAAGTCATTCCACTGAATTGGTGTTGCACTCATTGGGATGGCATGAGGTCAGGTAGTCTTTGGGTTAGTTGCACACACACATATCTGCAGGAACATTTCTTCTATCCACCCCCTACCACCCAATTGGAAGGTAGAACTGTGAGGGGAGAGACTCCATCAGGCAAGGCCTCCTTCCACGTGCCTTGCTCCACCCTCTAGTCTTTGCTTCTCAATTTGTATTGTATTATTTTATGTACTGTGGCTTGCCATTGTTTTATTGATTTGTTTAGAAATTGTTTATTGTAAATGTTGAGTGGATTTCTGTTTAACTTTTATATATTTTGAGTGGATGTTGAGTGGATTTCTGTTTAACTTTTGTTTAATATTTTATATTACTCTAATATTAAATAATATCAACAGATATTATTAGAAAAGACCCTGATGTTGGGAAAGATGGAGGGCACAAGGAGAAGGGGATGACAGAGGATGAGATGGTTGGACAGTGTTCTCGAAGCGACTAGCATGAGTTTGGCCAAACTGTGGGAGGCAGTGAAGGATAGGCGTGCCTGGCGTGCTCTGGTCCATGGGGTCACGAAGAGTCGGACACGACTGAACGACTGAACAACAACAACAATTGTTGAATGTTACTTTTTGATGTAGGTTGCTTATTTTAAAGTTTTGTTTTATTATCACATTTTTGTATTGCATTAGATTGTTATAAGATGTACATTTTTTGTTTCTTCTGCTTGTAAACCGCCTTGAGTATCGTAAGATAGAAAGGCGGTATACAAATAACAATTATTATTATTATTATTATTGTTGTTGCTGAATTTGTTGCTATGAATAGAGAAGACACAACAAACATGAATAGAGAAATATCTTCTATTACTTTCCTATTATTCCCTGCTATTCTTTGGTACAGAGCCTTAAAGAAAAGAAAACTCACACAAAGCTATATTAAGTGCTTATCAGTGTCCTGTACTACAATTCTTCCTCCAATTTCTCCACCTTTTTTTAATGAAATGAATCTGCTGCTTATAACTTTGTAATCCAGGATGCCCATTAACAGATCCAACAAGGAAAAAAATATGAAAGTATCTCCACAAAACTGAGCCTGTTACAAATACTTCTTGAGATGGAATAATCTATGAATGGAATTGTTCTTTTAACAACCACTGTGATTCAGCACTCTGCTAATCTCTAGACTCTGAGCATTAAAATTCTAAGTTGTGATTGGAAAATTGTTAGAAATGAGCTACAGCTCAACTTCTTCGAATGCATTAGCAGAGCCAGCAATTAAAAGCAAACATAAGTCTGCATAACGCAAAAAACGCCAACAAGTGACAAAGGCATTTTCTTCATTTCCCCTTCAGATCTGAAATTGTGGTGAAACTCTTTATGGGCACACAAAAATCTTAGTGAAGTTGTCTTGTTTAAGGTAACTCGCTGGTTAAGAAGCCTATGTTGTATTTGGCAGTTTTAATATACTCCTATTGATGGTCATCTTCAAACAATAAAAAGGCAAGATGGTTCTTGAACCCCACACAAAAAAACAGGTGACTCTTTGTCTCTCTAATATTAAAAGCATATATCTCTAAAAGCCACAGGCCTGCAGCATATGAAACAGCAAATGTTTCAGCTGTTGCATGCATGTGAGTAAACCATGGGTGACAATTACTAGAATATTTAGTTTATCCATTTTGATTTATTGTTTATTTGTATATTTCTCTCTCTCCCTCCACCAACTTCTTGCCTGCCTCTCTCTCTCTCTCTCCCCCCTTCTCTCTTTGCTTATCTGCTCATTTCTTTCTCTCTCTCCTTGCCTCATTTCTCACAGCACCTGTTTTCCCAACCGCCTTTCCCCCTGATCTCCTTCTTGATGCATACAGTGTTTCTGGTAAAAATTCGCTGCCGCAAGCACAATCCCTATGGTAACTTTTTCACGCCTCCTGCTTATTTCCTGACACTCCCAATAGGTTCACCTGTAGTATGTTCACCTGCCAGATTTCCTCCCCCGTCAAGCTGCCCAAGGGAGAAAACAGGCCAAGGCGAAGAAGGTGTTCCCAGTCCCTGTTGTGGTCAAGAAGCAGGAGACTATGGGGGCTATCAACACTCTCTCTGAGAAAAGGGCCAAGATCTTTGGCATCAGGCAAGATAGCTAGCCCAAATGGGATCTGACCCACTGTGGGAAACGGTCTTGTTAGGTCTGACCAGAGAGCCACCCCCTGCAAAAGTCTGAAGGTGCCCCTGGCAGTTAAATAGTTCGCGCAAGCTAATCGGCTTCTGAAACTGGCCCACAAATGCAGGCCTGAGACAAAGCAAGAGAAGATGATTCTGGCTCGAGTGGAGCAAAACGCTGCAAAGAAAGGTGATGCTTCTACCAAGAGGGCTCCTGGGCTCAGAGCAGGCATCAATGCAATTGCAACCCTGGAGGAGAACAAGAAGATACAGCTGGTGGCGATTACAGATCGAGAGCAGAGGTGAGAAACATGTGGCAGTTAGATTGGACTAGGAAACCTGCTGACGTGATGGAGGGAAGTCGTAGCTCGGCAGAGCGAGGATTTTTGTGTATTTGTATGTTTATGATTGGTTTAATTTGTTTAATTGGAAAATATAATAAAAAATATTTTGGAAAAAGAAAAGAAAAAGAAACATGTGGCAGTTGGAATCCAACGACCATCAGCCCCAGCCAGGAAGGCCAAATTTGTTACAGCAAGGAATAGATTTCTGCTGCTGAAAATTTGCTATCCTGCTGCGTCTGTCTGTTTGTGGGTTACCGCAATACAGTGGTACCTCAGGTTAAGAACTTAATTTGTTCTGGAGGTCTGTTCTTAACCTGAAACTGTTCTTAACCTGAGGTACCACTTTAGCTAATGGGGCCTCCTGCTGCCGCTGCCGCGTGATTTCTGTTCTCATCCTGAAGCAAAATTCTTAACCTGAGGTACTGTTTCTGGGTTAGCGGAGTCTGTAACCTGAAGAGTCTGTAACCCGAGGTACCACTGTAGTTTTATTGTGATGGTGTGGTGTCTTCCAGAGGCTGCTAGACTACAACTCCCATCATTCCTCACCACTGGCCATTTTGGCTGGGGCTGATGGAAGTTGAAGTCCCGCCAAGATCTGTAGGACTGGCTACCCCTGTTTCACCCCCATCCAAAACATCAAAAACCTGGAACAGTTGCTCTAAAAACAAATCTGCAAGCGTTACATAAATATATATACTTCCTCCAATAAAGCAGCAAAGATCGACGTCAGCTCTTGTGCACCATAATTTACATAACTAATTTTCACAGAGGTGTTATCTTGATGTTATTGGAAGAGTTGCTGATATATATACACTCTGTAATGCCTGCGGAGTGAGGTTGTACAGAAAAATAAAGTGAACTATTAGGTCGTTTGTTAAAGTTATGTCCTGAGGAAACTATCTATAACCACACTACGGCTTGTAGGTTAATTAGGTAAAGCATTATTTTTATACCCACAACAAAACATGGACCTGCAGATGTTTTCAAGCAATCTTCTAGGAGCCTCATACGAGTTTTCTGCAACTCTGGTGTGTCCCATTCTTCTGGTTCCACTCCCCAGTATAGGTCAATGACCTGGAAATCCAACAAACAATATGGTTGTTAATATGCTTCATAATTTAGCATTCCAACGTATAACAATGAAGCAATCAAGAGATTTGGTGTTGACTTTGTTTACTTGTCTGAGCTTGATCCCTCTTTTAATCTTGGGTTGTAGGGGACCCCCAGCGGCACAGAACAAGAACACTTTGGGGGCCCCTCCCAGAATCCTAGAGAATGAAGCTGTTGAGTGCCACCAGGAACCATTTATAACTATGAGAGCTAGAATCTTTTTAAATGGAAAAAAGATAAAGTTTCTCAGTATCCCAAGTGCCCATGAGAAAAAAAAGTTCTTTCGTATGACATATTGCATATGCCATTCAGGTCTTGAAATATTTTTTTAAAAATATTGAAAAATGCACATGCCATTCAGGTCTTGAAATATATATATTTTTTAATGGTGTTTTCTGGGGCCTGATCTTGGTGTGGGTTCATTGAGTGGAACCACAGAGCTAGTGTTGGTTAGGTCTGAAGGTGAAGCCCAGAATTTGGGGGCAGGTTTGAGTGTGGATTCCATCACTCTGGGGAAAGATCAGCCTCACATCTGCCTCTACATTTAAGGCGAGCAGTTTGAGAAGAAGGAAACAGCCTCGCTCGCTTTTGGCAGGTGGCTCAAAAGTTAAAAAGGAAGAACAAACAAATGAAAGAAGCAAAGGAAAATAAAAAGAGGACAGGTTTGAAACCTCCACTATACCTTCCATAGAAGACAAACCACCCCCATAATGCCATTTTCGCTCCGCCCCCTCCCCCGATTTAATATTTGGTTGTTTTGGAAGCAATAGTCCCAGTGAATGTAAAATGACAGATGGCTTGCTGTTTAGACATTCAATTTTGCCTAAAGATCTAATTTGAATAATGTTAATAAGATGCAAGTTAGTGTACGTGTGTGTTTGTGCGGGGGGGGTAGCTGTTATATTTATTTAAAGAGATTAAGTGAGACAGTGTGGTATCACTTCACTTCATAATTTAGCTCAGATGGAAAAGAGGGACACTGCAGTGTTTAAAGGAGCAAAGACTAGCGAAATAATTCTGGGCAGCATATTTTGCCTATATTTGCTGCTGCTGAATTGCACCGTTTCCCCTGTGCCTGCAAATTCTTACATCCAATTTACGCATTAGGGCCCCAACGTGGAGATCAGCTAAAAAAACCCAAAACCTTTCCCCATGATGAAGTATGGGGGATATTTGCGGAGTGTGGGGGCTAGGACTGTGCAACAGGAGGAACAAGGGAAGGTGTGGGAACAGGAGAGAAGTAGACTGCATGTGGAGTGCTCTGAGAGGGGGTGTTGCAGCTGCTATTATCAGCTCATCGTTTGTCTGGTGCCAACAATGTGCTATGAAATGAGTCATAACAGGAGAAAAGCTGCACTCTACAAACTTCTCGGTCTGCTATATGCTCCAGATGCCTGGGATGAAACTTCACTCTGTCATTTGTACAACTCAGAGTGGTGCTGTGGTCTAAACCACTGAGCCTAGGGCTTGCCGATCAGAAGGTCGGCGGTTCGAATCCCTGCGACGGGGTGAGCTCCCGTTGTTCGGTCCCAGCTCCTGCCAACCTAGCAGTTCGAAAGCACGCAAAGTGCAAGTAGATAAATAGGTACCGCTCAGCGGGAAGGTAAATGGCGTTTCCGTGTGCTGCTCTGGTTCACCAGAAGTGGCTTAGTCATGCGGAAGCTGTCTGTGGACAAACACCGGCTCCCTCGGCCTAGCCTATAGAGCGAGATGAGCGCCGCAACTCCAGAGTCGTCACCGGCTGGACCTGATGGTCAGGGGTCCCTTTACCGTTACAACAGTACAGTCCTATGCATGCTTACTCAGAAGTTAAGTCCATTGGATGTACCCTTAAGTAAGAGAGTACAGGACTGCATCCTTCAAAGCCTTGAAAAACTACATTATGAGATGAATTCACAATCATCATCTCCATCACTGTTTATTAAATTTCTATACTGCCCTTCATCTGAAGGGCAGTGTTTACAATATAAAAATGCAAAATTACATAACATAGTAATAAACAAAAACAATATCTCCTGCAGTTTCAAAGGACCCAATTGTTTAATTAGACAAAGAGGCCTGGGAGATGAGGAATATTTTTGCCTGACACCTAAAGATATGTAATGAAGGGGCTAGGCAAGCTTCCCTGGGGAGAGCAAACAGGGAGGCACTTTAGAAAAGGGCCCATTCTCACGTTGCCTTCTTCCAGATCGCTCATGGAGGAGGCACACAAAGAAGGGCCTCAGATGATGATCGCAAGGTTTGGGTCGTCTCATATGCAGAGAGATGGTCCTTGAGGCATTGCAGCCCTGTGCCATTTACAGCTTTATAGGTCAAAACCAGAACTTTTGAACTGAGCCCAGAAAGTAATTGCCAACAGCCCCCCTCCCTGCTAGTTTTTATCAGCCAAGAGTGTCAAAGGCCCAGAGCACAAGTGGTTGTCCCGAATGATCCAAGCACCTTGTCCACATCCTCAAGCCTTACTAACTGAAACTCATCCAGCGTAACAGGACTAGGCAGTGCTCTGCACACCTCTCAAAACTCATCTGCTGTAATAGTGCATTCAAGGTCCCAGTGGATGCAAGCAGTTTTATCCTCAAAATGCTTTGCAAACAAGCTACAGCAAAACTACTGTTGGTTCTGCTAACTACCCTGGGCCAGACTGTAAAACGCCCCACGCTACCCAGGAAAGCTCTGCAGGGTGGCACAATGAGGATGCAAGGAAGGGAGCAAAGTCATCTTTGACAAAGTAGAATTTGCATGGGAAGATCCTTTTAAATTTGGAATAATCTGCTGAAGAGCCTGTAGGCCACAATTTAGGGATAAGCCAATTGTGCCCTACAGCCTCAGTCCTGCCCCTAGCAGAGACCTTACCAGAAATAAGCGTCCTTCCCCCCCCCCCCCCCATACACCTTAGCTTTCTCTTGTACCACACAGTAGGGCAAAAAAGCTATTTCTCAGTGTGGAGAGAAAGTGGAGGTTCTCTCATAACTTTCACTCCTTATGCAGTTGCTTAATTCATATACACAAACCAAGACAATGAGAAGGAGAACTGAGTAACTCAGGAGTATTAAGAGGAGGGGTTGTGATAGAGTCCCAGGGCATAATCCTATACTGGCTGAGGAGCTACAGCAGTCCTGTCAACTTTGGGTCTCAATGCTGAGTGGTTGTAATCCAAGGAAGGAACCTTAACCTTTGCCCAGGTGGGTCTCCAGAATGCCTGCTCTGGGACCTTTGCCGGTGCTGTGTTGTCCCAAACAGTGGATACTTGGAGTATGGAAGGATGCCTTTGGACTGGCAGCAAGAGGGTTATTGCTAACAGAGTGGGCTCTGTGACGTCATTGTGCAGGGGTATGTGCTGGCAATGGGGTGTGTGTTTGTGCTGTTGTTCATTGGCTCTCTCTATGCAAGGCAGCACATGGGACACTGCTGCTGGCACAATCCCCGGTTGGTGGGCCATGCTGGTTTTCTCCACGGACAACAGGGAGTCCGTCTGTAATTTTTACACACTTTTGGTATTTTGTACACTTGTGTTTCCTCCCCTTTCCCTTCTTGGGCCAAGCACTTATTGGATATGCAGACATTTCACTGGAATGGTGACAACTCTATTTCCAGTCTCCATACGATGCAAGTACAGGATTGCTCTGTCAGTTGCTACTGACTATGGGAAGCAGTCACTGAAATAGAGAGGGTCTTCAATTCTTGCAGGAACGAGACAACGGAGATAGCCCATGTTGCTGCTTCTCCAGTCTTTCCAGAATTTAAAACATAGCAACTGTAGTCAGGGGCGGAGGAAGCCTCCTCGGTACCCGGGGTGGCAACTGGAGGGACCCCTGGGGGCGCGGCATCGTGACGTCACGACGCACCATCACTGCGGCTCTGCCCTGGCAGCGGGAAAAAAGTCGTTTAAAAGTCCTTGGCTTTTCTTTTTTTAAAAGGGCTTTCCTCCCCGCTGCTGGGTGGAGCCGCCCGCAGGGCCGCCCTCGCTGGCCGCCCCGGTAGCGGGGAGAAAAGCCCTTTTTTAAAAGGCAAAGCCTTGGCTTTTCTTTTTTTTAAAGGACTTTTCTCCTCGCTGCCGGGCGGAGCTGCCCACAGGCGTGAGGGGCGGGGCAGGCCAGCGAGGATGGGGTGTCACCCTTGTGACAAGTGTGACACCCCTCCTCCTCGCTGCAGCCTGCCCCAGCAGTGGGGAGAAAAGCCCTTTAATAATAATAAAAAAAGGAAAGCAGGTACCGGCTGCTGGCTAAGCAAGCAAGCAAGCCAGCCAGCCACCGTGCGCCGCCAATCGCGTCACCCCCACCCCAGGGCAATGCCCGGGGCAGCTTGCCCCCCGCCCCCTTGCTATGCCCCTGACTGTAGTTAAATAATTTTTAGTTACCAACAGGGGTAATTCTATGCAGTGGGGCTTGCATACTACTAAGTGTGCACAGATTGCTCCTTGAATTAGTTGCAAAGATTTGCATACTACCACCAGAATGATAGCTTCTGCATTGGGTATGTGTGTGTTCTGGCTGGAAAACATAAGGACTGCAGAACAGTTTTGCTATAGATCACGGTCTTCTTAACTGCACAGGCACTTGAACATCTTTCTTGTTTGTATTTACACACCCACTACTGCTATTTATTTTTTTTCTGATGCCCTGGCTGAATATGGCCTACTATTGTATTCTTCAGCATCTATTGTGCATCACAAGCTTCAGCCAATGTGCTAACTCTTGGATGCAGAAAGGTTTGAATTAAACAGCTCTTTTAATTATCTCAAGGATGTGTAATTTAAAGAAGGAAAGCAGAGAATTGTGAGAGGTTGGGGACTAACCTATTTTTTTTAATGGCATGTCTGATAAGGAACTCTATTACCAGTATCTTAATGTAGTGTAGAACCTATTGAAATAATGCTAGGATTTATTTAGGATTTCCTTTCTATTGAACATATTTTGCAGGCTAATCCCCCAAATAAGGGATCTAGTCAAGGCTTGTGGAAATAAAACCTTACGGTATGGAAGCCAATGAAGGTACCAATATTAAAAAAAAACAATAATTCTCTTCTTGGATCAGATTGAGGGGCCATGTACTCTGGTTTTCCGTTAATAGCCAGCCAGATGCCTCTGGGAGTTCCCAAACAGGGCACAGTGATAAAAGCTAAGCCCTGTTCCTTGTCACCGGCATCTGGCACTGAAAACAGGTACTAAATGTGTAAGTCAAAAGTGCAGATTTTTCCCTTTTGCCCTTGAAGGCAGCAAACCTCTGGATTTTTACTGTCGATATATTGGGAACTTCTTCCAGTGATGGGATTTCCTCTTAATATTCAAATTTGCTAATGTTTCTGAATCCAACAACATAACCATGTCTAAGAACCTGAAAAAAATAGGTGGCATGTATAAATGCCACAAACTATAGCATCCGACACACGTAACTGCACTAATCCTTTACATAACTGAAGGAGCGTCTCCACCCCCATCGTCCTGCCTGGGCACCGAGGTCCAGCACCGAGGGCCTTCTGGCGGTTCCCTCACTGTGAGAAGCCAAAGCTACAGGGAACCAGGCAGAGGGCCTTCTCGGTAGTGGCGCCCGCCCTGTGGAATGCCCTCCCATCAGATGTCAAAGAGATAAACAACTACCTGACATTTAGAAGACATCTGAAGGCAGCCCTGTTTAGGGAAGTTTTTAATGTGTGACATTTTAATGTATTTTTAATCTTTGTTGGAAGCGCCCAGAGTGGCTGGGGGTACTACTACTACTACTACTACTACTATTATTATTATTATTATTATTATTATTATTATTATTATTATTATTATGTTAGAAGGGAGGGTGTAAAGTAACAACAACAGCAACAAAAATCATCCCCAAAGCAACAGCTACTTAATATCAGTATTCACACAATGTGCAACGGAAAGGCAATTTGTTGACCTTTAAAAAGAGAGGAACTTGCGAACGAAAAGCCTGCCCTTCAGCATAAGTTGGCATACTACTGTCCCAGTTCTGGTTTCCATGTGCCAAGCATAATCACATCATTGCAATTCAGTATTTTTGGCCACTGAACAGCAATACTTTGATGCCTGATTAGGTATGCACACATTCTGTTGTACAACGTAAGAACCTAGTCCCATTTTGTGCGTGTGTTCCTCGTTCGTTAAAAATTATGCAAAGCTGATGCTTCTGTGTCACAGCCCTGCGATGTTAATGTTGTAGGAAAAACCAACATGAGCTGAGAAGCATCTGATTCAAAATCATTTACCCCTTACGGCTGATCAGCTGAATGTTCTGGGTTTTCAAACTGATGACAAGACAAGATACCAAGCCTGTAGAAACAATAGACAGCCAAGGAACTTCGTAGGCACGAAAGGTCCATAAAGGGTAAGATATATTGTATATATTTTCAAGGCATTTGTATGATGCTTTAGGTTACCTTATTGGGTTACAATTTATACAGTTACAATATGTAACAAATTATCAAAATCAGCCTTTTTACATGAGGATTAGAAGGTAACTGATTTTATTTTATTTTTTTAAAAAAAATTGGTTTCAAAATAACTTTTCCTGGGTACTGGAATTACTCCCTCTAGTAATGTAACCTGCTGGTGAATGTTGACAGCATTGTAGCCAAAACAGGGTCACTAAGAAACAAGATGAAGATATCAGCATTGTTACGCTAAGCCCAGGTTTGGCAGAAGTACAAAGGCACACAGGAATGTTACTTCCGATTTTCAAAACAAAACATAGCACACGTAATGGAGCAAAACAAAAATGGCCCAGTGAGAACTGAGCAAGAAGGATACTGACAAGCTGGAACGTGTCCAGAGGAGGGCAACCAAAATGGTCAAGGCCTGGAAACGATGCCTTATGAGGAACGGCTTAGGGAGCTGGGTATGTTTAGCCTGGAGAAGAGAAGGTTAAGGGGTGATATGATAGCCATGTTCAAATATATCAAAGGATGTCATATAGAGGAGGGAGAAAGGTTGTTTTCTGCTGCTCCAGAGAAGCGGACACGGGGCAATGGATTCAAACTACAAGAAAGAAGATTCCACCTAAACATTAGGAAGAACTTCCTGACAGTAAGAGCTGTTGGACAGTGGAATTTGCTGCCAAGGAGTGTGGTGGAGTCTCCTTCTTTGGAGGTCTTTAAGCAGAGGCTTGACAGCCATCTGTCAGGAATGCTTTGATGGTGTTTCCTGCTTGGCAGGGGGTTGGACTGGATGGCCCTTGTGGTCTCTTCCAGCTCTATGATTCTATGATTCTACAGAGGTCCCAGATAATGGCAACAGATATTGCCCTTCCATTGAGTACATCATATATGTGTCTTATTACAAATGAGAACTCAGAAAATTGTGAGTTCCCCTGCCAATGGGAATATCCGCCCCAAAAAACTAGCCCAACTAATCCACTGTCTATAAACCATGATTTCTACACATTTCATTTAGATTAGTGTTAGCCATGACAGGTGGAGTTATTTCAATTTTTTAAAATGCATTTACTTTTCTTCCTAGTTGCTTATTGTTTAGAGATTATCTTTTGATATCTTGTAATCATGTTAAACCGTGAACCATTGTAGAAAACCTAAAAGTCAAATGCACTTGGTCAAGATTCAGTATCACTGTTGTGTCCAACTCATGAATCACTTCCCCAACCTGGTGCTTTCCAGATGTTTGGAGCTACAAGTCTCATCAGCCCCGGCAATCGTCCCAGCTGGTTTGGCTGATGGGAGCTCTGGTCTGAAGGCAAATGTCTGAAGGGTGCTAGGGGAGTTGAAAATGAGCTTGTGGTCTCCGTTGAGTGAAGGTGAAGCTGGCAGGAAAACTACGGTGCCCACCTAGATTTGACACAGGAACTCATCTTTCGAACAACACCTATGTATGCAGGTCAAAGCAAGTGATGGATTTAGGAGCCTTCATTATTACGCTAACCTATCTGGCTCTCAGTCACTCACGGACCACAGCATGCTGGCCATTACTTGCAACAGGAGTCCAGTGCATGTCTTGTACATGCTCATCCATTCGCCCCACCCCCTTCTCTTCTGCAAGGCCTCCTCAAATTACTGGGCTGGAGGCAAAGAAGAGGAGAGGAATGGGTGGAGGTATATAGAGGCATCTGACACTCTCCTCGTGGAAGTAGTAGCCAGCGTAGTAGGATATGTCTGCAGCCAAGAGTCAGCCAGGAAGGAGGAGAGAAGCGAGGGTTGCAATGAGCCCAAGCTGATCTTTCCCACAAGTGTAGCTACACCTACGTGTGGAATGATCACACCCCTTTAAATTATTTTAAAACAAATTCTGCATAGAATGTTACTTTAAGGTCCACAGTCGGGCATCAAGATTTTTTTCTGCACGTGCATCACAACTTAAATATTTAATGAGGAAAATGCTACCTGAAATTCAAGTCCGTAGTTTTCCCTGCAGAATTCCCGTAGTTTAGGATACACATGTTCTCGTAATGCACTTCTTTCTGCTACTGTATCTGCAGGCAACAAAGAAACGGAGCTTGTTAACAAGAGTTGTGACAACTGTGTATACTTAAAAAGTGCTGTAGTTTCATGCAGGAAAGAACACTAATCTTAAAAGCTGTAAGTGCCAGCTTAATGCAGCCATCTGAATTCTATGCTCCAGGGAATAACTTGTTGAGCCAAAATGCTTGTTGTGACATTTACCAATATTTAATTTAACACTCATTCCAATAATTCAACCTTGTGCTGTTGTGTATAATACATCATCATCATCATCATCATCATCATTAATATTAT